>OX421498.1:40309100-40526600 GCA_949126835.1 Anisus vortex
AGACAATGAACGAATATATCCAAAACTTTTAACCTCGTCTAATCAAAAGTACACTGTAACGCAGGCAGCCGTTAGGTTGCCTTAGGTAGCCGGCGCCGTGATGGAGATCATTTAATTCTCGCAGAACAAACTTGTCACTACGTTGACAACTAAAAAAGCTTCAAATAAAACTCGAGTTGATGATTTTTTAATTTTTTTTCTTGTGGTGTAGTTATTGGTTTATGTTGTGTTTTATTTTTTAAAGTGGATTATGACAGACAGACTTCGAGATTTTTTATATGCGTGTGTGTAGGCATGTTTCTAGACTCTATTATGTGTGTTTGTGTATATATGTGTCTATAATGTGTACTTGTAGGTGTATGTCTCCGTGTGTGTGTGTGCTAGGTGTGTTTGCAAGAAAACTTAGTTTACTTAGAGGATATGACACGGCTTACTTTAGTAATACGTTCTGTGACGCAGAAGTGAAGTGGTGCAGAGGGGGAAGTCTAGATGGGTGGAAGAGCATTTTCAAAAAGGGTAACGGAGGCGGAAGCAAAAAGTAATAATATAATTTACTGGCCCTGGAAAATAATGAAAACAAAACTAATATATATCAGATACTTTATGTCTATCTCTGGACACCTATCAGCGCCTTTATTCTGCGATTCGAAGTTCGAAGCAAGCTGGCTTACAAGCTAACTGGGTGAGGGATACAAGGGGGTATGGAGAATAGGAAACAAACTAAAAGGGGGGGGGGAGGGTTACGTAGATGATTTAATGCCCCCAGTTGGCTGTAGGCTCACTTCTCCTCTCCCTTCCCACTCCCTCCGTAACGACCTCCACATAATGACGACAAGCAACCCCTTTACCCACCTCTCCGCCCCTGCCATCGCCCCCTGTGACTTCAAAGCGACTCTGAAGTGGTCGGTGGGTAGAATTTATTGCTGGTCCCCAAACCAAAACTTATTCTATTGGTAAATACGGCATATCAATTGACGGATGTATCAGTGTGTATACTGTATGCGTGTGTGTGTGTGTGCGAGAGTGAAAGAGAGGAGAGAGAGAGAGAGAGAAAGAGAGAGAGAGAGTTTCAAATGACAACAAGGGAGGGAAGGAGAAATACGATTAGAGACAAATAAAAGAAAGTGGTAAATATTTAAAAAAGAGTCTCAGCAAGATATATGGAGAGAATAACAGGAAATAGAAAAACTGAAAATTGAGAAATTAAGAGAGAAATTTATTATTTGAAATAAGGAATCTTTTTAGCTACCTATTTATCTTGTCATCTATCTATCTATTTATCTATCTATCTATCTTTCTATCTATCTATCTATCTATCTATCTATATCTCTTGTTTCTTTCTTTCTATTATCTATCTATCTATCTATCTATCTATCCATGTATCTCTATACTCTCTCTTGTTTCTATCTTTCTATTATCTATATATCTATCTCTCTATTTATCTATCTATTTATCTATTTATCTATCTATATCTATTTATCTATCTATGTATCTATCTATCTATCTCTTGTTTCTTTCTTTCTATTATCAATCTATCTATCTATCTATCCTCTATCTCTTGTTTCTTTCTTTCTATTATCTATCTATATATCTATCGTTTCTTTATTTACAAAACGAAATTGCTGAACTTACTATCGGCCGGATCCAGCTTTCTCTTCGTCTTGTTGACGACGCTGAACGCACGACAGTTGTCCACCTTGCAGTCTAATTGAGACGTCGACTTCCGGTTTTTGTCGTCTGCCTGATTAAAATGGCCGACAGCATCATTTTTTGACGCCTCTTTTCTCTGACCGGAGTCTGCAGCTCCTGGACTTACGGCACCACTTTTAAAAAGCACACTGTCCGGGGAGCCCTTCAAAACAGCGCCTGCCCCATCCGCGGTATCACCCGCGGTCGCCTTGCCCTCCTCCGGGTCTCGTAAAATGTTTTCAATCGAATGCCGAAAGAGTGAGACTCTCGTCTTCCCGCGCTCCTCGTCTTGCAGACGACACTCGCCGTCGTGGATCAATGCCGCCGGAGTCGTCCTGGATCTCACGCAGATGGATAAATCCATAGATATCCACTTACCGTATTATCCCCCCACGAGAAGAGGGACTACCTAATGATAGCTGAAAAGTCAAGCCTTGTTGGATCTGTGCTTACAGTCTGTGGGAGGATAAGATGAAGTTAAATACACATTAGATGTCATTTTAATAGGCTGAAACACGTAGTAATTGAACAGAGAGAGAGAGAGAGAGATTCAAGAGATCAGAAGGGATTCTCAAAGCTGGTTTTTCTGAAGGGTGCCATAATGTAAACTATCATTTATATGCAGTGGTTTAATTTTCGTTGCTTTAAAAATAAGTTTAACGAACGTTAGATAGAAGTTTTTTGTTATCTACTCTGTCAATTATAAGCAGTTAGGAAGCTACGCAGAGTAAGTGAGCTAGAAGGGACTGCATTCATACATTTCCACACATGCGACATTGCAGTAACAGAATATAGAAGATGCACAGATAAGAACAGGCCAAGTATTAAACATACACATAATAGAGAGCATGCATTATAAAGAGCATACATAGTAGAGATCATTGAGCATAATATAGAGCATATTGAATTCTCAAACCCTTATTTAAAAAAAAAAACAAGTAGAAATTCCCATGTTTACAAATAAAGCAAAATGGCTGCTATGTATTTTAAACACTGAGCTATATATACATGGATTGCTCGCTCAATCAATTAAAATAAACCATTAAAATATTGAGAAAATGCAGACTCTGATAGATAGATAAGTGAACTCTTAGTAAATTGGTGGCCGATTTGACCCGGTAATACATACAATTTAAAGACCAAGTGAAGAGGTTTTTCTCAAAGGGACGAGATTTGGAATAAACTCATACGGAGGTGAAGGTTGAGAAAGGAAATAAATAAACACAACTCGACGCTATAAATCTATATTTAACCATTTTGTTAAAAATAAGAACCGGGAAAAGATTCAAAACAAGTGGCAATACATTCAAAACACGTGAAAATATTCATTTTTCCTAGTCGGAATCCTTTCTATGACGTCACTTTCCTATGTTGCCGGAAATAAAAACATCTCAAATGGCTACGAGATTTGGATTTTTTCTCCGAAAAACACAAACATTTTAGTGCAAATATTGAACTAATTACTTAAAATTTATCTAAGATATCTTGTATAAATGATTTTTTATTAACATTCAGATGCTGAATACACTATTTTATATCAAAATGAAATGTTAACACAATTTTGATAAAAAAGCTCTTTACTTGGTCTTTTAACACTTTCCGGAAATGCGTCAATAAAATTGGATGAAAATGAACTCTTTTACACTGAACATACATTTTATGAATATACTCTCGTATTGCTTATACTGAAATTATTAAATTTGGATAGCTCAGTGATATTTACTTTACCGTAATGGTAATTTCCACATTAAGGTATTTATTTAAATTTAGAGTATTTAAAACAAGATCGTAAAGTAGATATTTAATTTTATGTATTTCCGGGTCAAATCGGCCATCTTACTGGGGGTTCACTTATCTATATACAAAAGTCCGCATTTTCTACGACAAATTAAGTGATTGAGCACTCCATGTAGGCCCTATATATAGATCAGTGATTTAAAACACATTGCGCAAAGTGCATTTCGCAGACGTTTTTGTTTATCACACAGTTTTTTAATGTAGATTATATTTTTTAGTTTATTTAACACAAAAGTAATTTGCATATTCTTTAGACGAAGGCATTTTGTGTGTTTTTTAAAGTAAAATTTGCATTGCCTGGGTTATTTAAAGAAAAAGCATGTTGCCCATTTGGTCCAATCATTTGGTTCAGATATTTGTTGCCACATAATAGTTTCAGATTTTATTCACACTGACCAATTATAGCGGACTTTATTTCAATAAGTGATGAAATTCTTTCTTAAAAATTGCCATATGGGTTCGCGTGCCGCTATATTGCTGACATCTGCTCTACAGAACAACTAAAGAACAACTAAAGAACACCTGAAAAATATGTTCACTCGGAACGCTGTGGTGGCTAAAGATCAACCAGCTGCAGCAGCCAGAATGAATCCCTGAGGCCATCTTTGTTTTTTGTTTACTAAGGTTAAAACAACGACTTCCACCTCTGCGTCTAGTCAATGCGCTGTGATTACTCAAACCTTACTTGATGATAGTTATTATCTAACAGCATGCTAAGCCTTTCAAAATTGAATCCTTAATAAGTAAGGCGATGCTGTATATCGTGATCACTGTCACGATGGAAGCTTACAATAGTGTGCACGTAGGCCTATCTGTAAGATAGATTATGTAATCTTATTTTATATATGTTACAGACGTTCCTTCTTTAGGCCTAAGCTCGTCAAGCTGGTAGCTTATTATCAAGTAATTTAAGATAGATTATGTCATATTATCTTATATGTTACAGACGCTCATTCTATTATTATATAGAAAAGTATTGCACCCTATGATAATTATCCGTGATTTGAGCCTTGTCTTGTATTTTGATTATTAATTTTTTAGTTGGATTTCTTGGTTTGTTCAGGCAACCCATTCCATGCCCCCCTAGTGCCACTCGGGTCGGAAAGAGAATTTCATGCGATCGTACTTGCATTATATGGAATAAGAAAAGTGTGTTCATCTAAGTTAGCATTTTAACGCCTTGTGCATTATTCCATAAAAAAAAAAACTCTCGCTAACTGTGACATGTCGTCATAAAGCAAGACTTTAACAGCCGCCATTAATCTGAGAACATCTTATAATTGTTCCCCCCCCCTTTTCCTCCCCGGGCCACTCTCCCTAAAAGCAAAAATCAGCAGCGCTAAACAATCGGTAAACAATTTTAATTTCTCAAAAGTCTATTTCCACAACTGTAATTACAAAAGCACGCGAGAGATGACGAGAGATGCTTCGTATTACTTCTCTACCCCCCCCCCCCCATCTCCCCCCCCCCTCTTTCCCTCAACTCAATGTAAGATGCTTTAATGATTTAACAATCTGCGCATGCTCTGAAGTAGTTCTTGATATTTCGCTTTCTGTTGTTTCAGGAACATTGTCTATTCAATTTTTTTTTTCCAAAGTGGCTCATGATCTTTGAACGGTGAACGGTTGTAGTGCGGATAGACATGACGTCTTGGCGGGACTGTAACTAGTTATCGTAATGACGATAATGATATTCATAATCAAATGATAGGCCGAAATAGCTTCGCTGTTAAAGTTTGATGATGGGAAGATAGTTTTACTTATGGGATAAAAGAAGCAAAATGGAATACGGTAGTGTGTGAATTGAGCAGTGGGTTAAACATTCTATTGTAGGTGTGGCTGTATAGGTTAAACATTCAATTGTGGGTGTCACTGTGTAGGTTAAACATTCAATTGTGGGTGTCACTGTGTAGGTTAAACATTCAATTGTGGGTGTCACTGTGCAGGTTAAACATTCAATTGTAGGTGTGGCTGTATAGGTTAAACATTCAATTGTGGGTGTCACTGTGTTGGTTAAACATTCTATTGTAGGTGTGGCTGTGTAGGTTAAACATTCAATTGTGGGTGTCACTGTGCAGGTTAAACATTCAATTGTAGGTGTGGCTGTATAGGTTAAACATTCAATTGTGGGTGTCACTGTGTAGGTTAAACATTCAATTGTGGGTGTCACTGTGCAGGTTAAACATTCAATTGTAGGTGTGGCTGTATAGGTTAAACATTCAATTGTGGGTGTCACTGTGTAGGTTAAACATTAAATTGTAGGTGTGGCTGTGCAGGTTAAACATTCAATTGTAGGTGTGGCTGTGTAGGTTAAACATTCAATTGTAGGTGTGGCTGTGTAGGTTAAACATTCTATTGTACGTGTGGCTGTGTAGGTTAAACATTCAATTGTGGGTGTCACTGTGCAGGTTAAACATTCAATTGTGGGTGTCACTGTGTAGGTTAATCATTCAATTGTGGGTGTCACTGTGTAGGTTAAACATTCAATCGTAGGTGTGGCTGTGCAGGTTAAACATTCAATTGTAGGTGTGGCTGTGTAGGTTAAACATTCAATTGTAGGTGTGGCTGTGTAGGTTAAACATTCTATTGTAGGTGTGGCTGTGTAGGTTAAACATTCAATTGTGGGTGTCACTGTGCAGGTTAAACATTCAATTGTAGGTGTGGCTGTATAGGTTAAACATTCAATTGTGGGTGTCACTGTGTAGGTTAAACATTCAATTGTAGGTGTGGCTGTGCAGGTTAAACATTCAATTTTGGATGTCACTGTGCAGGTTAAACATTCAATTGTAGGTGTGGCTGTATAGTTTAAACATTCAATTGTGCGTGTCACTGTGTAGGTTAACATTCAATTGTAGGTGTGGCTGTGTAGGTTAAACATTCAATTGTAGGTGTCACTGTGTAGGTAAAAACATTCATTTGTTGGTGTGGTTGTGTAGGTTAAACATTCATTTGTAGGTGTCACTGTGTAGGTTTAAACATTCAAATGTAGTTGTGGCTGTGTGGGTTAAATATTCAATTGTAGGTGTGGTTGTGTAGGTGTGGCGGTGTGGTAAAACCACATACTACATAGATCTACACTCTATCCGATTTCAACTAAAATATATGAAACTGGAGAAAAGTGCGCCAAATGTTTTGTTTAAATAGTTTACTATTAAATACGAGAAAAAAGTCTACTTGTGGTTCGATACAGATACTAATACAGACTGACAGAACTATGATAGTTTAGTAGAAACTTATGATAGATAGGCCTCATCAACATCATCTGTGGCGCTACAGCCCAGGTAAGGCTCTAAGCCTGTCTCACCACATCCTTCCACTCAGATCTATCTGCTGTTTTCTTTCTCCAGGCCTGGACCTCCGATCTGTCTCCGATCCATCTCGACATCGTGAAAACCATCTCAGACTGGGTCTGCCTTTAGGTTGTTTTCCTCTGGGACTGTGTGTATGTTATTTTTACTCCTCCTTTGTTTGGCATTCGTTCCAGGTGGCCTGTTCAGCGTAGCCTGCCCTTCTTTATCTCAGCCACTATTGTAGGATCTTCATATAAATCATAGAACTCTCTATTGGTGCGCACCCTCCATCATATTATCATCTTTTGTTGATCCAAAAAACTTTTTTAAGGACTTTTCTTTCCCAGGTATTTAATTTTCTGCGCTTTTCGTAAGTGTCCAGGTCTCACTGCCATAAATCACCACTGGCCTTATTGTTTTGTAGATTTTTTTTTCTGGTGATGTTGTGGCTACTGTATTAAGTTTGCATAGATAAACAGGGATGGAGATATTGATAGATTGGCCTTATAGAAAGTTAAGTAAGTAATTTACAAGTGAACATTCACAACATAAAAGTGTTGCATATTTTTTGATATTACTCAATTAAAAAAACACATCAGAAAAGAAGCTAATAATATCAAGGTGTTATAGTAATCAAGTAGCAAGTTATTACAGACGCTCGTTCTATGCAGAGAGTTAATGCGTCCAGTGCTTTTCCGTGGTTTGAGTCGAGTCTTGCATTTTTTATAAGTGTTTTTAATGATGTTAAATTACTGGTATTCCTGGTTAGTTCAGACAACCCATTTCATGCCCGGATGCCACTCGTGAACTTATATGCATTTGTTCTTGCACATAGAAAAGTTTTTTTATCCTTTTGTTTAACTGACTATTGTCAGAGATTGTTATTGTGTTGTATTTCTAAGTTGAAATTTAATGCTTACTACATTACTCTTTGCCCTGCTTCTTTTGTGGGCCTTTGCGCAGAGCTACATCGGTGGGCCACTTTCATTCTAAGTCTGAAATGAAAGATTGACCACTGCCCACCCTGCACAATTCACAGCTACGTCACTCGTAGTCATAATACATAATTACATTACAATGTAATATGTAAAATATGTTAAAACGAAATGCAGTGTAAGAGTCTATTAGAATATTCAGAAAAGACTATAATAAGATGGACGGCTTGCACTATTTTTAGAGCTTATATGTTCTTTTTTCGTGCTCGTCCAATAACGCTGTCTTAAATGACTTCTACACTCCTAAGTTTGCCTAAATGTTTCCGCTGTAAACGACTTTCGATTTTATTTAAAAATTTTCATTGAGAAATTCATAGCGATTAGATAAAACGGAAGTGTACAGTGCAAAAAGAAATCAGGAATTCCGAAAAGAAGTCATTCGAGTCATCAAATAGCAGAAATATAAAAAGCAAGCAATCCATCTTATTATAGTCTTTGGAAATATATATGAGTTTAAAGTTCTTTTTATCATTCCATATTCAAGAATAAATACGTCGTATTTGTTTTTTTCTTACCGATTGGCATTCAGACATGAAATGGGTTGACTGAATAAGTCATAAAAAAACAACAACAACAATTAAGATAAATTAAAGCTTACTTCTTCAAAATACAGGACTAGACTTAAAGCACTGATACTCGTGTGTTCGTTAGTAACATACGGTGTTACATTATAAGATAACATAAGAATTACGGTGATATAGCTATTATCTTTTTAAAATTAAATACTGTATAGAAAACCGTGATTGATGAGCTGGAGTAAGTAAAATAAACAGAAAGACAGAGATTTCAAGAGTAACACGCACACACATGGAATGGGTTGCCTAACCAAATCAGAAAAACAAACAACTTTTCATCTTTTAGAGCACTTATCAGCCTAATTACTAAGTGAAATCATAAAACAGTTTGAAATGTCAATCTAAAAAATGTAAAAAACACAACACAAAGAACAAAAACTCTAAAGCGAAAAAAGATATTTAAAAATGAAGAGAAATAAACAGTTACTTTAAGTTTCAAAGAAATAATAAGTTAATTTAAAAAGTGGAACATTGATCACGGGATTAATCACTATGAAATAAAGACACGACGTACCTTTGAGATCTACCGTGAATAAATATATATAGATATACAGCCACTTGGTAGACAAGCTTTAAACATTTCGTCTTTGTATCTGCCGCAACAGTAAACACCAGCTCTGCGTTAAACTCTTACAAAAACTACACCGCAACCACCACCACGCAGCCCGATATCAATATCCCGATACACTTACTTCTATTAAATCACAATTGAAGGAGAATAAACATATATCACTCGCTTATTATCCCCTCCCCAGATCCCTCCGCCATTTCCCCCCTCCCACAATATATACCCCCCCCACCCCCACTAGATTCTAGAGTCGACCCTTGCATTGCTGGCTGTTACCCCCCCCCCCTCCCCTTTTTAGTTTTCCCTTTTTGTCTTCTTGTTGACACTGTGTGGAACGGACCAATAGATTGGCTGCCTTTGACGGAATTACAGGGGACTCCGCATTGTGTTGTTAAATTCAATGTTTATTGACTGCATTCAAGAGCGACAACACCAACAGCAAGATATGTGGATGATATCAGGCGCTATTGACAGTGGAGCAGGCTTATAAATGATTGTGGTGTATCTACAAGAATTTGGGAAGTGACATGTTGGGGCTTTGAAGTAAATAAAAAGTACGTGAAGTATACACGTTTTTTACCAGTTTCCGTGGGCGGGCCATACAGGGGATTGTGTGGCCTGCACAAATCTCAGCAAAGATTTACTTTCACCAGCAAATGGCGAAATCCTATCAGAGCTGGATAGACTCAGGGAAAACGGCCAGTCCAGGATAAAGAGTCCTGGATAAAAATTCCTGGGTTAAAAGTCCCGGGTCAAAAGTCCAAGGTAAAAGTCCCGGGTTAAATTTCCTGGGTTAAAAGTCCCGGGTCAAACGTCCAAGGTAAAAGTCCCGGGTTAAAATTCCTGGGTTAAAAGTCCCGGGTCAAAAGTCCAAGGTAAAAGTCCCGGGTTAAAATTCCTGGGTTAGTCCCGGGTCAAAAGTCCAAGGTAAAAGTCCCGGGTTAAAATTACTGGGTTAAAGAAAATAAACCAGATTGGAACCCGACACTTTTGGATTGTTAGCCGAAGGCACTGTCGCCAGACCACCGTGTCAAGAACAAACAAGATACACTTGGTACATTGAGTTTTGTAATGCCCAATTGCCTTTGGGTTCTGTCAACAACCAGGGGCGCCCACACAAGAGATCAGCCCAGTGTTAAAATCATGGTGACCGACCACTCGTTAGAATATTTATCTCTAATCTATATAGAAATAAATAAGGATAAAAGTTTCAGGACCAATAGAGAAATGTACCCACTCAGCCTCCAGGTGCCCACAATGAAACGGTGCAAAACAAACATATAACCCTAATTTCATTAGCGGATTCTTAGAGTTTATGCAGAATAGTTATAGCCTATGTAATATTTTGAAAAATGCAGATAAGGAGACCGGCAGGTCCTGCGGTTAGTTCAACGGACTGTCTACCGACACGTCGAGGGTTCTATCCATGCCGCCGACCGATTCCTGCCGTCCTGCAGAAGTTTTGGGCCTAGTGGACGTAATAATCTTCTTTCTATACGGAATGTCTGTAAAACGTATTAAATATATATATATATATAATCATTTTATATTCCATATGCATGGCCTTTCAAAATTATTTTTTTTACGAGTGGCAATCAGGGATGGAATCGGTTGCTTGAACTAGTCAGGCCTTAGCTCAACATCGCGTATAGTTCTGAGCAGAAATGCAATACTTAAACAATAATATATTATCCTTAAGACGTAATAATTACAGTCTCTCTGGAATGATAGACCAAAAAAAAAAACAACAACAAGAAAAAGAAGCTTTAACGGTCCTTTATATCAATTGTAAAATTATGTTTTAAAGTTATGCAATATAGATATATAATGTGACAATCACACGGTAAAAATCATAACAAAAAGAGAAAACATAAATTCAATAAATTCTTTAGTAATAAATAATTTGGTTGGCATTAATTACCATAATATCTCGCCCCCCCCCCACTTCCCCACTTTGTTTAGGCGCGAAGGTACACAATGAAATCTTATGGCTAGTTGCAACACCTGCATAAACTTAAAAGCATAAAATAGATCATAAAAATTGAGATTTTTAAGGCTCTGCATGACGATGTAACAAATGTGGCGATAAACACACACCCCCATTGCCGGGTCATAAACGATATAGTGCAATGTCTATGTTGGTAAAAGACTTGTTCAATCGATAGAGTGGATCTATAATATATCACTTTATTACAACGGTGTTCCAAAAAGCTAAAACACGACAAAATCAGTAGGTCCCCTAAAATCAGATCGGGGGTGGGGGGGGGGCGATGGGCAGGGCGTTCGGCTGGTATACCAAAAGGTCCTGGGTTCGAATCCTTTTGAAGACTAGGATTTGTTCCCGTGTCTGGAGGGTGTCCCTGAGTCTACCCAGCTCTGATGGATACGTGACTTTAGTTGGGGTAAAGTACAGGCTGGTGGCGTTGTGCAACTACTGCCAAAATAGCAACAATAACAGCAGTAGATATAACAATAGCAACAATAACAGCAGTAGATATAACAATAGTAACCATAACAGCAGTAGATATAACAATAGCAACAATAACAGCAGTTGATATAACAATAGCAACAATAACAGCAGTAGATATAACAATAGTAACCATAACAGCAGTAGATATAACAATAGTAACCATAACAGCAGTAGATATAACAATAGCAACAATAACAGCAGTAGATATAACAATTGTAACAATAACAGCAGTAGATATAACAATCGCAACACTAACAGCAGTAGATATAACAGTAGCATCAATAACAATATGACATCAAAAATAATATTAACATAAACACAACAAAAGCTATCTCAACAATTTCAGAAAGAGTTTGCAAGCGAAAAAAACAACAACAAAAAACTTAGCAGTAACAATAACTTTCATCATCATCATCATCATCATCATCAGTCCCATGACCGCGGTGGTCGTTGGTGGGGAGCGAACAAAAAACTAAAGTAAACAAAATGGCATCAACAATTGAACAATGAAAAAATAATACAAGAATAGATACAACAATAGCGCCATGAATTACAACTATAACCACTGACCTATATAATAATGTATGGAGAGCTCAAGCAATTAAATGGAAGGAGAAAATGCAGACTTTTAAATATAGATAAGTGCACTATACGGCACTGAGCTATGTTATGTACATGTTTAAATAATAAATATTCATTAAAATTACTTACTCAGTTAACATACATACGTGGTATTCATAGCATTGTCCAGAAAAATCATCAACCATTTCATCTTTTGACTTTGCCATTAAATTAAATTAATGAAACCGGTACTCATTAAAATTAACACAATTTACTCGTATAAGAGAGTATATATAAATATATATATACTAGTGGCTATGCCCGTCAAAATGACGGAGTAACGCATGACTACAATTTGTTTTGTTAAGAGAGAAAGACAAAAAATACTGTATTACAATAAAAACTGGAGTGAGAACTGAGAACGTTTTTTTGGTATTTAGTTTTTGTTATTTTCAATTGTTTCTGGTCGCCCTGACCCTGGCATATGCTTACGAATTGTGGCTGTCAAGCTTCTGGTATTAAAAAGTATCAAACAGTTGTGTTGACTTGACTTGTTAGCCTATTAATAACATTAAATTAACAATAATATACTATCAAAAATAAAAAAAATAAAAATAGGCCTACCAAACAATAGAAAAGTAAATAATTATAAAAAACGTAGATAATAATATTTTAATTTAATAAAAACTAAAGGGAGAACGAGTTTTGTCGGTATTTAATTTTTATTCTCGCTTATATTAAGTTATATTGTATCCATAAAACAGCATTGATAATGTTTCTTTCGGTATTTAGTTTTTGTTATTTAATATTGTGTCTGGTCGCCCTGACCCTGGCAAATATTACAATTGTTGCTGTCAGGTTTCTGCTATTTAAAAGTAATCATTTATAACTTTTCCTTTATAATTCGTATCATTTAATTTATAGCGTGTAAAGTCACCTTTTAAAGGACGCTCTCAATAGCGAGGTGAATACATTAAATAACTAAAACATTTGGTTACTTGTACTTAAAAGGATAATGCAAACATCTATAATGAAGAAAGAAATGATTTGATAGACATTATTATAATATATATAATGTACGATCAGTATAAAAGAGTTCATTTTTATCAAATTTCAATGACGCAATTACAAAAAGTTTTTACATTTTTGGTACTTCCGTGTATATGTAGCTCAGTGCAATACAGTGCACTTATCTATATTTAAAAGTTCGCATTTTCTTCTCTTTTCTTTTGATTGCTTGAGCACTCCATATATATATATATATATAGCTCAGTGGCTATAACCAAAAAAAAAAAACAAAAAAAAAACAATAGCAATAATAAGAATAATAAGAACGGCAACAATCACAACAATAAATACTTGAAAAGAGACGCACACACAGACACAGAGAAACCTGAACAAGTACACACAGAAATATAGTTTTATTTCATAAATTTACATTTTTATCAGTGATATAATAAAGTCCCCGGACCTCTTTTTGCATTACGTTCAACCATAGACTATAATAGAATAGTCTATAGGTCAACCAACACCTTCCCCAATGAAAGACATTACACATTATAATTTTATAACTCTATTTATTGTGAATTCTAAAATACAAAAGTGGAAACAATTAACTTTTAGTATTTTGTTTATTATAAATGAATGGGCATTAAAATTTCATTTTTTAAGGGTTTGTTCTTTTTATTTTTCGCGTGTTATATAATATAATAATAAGACTTTGAATGTTTGAAAACAAGTTTTGAAATATAATAATAATAAAAAAAGGTTATTAATAAAACAGGTTTATAACTTTACGTGTGTGGCTCTTGAACGCAAGAGTATGAGCCAGGAGAATGACATTTAACATTTTATCCTTTTATTCTTCAACATTAGATTTCACAGGTGAAAATCGTATCTGTGTGGTGCATTGTTCTTTTTTTTATTATTATTATTATTTTTTTTTTGAAATTCTTTTTTTGTTAATATTTTAAACAAAAGGTTACTAAAACATGTTCTAATATAAATGTTACATGTTAAATAGTTGGATTTATGTATGAAGGTCATGACGAGCTGTGGCTCGCTCGTATTCCTGTACTGTTGCCCGGTAGCACACATTCCATACTATAGGCCAGCGATGGCGAACCTATGGCACGCTTGCCACAGATGGCACGCAGAGCCATTTCTGTGGGCACGCGAGCATTTACCAAAAATGGAACAGCTAAGTTATGTTATTTGGTTTTAAGTGCTGTGTTGGCACGTTAAAAGAAATAAGTTTGTCTTGTATTGTACTTTGGGCACGCGGCCTCAAAAAGGTTCGCCATCACTGTTATAGGCCTTGGACATCAAGGCGCGGGGCCTGGTGAGACATTTTGCGCACATTTCATCCTCCTCACCACAGAATAAATATAGAACAGAATGCGCAATCGCATTTTTTTTCTGTTTCCGGAAGTAATACCGACGCCATAATGTTTAGACTGCGCGGACCTGGTTGTGGTTACACTATTTATTTATGCTTATTTACAATGTCTTTTTGATCAAATCTACAAGTTCGAACACCCATAGCTAATGTTTCAGGCAAAAGGTACAAAGGCTGTTGTTTAATAAACTGTAACAATGATGCGAAAACGATTGATTATCGTACAAATAAGCATGTCAAAGTACATGGCTTTCCTGACCCCGTAAAAGATAAACAACTGTAAGATGTAACCTCATATTACTTAATATTAGTAGCCTCGTTTTAGTCCTAAGCTTGCTAAGACTAGATATCAGTAATAAATAAGCCTTTCTCATTTAACTATAGTAGCGTTTCTAGTGATCGCTACCTTGAGTCAAAAGAAAATGGCGGAAGCCGAGCTTCACATTTAGTGACTGCGCATATAGGGATTGCGCATTCTGTTCTTTACCTACTATGTGCTCCCAACCGAGTCTCGGTAGGAGGGTTTCTCCACAGTGCAATTAAATCTCGGACGCGCAACAGGGGCTGTCTTCTTTAATGCTTTAGCCCATCGGCGTGCTCCTAATGGGAGCGTATCGGTGGTTTACACACTTCACCAACTTTTTAGGTCCATGAGTACAGAAGTGTACCAAAACAAAACCAAGACTCAAACCACGGCTTACGTTTAAGCGTAAGACGCAAACATCTTTCTGTTAAGACGCTAATTGTGCTAGCTGAAAAATTAAGCTGAACAATAAAATGTAGAGTACCACTGATATATAAAAAGAATGGATTGCGCCTTCTAAATAAATTGGTTTAAGCTAGGTGAAGACAGGGAAATCAAAAAATTTCCCATGCACTTATATAATAATATAAAACTAACAATAATTCTATCAAAAGGAAAAAAGAAGAAAACAAATACCAAACAATAAAAAAGTTTTAAAAAAAAGTAGACAGCAATATTTCGCAGTAGGGGAAAACCCGGTCCCGAAACACACTACATTTGAAAGCATTTCAAAGGGACATCATTCGGAAATGGCGCTCGTCTTATAACCTTAACATACGTTGATTAGTAATAGGTCTAAAATTATTTTAAAAAATAATTAACGAATTAAGCAATATTGTTGATAAAATAAAATTTCTTTTGGAAGACGTTTCCAGTTAATACATTTAACTTTTAACCCGATTGTTCAAACGGCTAAGGAAATTATAGAGCACAAAAAACATCTAAATAAATAAACAAACATTTTTTATATATATCAGTGCAAGTGGGAAATAAATGGCGGAAATTTATTCAAGGATGTTACTTCCAGGCCTAATCCAATCTTTTTATAGATCGTGTAGAGTACCCTTCGGATCAAATGGATCATAGGGCCAGTGAAGTAGCGTTCACCAGTTTCTGTGGCCACGGCATACTAGGTGATAATGTGATCAGCACAATGCACAGTTGCCTTTACTTTATCCCTACTAAGGCCAGGTACCCATCTGAGCTGGGTAGACTCAGGGACACCCTCCAGACTCGGGACAAATTCCTTGCCTTCACCAGGATTCGAACCCAGGACCTTAGGTACGCCAGTCGAACGCCCTGCCGCTCGGCAACCGTGCCCCATGCGGCGAACAATACCAACTGCATTTCTTTGCAACACGTATCACTCGCACAAGTAACAAACAAAATGGAGCATAACTTGCATAATAAATCTCAGCTTGCAGATACGTCTTAGCCTCCTCCATAAGACAAATTGATAATAAATTATCCACTTGAAAAACAAAATAAGCTAAAATACGCTAGTAAAAATATATTGCAAATTTATTGTAAGGGGTGACCGTGAAAATTAAAATTGGCCGCCCCGGCAGTAAATTCTAACCACCAATAAAATGCCGCGGTTCTGAACAAGAGAGGCTACTCTGCTATTTAGCGAGCTTTGAAATGTTTTTCTCTTTTTTGTTTTTGTTTCTGGAGATTGGCCTTCGGACTTTCCACTAAAAAGGAGGGGGGAAGTAATAAAAGTATATATATATATATATATAATATATATTTAGTCTATATATAGTATATATATTATATATATATATATATAGTCTATAAATCTTTGCAACTATCAGTGGTTTCTAACAACTAATGGATGAGCAACTAAAAAGATTAGATCTGTTATTGGTCGAATGGGAAGTTCGAATTTCTTAACCCTTTAACCCTTAAAATATGTAGGCCTAAATAATTGCATTCAAAGTTAACGTCACTTAAATCAAAGACTGCAATCAGATTTAACATAGAATGTTAATATATTATTACAACCATATTATTTTAATTTCTTAAAAAAAAATTCAACGTGAGCGAAGTCGATATTAACAAAATATATTAATCAAATGAAAACTTCCTTTTCGGCCGCACTCAATGGGTCGTCGTGGAGGGTGAGAGTCTGTCTGCTTGCTTGCTTGGTTGGTTGTTAGCAGAACTTTGCATCGATTTTTCGACCACTTCCCGTCGTCCAATCGATCTGAAACTTGGACAGCAGACTTGTCCAGACTAACAATACATTCTATCAAATTTTCAGCATCGTAGCCTTTGGAATAGTTACGAAATCCTTCGACCAATTTGCGAATCGAGGAATATATTCCACGTCCAACATGGCTGCCTCTCCCGGAAGAGACGGAAGTAAGTAAACTTTTCGGATATGTTCGTTTTTACGAAATAAATAGATGCATAGAATGAAAACGACACAATATAGCCGAAACAAAGCGAGTTTTTTTTTATAGGTTTTGCGAGCCAAAGCTATAATAAAAAAAAGGATGCGCAAATGCAAAGCCACGATCGTGGCTTCGTGCATTTAAAAGAAAAATGCGCAATCGTTATAATTAGATTTGTATTTGCCGACATTACCGATTCGAAATTTTAGTTTTGTAGTGAAGTGGAAATGGTAAACTTAGTTTACAAAGAAAGGGAGTATAATAAAAACTGTTTCTATGGTTTTCTTGTTACTCCCTTTATTTTAACTTGTATTTTCTGTCTGTCTGCTTGCTTGCTTGCTTGGTTGTTAGCAAAACTTTGCATCGATGTTTCGACCACTTCCTGTCGACCAAACGAGCTGAAACTTGGCCAGCAGACTTGTCCCGACTAACAATACATTCTATCAAATTTTCAGCATCGTAGCCTTTGGAATAGTCACGAAATCCTTCGACCAATTTACGAATCGTAGATAATATTATACGTAATACTTGGCTTCCTCTACCGGAAGAGATGGTAGTAAATAAACTTTTTGAATATACTTATATACTATTTGTTGTAAGTTTGTACAAAGTTTTCGTGGTCTAGTGGTTATGACTGTCTGTTTTCAACCTGGGTGTCGCAGGTTCTACGCCCGTCATCTCTACTTTTTTTATTATTCAATTTTAGTAAAACGAGCTGTTGTGGAAAGCCTCAATAAAAAATTAAGTGTTTTTCTATGGTCTTTGGCGACCCCCATGAAATGGTCGTTCGACCCCCAGGTTGGGAACCGCTTGCCTACGCCAACCGGCATGGCACCTTATGAAAATGAAATTGAAATAGCTCCGCAATATAAATGTTATCCTTCAAACACACCGGGCAGAACGTCTTCGTCTTTGGTAAAACGTAACTGCAGAATATAAACTTGCATACTTAATATACGTGCACTATCAAGTTTCTATTTTTGTTGTTGTAGTTCAGACTTAAAGAATTCAGGAACTCTTCCATTGATAAGTCAAGTGTACTATGTGCGTAGACAATTGAAGGGTGTTTATCCGTTTAATAGATTTTTTTTATTGTCTTTACGACCTGATCGAAAGAGAAGGAAAGGGACGAGGAGAAGAGAATGGCCATAAAATTGTCAATAAGCCATATAAGACAGTCTAAGGGGGGGGCGGGCAGTAACTTACTGGTTAGCTTAAAACTGTGTGCACAGATTTCTATTTTGTTGATGATAAAATTACTGCTTCGAATTGGGGCAATAAAACAATAATATATATATATATATAGACATAGTCTAAAGTAATGGGTGCGCAGTAACACTTTGAGATGTCGCAAGCACTGAAGATAGGAATTGAGTTTATTTAGTCAACGGAGACCAAAAATAGTCAGCATGGCGGCGGTCGAGTTGCAAAAGCGACTGCCAAACTCAATGAGCCCAGTTCGAGACCTAATTTATTAGCTTATTGGTCGTGTGGGGTGGGAGAGGGGGTGGATCATTGAGCCTCAAGATGGCATCACACGGGTCCACTTGTAGGTGTGGTTGCGTAGGTTAAACATTCAATTGTAGGTCTGTCTGTGTAGGTTAAACATTCAATTGTAGGTGTGGCTGTGTAGGTTAAACATTCAATTGTAGGTTTGGCTGTGTAGGTTAAACATTCATTTGTAGGTGTGGCTGTGTAGGTTAAACATTGAATTGTAGGTGTGGCTGTGTAGGTTAAACATTCAATTGTAGGTGTAACTGTGTAGGTTAAACATTCAATTGTAGGTCTGTATGTGTAGGTTAAACATTCAATTGTAGGTGTGGCTGTGTAGGATAAACATTCAATTGTAGGTGTGGCTGTGTAGGTTAAACATTCAATTGTAGGTGTGGCTGTGTAGGTTAAGCATTCAATTTTAGGTGTTGCTGTGTAGGTTAAACATTCAATTGTAGGTGTGGCTGTGTAGGTTAAACAATGAATTGTTTGAATAGATTGGCCTCTGAAATAAGTAAGCTGTTTGCCTGGCGTAAATTTTTCAATTCTTCCAAAGTATACTCTGCATACAAGGGTTGGCAACCTTTCGATAACAGTGTGCCAAAGTAGGATTTCTAATTCATTCAGTGTGCCAACAGCCTAAAAGTCACCCTACTCTGGCACTCACCTTCCTGTAGAATAGCCTTTTGTATGTCTATCGCGTGCCAGAGAAAATCCCTCTGCGTGCCAAGTCTGGCACGCGTGTCGTAGTTTGCCAATCCCTGCCCTACCCATCCATTCCACAGGTCAGACATATTATTGAAATCTAGTTCACTTGCCCGCTTCAGAAGCGTCTGGAATGGACGAAGTCATTACAGCTTACAATAGATCAATGTGCAATATTTTACTAGCAGGTGACAGAAGAATGGATTGCGTCATAACTTTGAATAGATCGAATGTATAACTTTATACGGTTAAAGTGACAAATTAGCGACACTTAATAGATGACTGTAAAACATTATAACATGTAACAGTTGGATGGACAACCTAATAATTAACAGTTGGATGTCAAACAATATAATATTTTAACAGTTGGATGTCAAACAATATAACATTTAACAGTTGGATGTCAAACAATATAACATTTAACAGTTGTATGTCAAACAATATAACATTTAACAGTTGTATGTTAAATAATATAACATTTAACAGTTGTATGTTAAACAATATAGAGTTCTCTTTCAGTGCTCCTACTTTTTTTTTAGCACTGTCCAGGTGTAAGTAGTAAAGTACCCATCGAACCAAATTGATCCATAGGTCAGATGAAACAGCGTTCACCAGTTTCTGTGGCCACAGCACACCAGGTGATTGTGTGGCCAGCACTATGCACAGCCGTCTTTACTTTACAGCCGCCAACTGTGGTCAGGTACCCTCCAGACCCGGGGAAAAAAAACAACTAGCCTGCACCAGGATTCGAACATAGGAAGTTCGGTACATCAGCCGAACGCGCTGCCGCACGGCCACCATTCCCCCCTTTCCAGGTGTAGCTGTAACCCATCATTAAAATACTTAACTCTTTCCATACGTAAAATCAAGCCGAGCCATAATGTTACGGCATACAGTAGGGCAAAAAGTAAAGAAAGAGTTAAAATAAAAATTTCAGAATGAAAGGAGATTTGTGAACCAATATTAGATGTCATCTTAAAACGGTCATGGGATTCATGATGATGATGATGATGATTAGACAGCATTGAGGGTGGGTTGCGTTCTTTTTTTTTCTTCTCTCTGTCAGAATTAGTTGTAATAACTTTCGGATTAAGGTACAAAATAAATACAGCCAGTGCTATTGAAAAACCTTGTCTTGGATGTATCGAGTCAGCAATTACAGAACCCTTGATAGTCTTTGGTTTTCTTTTACAAGAGTGTCACACCATGAACTATTGTTTGTGTTAGCGGCATTGCCATAAACATTCTCACACTAAACATTCTAACATTAAACATTCTCACAATAAACATTCTAACACTAAACATTCTCACACTAAAAATTCTTACACTAAACATTCTCACACTAAAAATTCTAACACTAAACATTATAACACTAAATATTCTCTCTTTAAACATTATAAAACTAAACATTCTTACATTGAACATTCTCATACTAAACATTCTTTCACAAAACATTCTTACAACAAACATTATTACACTAATCATTCTTACACTACACATTCTTAAACTAAACATTCTTACACTAAACATTCTTCACAAAACATTCTTACACCAAACATTCTTACATTTAACATTCTTACACTGAACATTCTTACACTAAACATTCTTACAATAAACATTCTTACACTGAACATTCTTACATTAAACATTTCAACACTAAACATTCTTACACTGAACATTCTTACACTAAACATTCTTACACTAAACATTCTTACACCAAACATTCTTACACTAAACATTCTTACACTAAACATTCTTACATTAAACATTCTCACACTAAACATTTTTACAGTGGCGTAGCTAGGGGAGGGGGAGGGGGGGGTCCAAATTCGAAATTCCCCCCGGGCCCCTACTTGAGGGGGGGGGCCCAAAGGAGTGTCCGAATTGTTTTTTTTCCTCATGTCATAAGGTCGAATGTCAAAATGCAGGGGCCCCTAATGAGACTAAGCCTCCCGGGCCCCCAAATCCCTAGCAACAGCATTGCATTCTTACACTAATCACTATCACCCGAAACATTCTCACCTTTAATTCTAGAAAATAAATTAACGAAAAAATATATAGAAAAAAAAAAGAAAACACCTGACTTATTCACAGCCAAACAACCTCAAAACCAGCCGTAAAAAAAAATAAAAAATCTTTACATTGTTTTTCAACTTCGGCGATTAACTTTTGTATAATGTGTTTTAACACGAAACTCGAGAGGCCAATAAAGACTTGCAAGACGAATTTGGGAGGGGGGGGGGGGGCCTCGATTACAATTTAACAGTGTTGAATTTATGAACTTAATTGTGGGAACAACAAGCCCGAACAAGTCATATTGCAAAAGGAATTGGTTTGTCTTATTGCGCTTGAAATAAAGAAAAGAAAAAAAAAACAGCACCCCCCACAATCCTGATGGGAAGGGGGAAACAGCAATAGGTGGTGTAAAGTTGAAGTTGTTCAATATAGAGAAGGGAGTTAGGGGTGGGGGAGATTTACGGCCAGGTAGCTGGGGATGATAATGAAAGCAATTACCCTGGGATTACCCACCACTCAAATCATGTCCCATTGTTTTACGGCAGGGGTACATATACAGGCACCTGCACGCCAACTGCCCAATGTTTCTTTCTTTCTTTTTCTTTGTGTGTGTGTGTGTGTGGGGGGGGGGGGGTAGCTATTCTGAGAAAAGATGAAAAGGCTAAAGAATGTGAAAAACGAATATTTCCCTAATTGAGCTGTCGATCTTGATTTTTTTCAGAGATTTCATTGAAATTTAAACAAATTCTTGTGCATTTGCGTCGGCAACCTTTTGTTAATAGTGTGCCAAACTCTGATTTTTAATTCATTTAGAGTGCCAACAGGATGAAAGTCAACCTGCTCTAGCCTACTATAATATATTTTTTAAATTTCTTTTTACAATACAATTTATAAAGCGCCGTAACCTATGTCAAAATCAAAAGAACTTTAAATCATTTTATAAGATAAGATTAATTTCTTGATCCAAATAAATGGAAATTTGATTTGATTACATAAATTCCGTCTTTCAGCATACTTAAAACAATATTAAAGAACCATTTGTACTAAAAAACAATAGACATGGTTGTGATTATTATCTTTTTTTTCTTTGCTTTTTGCATTTATAGCAAATGCATCATTTTATTACTGAACTTTCTCATTAATGGTTAATGTCTAAAATATTAATTTAGTTGTGAGGTTTAATTCTAGCATCTGCTAAAATTCATTTTTTTTTTCTTTTACCATTGGGAGGCGCTTGGAGCTCTTCCGAACTACTTGCCCATATCCTGTGGGCCTTTCGGCGTTAAAATGTCGCATGGTATCGACAGCTTCACTAATACCCGTACTGACTTTTCGCCCATCAGTCGTGGATCAGCTACTTCTGGCCTCTGCACAATCACTCTTACGTCAAGTATGAGAGCCGAGTGCAGACCAGCTGTAGTCGACCATGAATGAGAGCCAATGCGGTATACAAGCTCCTAGTCTCGCAAGGCTCGGTCAACATACCGCTGCCGGGGGGGGGGGGGTGGGGGTGGCTCGGACAACATGCCGCTAACGGGTGTATTGTCGAAACCGATCCAGGTGCTAACTTGACCGCATTCTGATATCAGAATGTAGTACACCCTTTGACCCTACCCAGAAAGCCGAGAGGCTATCGCAGTGACTACTTAGACTCCCCACTTTGGGTAGAGAAGCCAAGATACATTTATTTTACTTTTGATCTCATTCTGAGAATTTGTGTTCATTTTTATATTTAACTTAACCCTTACAGTCCCGGGCGCGTATATAGCGGAACTGAAGGCAGCATAGATAGAAGTAGGTCGGTACGGGAAGTATTAAAATGTGTTCTGAATATAATTAAGTGGAATAGATAACTAGTAATCATACAACGTGGGTAGTTAATGTACTGTTTGATGTTTAAAAAATGTAGGCCTACACATAATTTCTTCACTCATAGAATATTTAGATCTAGTGTATATAATTGTCAACAATTTTTTTTATATAGTTTTATCATTTTAAAACTATAATTGTAAGCTTATTATTTTGTTTAATGAATAAAAAATAGAAAATATTTAGAAATATTAACGCAAAAAAAAAATGGTTTAGTTATCTCCATTTAAATAAAGTTTCCACATTTAAATTTGATTCTATAGTGATACCGGGGGTAACCAAACAGATTGTATTTTGTAGTGTAATAATATTACTTATTAATTATTATTTCCTTATATAAATCTAGCATTATGGTATTTATTTCAACTAGTAATTAAAGGAATACAATTAATTTACGTTAAACAGTTGTAAATAAACATTAAATGTTTAAGTCAACTTACGGAGATTAACGATTTTTTAAAATAATTCCAACAATTACATACTATAATGCTAGTATATAAGCGTCTTATATTTTTTGAAAAAATAAAAATAAAATTAGAATTAATAATAGGCTATTTATGCTTAACTTAAAGAAGACAAGCATAAAAACTCTTTTGAATGTAATTAGCATGTAGGTCAGGCCTATCAATCAACGAGCGCCTTGTCTTTGAATGCTCTTCAATCATTGTACAAGGTCGGGTAGGCTACATATTTCGTTTCTTCGGAGGGGTCAAATGTAAGTGGCCTCTTTGACTCTGCTTAAAACAGCTTCATGTGTGATAAAATCTGTTCACACCTGTATGTTTTATCAAAACCGGAAACGAGCAGTTATTGAGAACAGCAGATGACTTTCCCAGATATCTTCCTTCCATAATTTTTAGCAAATCGGCACAATTTTGATGTCTATTTTTTTATGTTTAAAATTCAACTCGCCACAAAAAAAAATAATAAAAAAAAAATCCAGATCTAAGTACTAGTCTAGTAATAGTAATATTAAGCCAGTCAGTCTTGGTGTGGTATGAAAACATGAGTGCTTCTGAAAAACAAATCTATCTATCTTAGAGTGCCTTAAATAAGGGAATTAGTTAAAATGTTTGGAAATTGATTTCACGGCAAGATACATCCTGTTTCAATGCAAATTCATTTCAGTAGTATAACAGTTCAATTGCTGTTTGACTCAAGTTAAACCAATTAAAATATGTTGCTTTGTCGTTCAGAAACATCGGCTTTAAAAATAATTATATAAGACTTAACCTCGTCTATTGTAATGATCTCTATATTCAGTATCACTTTCTTGTAGAAGAGGTATGAATCGCCTGTAAATCAATAAATGGTGAGAAGATATAAAATCGACTATTTTAACAATATATTCAATCACAGATCGCGAGTCCAATAATGAGATCTTTCCACACAAACTTTCCTGAACTCGACGCACAGAATGATTTTCATGTTATAGTTTGTATTGAAAAAAATCTCCTTCTGTGAGCTCTCACTGATGTGCCACTGAACATCGCTCTGCCAAGTCTGGCTCGCGTGCTTTCGGTTGCCAAACCCTGGCGTACAGTATAGAATAAACCAGCACGTGTAACATCCGCGAATATTTCGAAAAACTGTAATTTTTTGGTGAGTGGCGATTTTGTAGTATTGCACTTTTTCTCCATTGAGTCGCCAAGACAAGACGTGCAAACTTACTTGCCCAATTTCAGGCAAGACATGAGCTGGGTGGTCTACGTGCGCTGGCCCACCCACGGCGCCTAATGTTTAGCAATATTTCTAGGTATTTTATGGTGGGCATTTAGAGCAACCATCAGTTTCTAAGGTTCTGATTAAAGCATTGGTTGATTTAATGAACTTGTAGTTATCGAATAGCAAATCTCCCTTTTGCCCGCTGTAGGACGAAACGACACAAATTAATTATTATAGCCTTACAAAAAAGGACCCATCCGACGGAATTGATCCATAGATCCGATGAAGCAGCGTTCACCAGTTTCTGTGGCCACGGCATAATAGGTGATTGTGTGGCCAGCACTTTACTTTACCACAACTAAGGTCAGGTACCCATCAGAGCTGGGTAGACTCAAGGACACCCTCCAGACCTTGGAAAAAATCCTAGCCTGCACCAGGAATCGAACCCGGGACCTTCGGCGCGCCAGTCGAACGAGTGCCCCTGACTTACAAGCTCAACGGCTACTTCCAGGGTGGAATATTGAGATCTCCCGAAGAGTGGCTATTTTGTTTATGGTCGACATTACATCCGGGAGAGAATTGAAAACTAACCAATGAAAAAGAACAAACCATTAGGCCACAAAACACATACACACATACACAGCTACAAAAAATCAAACAACTTGTCAGTATTATTATAAGCTGTGAAATTTGGGACTCCAGGTGACGTTTTTAAGGGTCTGTTGCCCTAGATTATTAGGAGAGAGAGAGAGAGAGAGCGAGAGAGAGAGAGAGAGGGAAAGACAGAGAAGAGTAAATGGAGGGGGGGGGGGCGTAAGGGGTGAGAAAAAGTAGATCAACCTCTTGCTCACCATAAATCTCCAAACTTTCAGACACACACATGCGCGAAAACAAATAAGCCGATTCACCGCATGTGTGTGTGTGTATTTGTGTGTGTGTATTTGTGTGTGTGTGTGCGTGTGTGTATGTGTGTGTGTGGGGGGGGGGTTCCCTTTATTAGAAAAGTTTTAAATTTATTACGTGACTACAACGACGATGTAATGAAACATGTGAAGAGGTTTGTCCATTCGCCGAATAATTTGTCGTCTGCCACCCAGTGAAGAGGTTAAATGGGTTTACTTAACTGTTTTAGCCCATCCCTCCCCCCCTCCCTTCCCTTACCCCCTTCCCTCACATCCTGGTCATGAGCACAATGTTCTCAGACGATGAAATTTTTTTTGTAAAATGATTAAAGTAGATTGCGACAGTGACTGATTTAAAACTTCCCGATATAAAAAAAACTAAAAAAAAGGGAAAGTTTAGTTTTATATCTGTTGCCACATGCTCACTCATTAACCGCGGGGCTAGTTTAATGGATATATTATTTATTTACGTAGGTAATATCGCTTTATCAGTAAGAGCAGAAGTGGCGGATTAATACTACCCGGGCACATAATATATTAAAATATTTCACGTGATAAGGCTCGAGTGTGAATGTGAAAAAAAGTGTTATGTATTTATTACAGGTAATTACTCAACGAAAACTTAGGGGAAGAAGGGAGGGGGGTTGTTAGGACTGGTTGGGGTAAATGGCGCGAGGAAGTCAAGAGGAAGATAGATACATAAAAAAATAAATATTATTACTGCATTTTTTATGATCTGTGCTTCATTGTTCCTGATTTAATCCCTGCCTAGCTGCACAAGTCTATCATCAACAAACCACAAGATTAAATCTAAGAGGCCGACCATCAACACCTTTTATCCCCGCCCTCATGATTCTTGACACCTCCAATCAGTTCTACTTTGAACTGGCTGTTGTCAAAATTAACAACAAATGTAAATGAATTCTAAGAAAACTGTTTTTAAATGTAGGCTATTCGTTTTTTTTTTCCAATTATATTTGTTGGGCTAAGGAAAAAAGGTGTGGGGGTATACGTTAATTTTTTTTCAGGTTCACTTCAAATGTTAGCATTTTTTTTTTACATTTTTAAAAGACAGTAAAAGTAGAAATGTCGGATTCCGGAACTGGGAAAATAAATCATAGCCCTCACATTTTCAACGGGATTCGAGTCTGGGACTTTAAAATTGGGGTTCTAGCAAGGGGCGGCTTTGAGGAGTTTCTCTAAAGTTAAAACCATAGCACTTAAATGCAAAAAAAAAAAGGATTTTTTTTTCGAACACCTTGTGAGTCGGCTGGTCCAGCGGATAGTTCACCGGAATGTCAACCAAAAAACCGACTGACACGTCTCGGGTTCTATCCCTGCCACCGACGAATCCCTGTCGCCCTGCAGGAGTTTTGGGCCTAGTGGACGTAGGCCTACTAATCTTTTTTTCTAGAAATAAGAGTCTTGACACAATGTTTTTGGCGTTATCGTAAGCCACGTGAAGGCGCACACTAAAAAAAAAAGTTAAAAAAAAAAAAGAAAAAGGACTTTTTATTTGCTGCGTTATGTGATATTCATTTAAACACCTCAAAATGAATACTGCAAAAAAAAAAAAAAAAAAAAAAAAAAAAAAAAAGAAATCAATAAAAAAAATACTGGCCATGTAAGCGATTTCGTGTTGTGGATTGGATTACCATCTACAATGACTTCTCTTACCTGCATTCAAGGAAGGATCGGTTGTTAGCTTAACAATATTGCTGACAAGAAAATAATGGAAGCACGGAAGAGTAGAGTGTCAGAAAGCTGCTTCGACATGTTTCACAACTTGTCAGCAATCATCTCCAATGCAGGCAAAGAGCTTATCTTATCTATAAGGAAGATTATTGAGTCCTTCACTCATCCGTGGTCCGAGTCTAGTCTTGCATTTTTAGGCCCTATTTGTTTTAAATGATGTTAAGTTACTGGTTTACCTGGTTCGTTCAGGCAACCCATTCTTGATGTTCAGTCATTAAAAGACGTGATTTGTCAAGACTTCTCTAATTTTGTTTATCGTTTTGAGTTTTACTTCCCAATTTCCAGTAAAAAAAAAGCTTATGGCATCGTTTCGATAATTTTTATCTAAACTTTTTGACAAATTTGTAATGTTTCATAGCTATTTTACTGGTAAAATTACACTCACTAACGGAAAACAGAAAAAAAAATGCTATTTTATTTTAGCAAAATTTAGCAAAATAAATAGATCTATCAGTAATAGCCTTGATGTCAATAATATTGTAGCGGCGTAGCCTACTAAATGACAAAATGGTAATAAGTGTAAATAGTAATAATTAGAGAACCTGTATACAGTCTTGAGGGGAGACAAACCAGTTAATTATAAAAACATTTGTGGGCGTACCTCACAGTGTTTTAAAATTATCTCCCCGCGTTTATTTTCTGGAAATAAGATACATACGCGATATTCCGAAATTCCTGTATTGATTTAAAATATACAAAAAATACAATTATTTTAAAATTATTATGTAAGCCTTAAAATGTCAACGTTTCCGTTCAGGAAAAAAACCCCACACAATTCAGTAGGCCTACTATAATATCTAGACTATACTGTCACTATCATTCACTATGTCATAATCATAAACTATGTCACTATGTAGCTATAGGCCTAGGCCCACCTGTTAGATTACAAGCCTACTTTGGCCTTTGGGATTGAAACGTAGATTGTAATGGCCAACTACTTAAAATATTTAGTTGAAATGTTATATGCAAATATATGCTCGTAATTGTTGATGTGCATTATTATATATGGCTATACTTTGGTTTAAATAATGTCTGCTATTAATAGGCCTACTAATCAGTGATATTTCAGTTCTAAAAATAATTTCAATTCTTATTTTTATTCTATTCGCTGTAATTAATTTCTATTCTTATTCTTATTCAAGTTCTGCAATAATTTCAATTCTTATTCTTATTCAAGTTCTGAAATATTTTCAATTGTTATTTTCATAATCGAGGGTCGAACAGTCGAACTTCACGAATTTGAATATTCATAACAACTTTATTTCAATAAAACACTTTATAGATATCTTATAGATGGCTGCTGCTATCCAGTATCAACTATCAAGTTCTACATTTTAAAATCTACATTATCTACATAAGAAATTAAAAATGAGTCAGCTGTTCATCAGACACAATGTTTTGAGTTATCAGTGATAAAATAAGAATAAGCTTATCACAGTTGAGCAATGTTCTTGTTTAATTTCAAAAAGACCCTCATTTCAAGGGATTTTTGCATTCTATTTCGCCTCCCAGTGGTTAACATTCCACACAGAGAAAAGATTCGTTCTACGTATGCCTGCGAAGCAGGTGCCGTTAACAAATCCTCAGCGATTTTTGACAATTTGCTATAAGTTGCTTTTCTGTTGTGCCAGAATACCAGAGAATCCGTTGTCGTTGTACAAGTATTCCTGTCTGTAGTGTCTGTTATATACCGATTCAACTGACATCGTACAGTGTCCTGACTTGGTGATGAAGTTGTGGCATTTTCAACAAGCCGGGTAGCGAGAAACTTGAACCTTTGTAGTGCTGGAGGAGGTGAAGATAAACCAGGTTCCAATGGAATCTCAGATGAAGATGAGGATGACTTTGAACCAATTAGTGTATAGATGATCATTTTTGCAGCAGTTAAAAGTGGTGACAAGTAGGGTGAGAAAAGAACATCAGCAAGGCTAGGATCAAGTAGGCATGCAGCAGCAGGCAAAGGATTAAAACTGATACATTCAGGATTAAAAATGAATTGAAATCTGCTTCTAAAATCACGCAGAAGCTTGCTTGTTAGGATCTTCGGTGCTGGGGACTGTTCAAGATGACATTCCAGATTTATCAGTGATGGGATGATAGTAGACAGTGATTGGGTGTCGGACTGCAGAATATCTGTCTGTACCGCAAATGGTTCCAGCTGGGTGACAAACTCGTCCAAAATAAATCACAAATATAAATCGAAAAAATAAACCGGCGATCATGAAGCGATGCTTTAGCGCTTTATTACAATACAAAATACGGATTTTGACGGAAATGACTGGACGAATGCGTCAACACTAAACACGGAATTCGGCGCAAATGGCGGAACATATTCCACGCGATATTCGTTCAATAATAATTTTCGTTATTATTACTATTCTGTTCATGAAAATTAATTTTTATTTCTATTCTATTACCGTTCTCAAAATAATTTTTGTTCTTATTTTCGTTATCGTTAACGAATTTCAATAAATTTTCGTTCTTATTCTTATTCTCGTTAACGTAAATATCACTGCTACTAATAAAATATTTTTTTTTAATCTGGAGTGGTTACGCCCCCAGCCTATATTTCTGCTGTTTTTTTCCCCATTGTAAAATGAAAACTGTTGCTAGGAGTATCTTCCCTTTTAATATAAATATACATTTTTAGTCTACCTTGAAATAATAACATTTACTGTATTGTAAAAATGGCGACTACACTTACATTAATCGGAATAAAACGATGTAGTTATTTATAACATATATGACATATGTTTCTACCTGCGATAGTTTATAAAATTGAGGTCTGTTCTGTTTGTATAAAGTAATAATTTTTTAATAAGTCAAACATTGAGACTTTATATATAGTCGAAACTTAATTTACGATTCAAAGAAGTCAAAGAAAAAACCCTTTACTTATACTTTAACTTTACTTTACTTAATTAATTCGTTAATTTGATTTGCCTTAAAAATGTTTATAATATTACTAATTAAATTAGGCAAAATTTATAATAAATGATTAAATATGTTATGAATTTATAATTAATATTAAATAAAACAATAAAATTTAGGTTACAATTAAGGTCAACTACTTAATTAAAACTGAGTAGGCCTACAGGCCTACAGGCCTGGTCAACGGTTAAAAAATAAAAGTCAGTTAAAGTTGTTAAGTCTAAATTCTAAAAAAAATAGTTAGGCCAATCTAATAGCTATGCTATAGGACTATAGGCCTACTTTTAAACTTATACTTATACTATTTATTTTTAAATTTAAATTAGCTACTTTGCTAGGAACTAGGATTAGCATAATTAGCCTAATCATTAAAGGCATTAGGATGACACACATTACTCAGATTACTGTCATTACTAGTTAGTGGACCTACTACTAGTAGGCTACTACTTACTAGTAACAAAAATGCTAAAACAGGTAACTACTGAAAGTCAAAATAGGTAAACTAAGACATTCACCATGCCGCCCATGGCCTTTTTAGTTTAATAGTTAATTTATCATGCTTTTCAGTATCAGAATCACCTTTGGCCCATGGAAAATATTTTTTAATTTATTAAGATATTGCTTTTTTTAAATTATTAAATATAAAAGACTTTGTAATATGACTTGATTATGATGTTAATACAATATATATTACGTATATTTTGTCTTTTAATCTTAACTCACCATAGTGACGCCATAGTCATAGTCCTATCTAGCCATAGAAGTAGAAAAGGGCTGTAGCCTAGGCTAATCTATAGTCCCCTATAGTTCTTTAGACTACTATAGACCATATATTTCATAATATAGAGTCGACCCTTGTCTCCCAGTTACTGGACAGAGACCTACATTTCAACTAACCTATTTACCTATGCCACTATGGCTATATGTAGTCATTCCAGTTCAAAGTGTATTCTTTTTTATCTGGCATAATGAGTTAAAATAAAAAAAAATAAAAAAATTTAAGCATGGATAATCCGCGAAGTCAAAGTGGATTAAATTGAGTTTTTTAAATCAGGATTTGATATAGAACAATTATATCTAAAATAACTCTTGCTTGCTTATTATTTCCTGTCAGAATTTTCCAGCGTATTTTCTTCTTAGGTAAGAAAAAACAAAAGAACAAACTAAAGCACCTGTTGACAAAATTGCTTCTCTTGTGGGATTAGTGAGTGCATGTTTTTATGTACCTATATTTTAGAAGTCCATTTATGTCTTGGATTAAGAATAGCTTTTCTATTTTTAAATTGTTTACAAATAGAGCTTTTATTCATTATTTATTAATGATAAAATACCCACACATTTGTAATTCACAAAAATTTTCATTTTTTTTTAAATCAATAAATAAGCAATTTTATCTTGTATATATATATATATATATATATATATATATATTGTAAAGCCCTGATTTCTCCAACTCCGAGTTACAGGGTTCTGCCAAACTGCCGCCCACAAGCACAGTAGATGTAGTATACTGTAAAAAAAAAACCAACATCTTTATTTTTAAGTTATCCACTTGAACTTGATTTAAACAATAGTTTTATTGTATATATATATGATACAAGTGGAATTGCCTGGGGGGAAAATACATAGGCCTATAGCCTAGCTACTGATTAAAAAAATTAATACGCTACAACGTACAGAAAGCTATATCATTTTTTTAAATTAAATTATTGATTATTTACTGAAAACAATTAGGGAAAGAATTTAAAATAAATATATCAATCAAGTTAAAAAAGGGCCTGTCTTTTTAATTTAACAAAAAGTTTGGACTATCCCTGGCTGAGAATCGAACTACCCGTCTCCCGCATACGACTGAAATATAATTATTAGATTTTACTTACTGAAAATATTTTAGGAAAACTTTAGGTCATAAGATTCTTTACAATCTTTAAAAAAAAAAAGTTATTTTAATGGAAATTTTTAAAAGTATAAAAAGAAAATAAAAGTTATCAGTGGGGGGTGGGGTGGGGGGTAGAAACAAAAAATAATTTTCTCTGTGATTTTCCACAGGCTATTTCTAGTAAATAATGAATTAGATTTAACATGTTTTATACAAGAAAAAAACAGAAATCAATGAATTGTGTGAAAGTACAGTTTGTAACACCCGCCTTCCTCGCAGCCTTAAGCATTCTTTCTAATCATGCACCGTGGGGCATGGTGGCCGAGTCGAGTTTGAGTCCTGGCAGAGGATAGGATTTTTTCCGGGGGACTTGAGGGTGTCCCTGAGTCTACCAAGCTCTGATGGGGTACCTGACATATTAGTTGGGGTAAAGTAAAGGCGGCTGGCCACACATTTCCTTGTTTGCCGTGGACACAGAAACTGGTGAACGCTGCTTCACCAGCCCTATGATCAGTTTGGTCAGAAGAGCACTTTACTTACAGTGTAAGCTTAATCAATATTACCACAGTCAGGCACAAACATCTACACTTTATTTGCTGTTCCAATAATTTATTTACTTCTCTTTCAGTGTGCATTTTCTGATTTGGACTTATTGACACTTTCTTCAGTATTTTTTTGTTTCTTATCAATTAAAATCTATCAAGAAAAAGGGAAATTTAGGCCAAACACATAGACTAGTTTTTCTGTATGGCTGCTTTTTGAATGATAATTTCATAATTTGTTTAATTGTAACTATATTTTGCTTACAAGAAGAACAATGGTTTAAATATAAATTTGGTATAAAATTGTTACTTACAAATAATAGGCCTACGTTACATATTATTCATTAGTTAGTTTGTATTTAATTTAAAATGTTCTATCATTATAACATTTCATTAAGACTTAGCCTAAGCATGTTCTATCATTATAACATTTCATTAAGACTTAGCCTAAGCATGTTCTATCATTATAACATTTCATTAAGACTTAGCCTAAGCATGTTCTATCATTATAACATTTCATTAAGACTTAGCCTAAGCATGTTCTATCATTATAACATTTCATTAAGACTTAGCCTAAGCATGTTCTATCATTATAACATTTCATTAAGACTTAGCCTAAGCATGTTCTATCATTATAACATTTCATTAAGACTTAGCCTAAGCATGTTCTATCATTATAACATTTCATTAAGACTTAGCCTAAGCATGTTCTATCATTATAACATTTCATTAAGACTTAGCCTAAGCATGTTCTATCATTATAACATTTCATTAAGACTTAGCCTAAGCATGTTCTATCATTATAACATTTCATTAAGACTTAGCCTAAGCATGTTCTATCATTATAACATTTCATTAAGACTTAGCCTAAGCATGTTCTATCATTATAACATTTCATTAAGACTTAGCCTAAGCATGTTCTATCATTATAACATTTCATTAAGACTTAGCCTAAGCATGTTCTATCATTAGAAACATTTCATTAAGACTTAGCCTAAGCATGTTCTATCATTATAACATTTCATTAAGACTTAGCCTAAGCATGTTCTATCATTATAACATTTCATTAAGACTTAGCCTAAGCATGTTCTATCATTATAACATTTCATTAAGACTTAGCCTAAGCATGTTCTATCATTATAACATTTCATTAAGACTTAGCCTAAGCTTTGAAGACATTTGCTTTTCACATATTGTATTGAAAAACTTTGATATTTTTTTTATCTACTTCTAGGAAATATTAAAGTCAGCAAATGATCTTACACTGACATGCTGTAGGATGCACTGTATGTAAATCTCATTCAGCAAATGATTTTACACTGACATGCTGTAGGGTGCTCTGTATGTAAATCTCATGGCTTCTGGTAGAGATTTGTCGACTCCTCCAGTGGGGCTGATTCCGCCCCCGATAGCTGCGCCAAGGAACCGACGCAGTCCAATAAATGTGCAAAATGATGATCTGGGTGAGCCGAAAAGTCCCCCGGTTCCAGCGCCGAGGCAGAGCCTTTTAAAGAAAGATGGGCATCCAGCTAGCTGCAGATATTCAGACAGCCAAGCTACAAAGTCATGCTTCCCAAAGTCCCTTTCCATGTATTCAAATGACACCCCAGCATTGGATGCTAGTGCCAGATTTTCATTGCCGAATCCGGGAAACCATCCGGACTTGGACGGGCTGGATTTCTCCTCTTCAACCTTTGCTGCATTGCACGAAGAGTTCAGACCTAGGAGTGCATCCATGGAAGAACTCAACCAAAAGCCAGTATACCCAGACATTAGGCATGCTTTCATGGGGTTAGCCGAAAATCCCCAAAATAACCTTCAGTTTACTTATGGAAATGTGTCCAGCAACTACTCCCTGCCTCAACCACCTGCAGTCCCAGCTAACCCCAGCTATGGCTGGAACATGGCACCCTACAATAGCTTGAGTGGCAATGGGGGCCTTGTAGTTAATTCTGCTGTCGCAAATCTGAACTATAATAATAATGTGCCTTCTGGTTATTACAACTTTCAGCCATACAGCAGCACTGCCCCGACCGTGCAGACCACATTGAATGCATCAGCTTATCCATCAGGCGCACGGTTCTCCCAATTCGACCCTGTGTACCCGACAGCCTCTGCTGCCTATGACCTTAATCCTCTCAGCAAGCCATATTACCCAGTGGTAGGATCCAGCATCAACCCTGTATTCGGCCTGCCATCTCTTGGCAAGGATTCAAATATACCGAATGATCCATCAAGAACACAGCTAGACCAGACGGTTACACCCATGACCATGGCAGGTTTAGATGAAAGCCAATTCACAACTGACAGCCAGGCTTCAGCAGCAGAGAGAGACTTGATAGATTTAGGGGAAGCATTGCCTGAACACGAGTACTTGTCTCTGGACTACTTTGACCCCCTGTACATACGAGGGAGGAAAGAATCCATTACTTTTAGTGATTCTTACACCCCGAGGGACTCTTCGAGGATGACATTTTCTTTTGGCGAAGCTTTTCCGAACCTGTACATGGACCACCTGGGAGCATCCGCCGCGTATGACCAATCGGGGGATGAGCCTCCTGCCAACGATGACCACATATGGTTGCCTCAGGGTGCTGCCCCTCAAGAAAGAAGAAAGCTTTCCATTGGATTTGAAGCATTCAACCTGGATGTGTTTGGGCAGGACACGTTTTGGTCGAACGAAAATGACTTCATGAAAACGTTCACATCAGCGGCCTATGATGCCCCAGCAGCCACTGATGTAGCTATCCGATCTGCAGTAAAACCAGAAAGGCCTGTTTCATGGACGGTGACCCAGGTTAGGATTTTGTTAGTTTCTTTCCAGTGCTCTATATAATAAAGTTGTTCTGTTCAATATACCTATGTTAATTTAAATTTACAAAAAATTTCTTTGCATAACATGCCTTAAAATTTATTAAGATTATCACTCATTCACATTTTTTAATTTGAAATATGTTGACTACCAGAAAAATATGTTTATTCATTGGTGTAATGTAATTTTTTTTCCATATTGTGAATGACAAATGTTGTCAACCCAACAGGACAAGAGATTTGAAAAGCTGCGCAAACGAACTTTCATAGATCCTGAATCGGAATCCTTCTGTCAAATGGTAGCTGAGTATGTATGCTTTGAATTTATGGTCTCTGGTTCTTTTTAAGGTATTCATTTTTTTCTCCATCCAAAGCCATCTTTTTATAATATTATGAGCATTTTTGTCATCAAAATTTAACCCATATTACATCAGGATGGGTACCTGACATAAGTTGGGGTGAAGTATAGGCGGCTGGGCATTGTGCTGGCCACACATCTCCTAGTATGCCGTGGCCACAGAAACTGGTGAATGCTGCTTCACCAGCCCTATGATCAGTTTGGTCCGAAGGGTACTTTACTTTTTTTAAATCATGAAAACAAAATTCTAAGAAAGACTATAATAATACATAAAATAAAGAAATACACATTTTAATGTATGTTTTCTTAATGAATTGTTTTTTTTACAGTTTGAAGAAATTGTACCCTTCTACCGATGAGAAAACCAACCAAGGATTTCTGGTCAACCAGATCAGAGAATGCCACATGGGTTCCATACAAGTCAAAGTTATAGTTCATACACAGTTTGGCACCGAGCCCGTTTTATTTACTTGTGACAGTGAGAATTTATCTGTGATAATTTTTTTTTAAGCTTGTTCATTAAATATATTTATTGTTTGTTTCTTTTCTGTTTTTGCCTCTTGATATTATTTGCAATACTGGAAAGTAACCTTAATGATTGTATATTTCACAGCCAACGCCTTAGTGGAGCATGTAATTTGCCATGTGCTATATTCGCTGGCCCCAACAGACCCACAGCCCAACACAGATATATATATACTTAAAGTTTATGATAGAGCGGAATACCTGTTGAAGTGAGTAGTTTATGATAGAGCAGAATACCTGTTGAAATGAGTAGTTTATGATAGAGCAGAATACCTGTTGAAGTGAGTAGTTTATGATAGAGCAGAATACCTGTTGAAGTGAGTAGTTTATGATAGAGCAGAATACCTGTTGAAGTGAGTAATTTATGATAGAGCAGAATGAATGCCTGTTGAAATTAGTAATTTACGATAGAGCGGAATACCTGTTGAAGTGAGTAGTTTATGAAAGAGCAGAATACCTGTTGAAGTGAGTAATTTATGATAGAGCAGAATACCTGCTGAAGTGAGTAATTTATAATAGAGCAGAATACCTGTTGAAGTGAGTAATTTATGATAGAGCAGAATACATGAAGTGAGTAATTTATGATAGGGCTCAATACATTTTAAAGTGAGTAATATATGACAGTTTTGAAATGGTTCTTTATTATCAGCGATCTGCCCTTGGCTAAATTTGACTACATCCAAAGTTGCTTGAAATTGGATCGTGATATATGTTTAGAAATGGTTTCTTGTGAAGAAGTCTCAAGGCCCTTTATAAGAACGGTGAGTTGAGATTAATAGGCATTGACCAAAAAACTTGTTTGATGATAATGTTAACCATATTTTATAATAATAAGAACAGACATTACAAAAAAATTGAAATGAATTTAACTTCAAACGTTTTGATATTATCATTGAATATATATATATATACACTTGAAACGTTTAATGTATTGCTAAACATATCTTTTTTCTTTATAACTTTGTTTTGATGTAAAAAAAATGCATATTGTTATATCTTTCTAGAGAGATGATGATATTCAAGTGCTGTATTTTCCAAAAGAATACATCAATGCTGAAGGAGCTGCTGTCTCACAGTAGGGATCACTATAATTCTTTTATCACAGATTTACATACACTCACATAGATTTACATATATTCATATAGAATCGGATTTGCTCGATTTTACCCAGATTTTACTTTGACATAGATTCACACATATTTTACATAGAATCCCATTGATGTTTTATTTGCTCTCAAGCATATACTGAATAATTAAAATATAAATAATCACAATTTTGGAACATTTCTTAATGGGCCCAGGTTTCTTCTACATTTTTTTAAAAAGCAGATATTTAATTATTGTAATGTTGTTTGTCAGTATGGGGCACGCGTTCGGCTGGCGTACCGAAGGTCCTGGGTTTGAATCCTGGTTAAGGCTAGGATTTTCTTCACGGGATTCGAAGTGTCTCTGGGTCTACCCAGCTCTGATGGGTACCTGACATTAGTTGGGGTAAAATAAAGGTGGCTGGGCATTGTGCTGGTCACACATTCCCTTGTATGCCTTGGCCAGAGAAACAGGTGAACGCTGGTTCACCTGCCTTATGACCAATTTGATTCTACGGGTACTTTACTTTTATTTTACTTAATGTCATCAGTTAATGGAACAAAAATAAAAATGAACAAAAATAAACTGTTCCTGTTTCTTCTGTTCCCAGAGATGCCCTGTCTGTCTATCTAGACACATTTTACCATGAAGTCAATGTCATGTTGGAACACTTCAGCCAGGTAAAGGTTTTGCCTTCTATTTCAGTGCTGTTAGATTAACCTCCCTCTTCCGTGTGTTGTTTTTCTGAAAGGTGTGGCTTCAGAATGATAAATGAAAACAGAACTTTAGTTAGCTGGGTGCACTGAGCTTTGGCTGCTTTGCCCTTTTGTAACCATGGGGCTCAAATCTGGTGAAGTGTGTAAGAAACCGATATGCTCCCATTAAGATCCAAGGATCATTACATGAGAGCCCACCGCGAGGAGGAAGAAATAGCCACAATACCCGTTGGGCTGGATGACCAGAACTGTAGTCTGGTATTTGTAATATCGGGGAAAAGTGCAGGTATATGGGGTCATGTGGCCTCGTTACTGATACAAAAGTGTTAGTCAAGTTCACCAGTTTATGGCAGCTGGTTTTTGTTTAGGGCACACCATTCCCTTAAAGCCTGTGGCCACAGAAATGGGTAAAACTAAACAAAAAGTTATAAAAGAAATGATCCTTGAATAGTCTTCTGTAAAGAAAGAGTGTCTGTTTGATATAAGAGTATTTGATGGTCAATATATGTGAATATATTGTACATTTATTATTCTAAATTGCTTAGAAATTGTACATTAGTACATTTCCACAAAATTCGGACAATATTTTAAAAACCTCTATTACAAATCATAGTAACGATATGAAGTTGAGACTGAAATAATAGATATAAAGGTTTTAACATATGCTGAAAAAATGACAATATTGCTTCTAGTTTTACATTTTCTACCTTTCTTTGACATTTAATCTGCTAGTAAATGCATTTAATCTGCTAGTAAATGCTTTAATCTGCTAGTAAATGCATTTAATCTGCTAGTAAGTGCATTTAATCTGCTAGTAAATGCATTTAATCTTCTAGTAAATGCATTTAATCTGCTAGTAAATGCATTTAATCTGCTAGTAAGTGCATTTAATCTGCTAGTAAATGCATTTAATCTTCTAGTAAATGCATTTAATCTGCTAGTAAGTGCATTTAATCTGCTAGTAAATGCATTTAATCTTCTAGTAAATGCATTTAATCTGCTAGTAAGTGCATTTAATCTGCTAGTAAATGCATTTAATCTTCTAGTAAATGCATTTAATCTGCTAGTAAATGCATTTAATCTGCTAGTAAATGCTGATTTAATCAAATTTCTATTTGTTTTCTTCTAGACTGGCTGTGACAGTTTTCAGCTCCAGGGTCTACAGCAGTCTGTCAAGGCAATCTGTGTTAACCTGGCCAAGGTGGAGACTGTGGACATCTCCAAATGCCTGGAGAAACTTAGAACAAATGCCTCGGAACTTATGGTAACTAAGATTTTGGTCTGAACCTGCTAATGCTTAGCCAAGTGGCAGTGTGTTCGACTGGCAATCCGAAGGTCTTTGGTTCAATCCTGGTGAAGACTAAGATTTTTACCCAGGACTTGAGGGTGTCCCTGAGTTTATCCCACACATCCCCTAGTATGCCGTGGCCACAGAAACTGGTGAACTCTGCTTCATTAGCCCTATGATCAGTTTGGTTCGCCAGATACTTAACTTACTAGCCTTCAAATGGAAAAGTATACTACTAGCATACTACTAGCACCAGTTGCATATATTTCCACCAGCCAATATTACTGAATCTAATAAAAACGCTAATAAAGGATGTTTATTTTCATCACAGTCTGGGTCTGAATACTCATTAGGTAGAGGAATAGTAGAATTTAATTTTGCTTTGAAAATAAAAATGTACCAAATTACTGATTTTTGTATGCGTGAAGCGATCATTGTTGTCTTGTCACTTATGGCACTTCCTAGTGACATGGTTGTAAACAGCGCTAAGATGGACTTAAGTGTTGATGAAACTTTTTTCTTATGAATTATTTTTAGGAATAGATAATTCTGATGCCTGATAATGATCGGGATAGTTAAAAGTTTAAAACAATTATTTCTCTACATTTTTTCACTTGTCACAAACAAAAATGTTACAAATAATCTATATTTTGAAACCATATCAAAGTTTTGCTCATTACAAAAATAATTCACTTGGTCAAGGGTAGTAATTAGTTAAACATTAGCCAGCAGACATGCTAAATGTTGTGAAATATTGGGCGGGGTTAAAAGAGTTAAATTTCAATGTAAGATTCTAACCTTACACGGGGACCAAAAGAATAGAGTATATACATATTATGTTTTTTTTTACAAAATCAGTGAGTTTATTTTATGGTGATTCTTAGTAGTTGTAAGACTTTGATTTTTTGATTATGTGTCTGCTATTCCAGAGTCCCAGCTTAAAATCCCAAGCTATGTTTGGTGATGTCAGGCAAGACAAGGACACACAAGATGCATATAAGTATGTTGAGTAATTGTACACTGCTGATAGGTTGGTTTAATTGGGTCACAATTGACAAGTCTTAATTAGGCGTGACCTTTTGAACTGGTGTGATCGTAATTGTCCGGTTCTATTTTTAAATGTTTAATTATTTTAGGCATTTCCGTAAACAAAAAAGCATGCTTTTGCTGGTTATTGACAGTTGATTTCAACCTCGACGGCTAGTTCTAGTCTTTTAGAATTATACAAAGGATACGATATTTGTTATGAGGAATCCGTTTTTAACATCAAAAGTGAGTAGGCGATAATTAATACTCAAGTGTTAGTCGCATGTAGCTTGTTTATAAAATAAATTAGTCAAGAGTTGCGTTTTCTTGGTTATTAAAAAACAAAATTCATAGATTCATAAAAACGAATAACAAAAATTCTTTTGCATTAAGCAATAAGTTTGATATTATAAAAAGTCATTATTCCCTTCTGACTTTCACAATGCATTGTTTTCTTTTGTAAACATGTTTTGGAAATGAAAGAAATTTTAATCCCCAACAAATGTTCGTACAATTAGTAACCCAGCACACAGACATGTTTCGAATAAAATGATTAAATTTGACCGGAAATGTTTTTTCTTGTGAACTTTTATGCATGCATACACATTAAGACTTGTCAATAGTTATGCTAATGTTGCATTCAGTTTTTACATTGCTGATTGGTTAGTTAATGAAGTCAAAAGGAGTTATGCTAATATTGAGTACAAATGATTACTGATAAAATGGGTCTTTTTTTTCTGTTGAGAGGAATCAACTTTTTATTTGTGCAAATCTGTCAAACAAAACAACTGTTTAAGTTTTAAGTAAAGTAAAAAGTGCCCCCCAACCACTGTTTGACAAAGTTTAATGGCTGAGTTTCTTGGATTCCTTGAGCAAAATAGGGCATGTTTGTTAATGAGGCTTTTAAAAATTGAAATTAAGGAAAACAATAGCCAAAAAAGTTTAAATAACAAACTAAACAAAAAAACACTGCAAGGAAGGAGGCTGGAAATGAAAAAAAATTCAGTTACTTATACTAACTGAATAAAATATTATAGTTTGTACTCTGCTGTATTAAGTTTGCTTTTATTCATAAATATTGTTATTCTCTAGAGCATAGGTTCTCAACCTTTTCGTCTCACCGCCCCCTTTTACAATTTTTCTCCGCTCACCGCCTCCCCCCAACTTTATTTTAGCGCCACTCCCTCCCCCTTTTCGCCCATCTGGACTATAGTTTCCGCAATTTTTTTAGGCGTACTAGACTTTTTGTGTAATTAATTATCTTTAACAAAACTGAAAAGGAAACATATTGTAAGAATTAATAGATAAAAAAATTGCCTTAACAAAAGGTTTAAATAAATCAATGCGAATCGTTTGCCTGGTGTGTTGCTAGCAATTTGTCTATTTTTGTTTCAATTTTGGTTGCAAAAGCCTTAGGTCTAATAATCAGTAATATTTGTTATATTAAAAAACAGAACTTGTTCGGCATCACTATTAAATCAAATGTGGAAACATTTTTTTTTAAAGGGAGATAATTAGACCGTTTTTTTTTAGCTAATTTTTCTGTTTTTTTTTCTTTTATACAAAATAAATGGCTTACAATTTATAACTTTGAAATGATCAAACTGTAAAAAGTATTTTAAAATTATATAAATATTATATGACTAAAGAATTTATATGTATATTTTCAAACATTATAATAACTACCCAGTTTGTATGATTACTACTTACATATACCACTTAACAATAGTAAGTTCATAATGTATGTGGTTTAAAATAAATTAAGTACATCTAGGTTAAACTGTGATCGAAATATCGTTGATATTAGCAGATGTTAGGGCGAAATATTGATATTAGCAGATGTTAGGGCCACAGTCTTGTGAAACATCCACAGGAGGTTAAACTGTGATCAATATATCATTGATATTAGCAGATGTTAGGGTGAACCAACCATAGGACCAGCCGGCACACTATATATGCCAAATACAGACACCTACATAGAAAAATCCTATTTCTTATTAATATAATAATATGTAGCCATACTGTTGGGGGATATCAGATATTTAGCAGCACTAGCGTTTATTTTCTTATTTTCTTATAGTCATAATGTATTAATAAATAATAAACAAAAATGTTTCAAAATAATAAAATTATTTGGCATTTTTTTCCTATTGCATACACACAGAGAAATGTATTTACAAAACGTAAAGAAAGTAAACAAAACACACAAATACAAAGAAAACATTTAATTAAAAATTAATAAAATCAATGTGATCTTTGGCATTGCATTTCATTGGCCAGAGCTTCATAATTAGGAGCGTATGACGATAATCCTGTTAGCAGACAATCATAAAGATGCTCATCGGTGAGTCGAGATCTATATCTTGATTTTATTAAGTTCATGTTTGAAAACAATGATTCGCATAAATATGTCGAACCGAAAAATGATTCAATTTTATATGCCGCTTTTTTTCCACAATGGGAACTTTTCTCTATCCACTGTATTCCAAAAGTCCTCTGACATTAAGGATTTTAGCAAAATATCATTCTTAAGGTCCAAAATTTCTAACTCTAGTTCTTCTGTCTTACCTTGAACAAAATCTGCAATACATGCGGCTATTTCCATAACATTTATTTGGCAAGTAAAAGGATTGATACAAAAGGAAACTATTGGCTCAATATGTTTAAACTGCAAAAATCTCTCTTCAAACTTTTTTTTTAACTCTTGAAGATACTTAATAAATAATGTCCCATTTAATTCATTGTCACCTAGCATTTTCTTCGTATGTGGGAAATGCACAAGAGAATTGATCTGCAGATGTGATATCAACAAATCCAATTTAGCTTTAAATGACTTTACAGAGCTTATCATTTCAGCTTTTGTCTTTACCCTGCAACTCCAAATTTAAAGAATTCAATTTTTCCATGATGTCTGTCAGAAATCCCAAATCAATCAGCCAGCCAGAGTCAGCTAGTTCATCATAATTTTCTTTTTTATCGTTTATAAATGTTTTTATTTCTTCAATTAAACTCACAAGAAAGACTGGCTTTGTGTGGGAAAATATCTGGTAAGAGAGACAGAGGAAGACAAAGGCTAACATATGTAGAAAGCCTGAACGAATGGGCCACGAACAACAACATAAGTAATAATAACTTTCTGCAAAAAGCTAACAACAGGAACGAATGGAGAGTCATGACCGCCGATGTCTGTTCCAGACCTGGCACGTAAAGAAGAAGAAGAAACTCACAAATCTTGTAAGAACCTTTCCTTTACTGAGCCAACGTACTTCAGTATGCAGAATAAGATCATGTTCTTTATCTTTAGTATCTTCTAACATGGCCTTGAAAAGTCGGTGTTGCAAAGGAGCTGCTCGAATAGAATTGATTATTTTTGTAACTATTTTCATGACGTGTTCAAATGGCAAAATTTTACAACACAGAGCTTCCTGGTGGATAATACAATGGTAGGACAGGAAGTTTGAAAATAAATCATCCTTCATGCAGAGGGCAATAAATCCTTTGTGCTGGCGCCCCATTAGTGGTTATTGCAGACAGCTTGTGCAAAGGCATATGTATTGACTTGGCGTATGTTTTGAATGTATTATAAATATCCTCACCCCTTGTCTGTCCTTTCATAGGTAATATTTGTAACATATCCTCTTTTACTGTGAAGTTACTAAACACCATTCTCACCATAACTGCTAACTGTGCGGTGTCTGATGTATCTTTTGACTCGTCAAATTGTAGCGAGAACCAGTCACATATTTCCAAGTCAGTTTTTAACTGAGTTTGTATGTCTGTTGAAATTGCATGTATTCTTCTTGTGACTGTATTATTTGACAACTGTAAGTCTTGTATTGCTGAGACAATCTCACGTTTGTTAGAAAATCCATCAAACAAACAATCGGCACCAGTCAAAAATAGTTCCTTAAACAACTCACCATCAATGAAAGGTTTCTTCTTTTTTTGCGAGCATGTGAGATATTTTGAAAGAAGCAATGGTGGCCTTTTTATAATTTTCCACATGTCTAGTGATTACACTTTTTTTTCTTTTTTACTTCAGATTTAATAAGATAATTCACATTAAAAGTGCCATGATTTGTCTGAAAGTGTCGTTCAACGTTATGTTTTTTCGGCACTGCAATGCTACTACCACACAACAAACAAACGCATTTATTTTTCAAATTAACGAAACAATATGATTCCTCCCAGTCAGTGTTAAAATTATAGGTTCGTTGTCTTTTACTTGGTCCACTCATTTTAGGGCTAAAATAAATAATAAAAAATAAATAATAATTGAACTTCAATATAATATCAATGTTATAGCGCAGTCTGTTCTGCATTATATGCATAAATATATTATAACAAGAACTATAACTATCTCCTCAATAATAATAGTTTATTAATAGATCATCGCTTATGAATACAATAAATTACGCACCTCGCTTTTAGCCTGTTAATTTTTTTTTATTATAGAAAACTCCTAATTCGTGTTTCGTCTGACGAACATGTCTCTTATCTAACTGTCGCGACCCGAACAGGGCAGCAATCACAATGACAACAACGCGGTTCCATGCGGGGAGTGCTTTTTGCGCATCACTCCATGTACACGCGGAAAACCCGAAGTGAGCCGATGATCGCAGAAGCAATCAGAGTTATGAAGTTATGTGCCTTGTGATTTGGCGCCTTCGGCGTTTATCGGATCAGTTCGTGGCGTTCGTTCCATTCGTTCACTTCGGGTTTTCTGTGTGTACAAGGTGTGATGTGCAAATGGCACTAGCCGTTCCAGGCTAGCGTAAATAGTGCAGTCTGGCTCGCCGCTAGACAAGTTTGGACAAGTATGGAACATATTTAATAAACCTAGGCAGTCAACAAAAAATTAAAACGCTAACAAATGAATACAAATAATTCATATTTTAAAATAATGTCTTTGTCGAATAGTGGAAGGCGGGTACATACGAATCGTTCTGCGCCTGCGGGCACAGGGTTGGGAACCTCTGCTCTAGAACATGGGTCAGCAACCTTCTGATAACAGTGTGCCAAAGTATGATTTCTAATTCATTCAGTGTGCCAAAAGTATGATTTCTAATTCATTCAGTGTGCCAAAGTATGATTTCTAATTCATTCAGTGTGCCAAAAGTATGATTTCTAATTCATTCAGTGTGCCAAAAGTATGATTTCTAATTCATTCAGTGTGCCAAAAGTATTATTTCTAATTCATTCAGTATGCCAAAAGTATGATTTCTAATTCATTCAGTGTGCCAAAAGTATGATTTCTAATTCATTCAGTGTGCCAAAAGTATGATTTCTAATTCATTCAGTGTGCCAAAAGTATGATTTCTAATTCATTCAGTGTGCCAAAAGTATGATTTCTAATTCATTCAGTGTGCCAAAAGTATGATTTTTAATTCATTCAGTGTGCCAAAAGTATGATTTCTAATTCATTCAGTGTGCCAAAAGTATGATTTCTAATTCATTCAGTGTGCCAAAAGTATGATTTCTAATTCATTCAGTGTGCCAAAAGTATGATTTCTAATTCATTCAGTGTGCCAAAAATATGATTTCTAATTCATTCAGTGTGCCAAAAATATGATTTCTAATTCATTCAGTGTGCCAAAAGTATGATTTTTAATTCATACAGTGTGCCAAAAGTATGATTTCTAATTCATTCAGTGTGCCAAAAGTATGATTTCTAATTCATTCAGTGTGCCAAAAGTATGATTTCTAATTCATTCAGTTTGACAAAGTATGATTTCTAATTCATTCAGTGTGCCAAAAGTATGATTTCTAATTCATTCAGTGTGCCAAAAGTATGATTTCTAATTCATTCAGTGTGCCAAAAGTATGATTTCTAATTCATTCAGTGTGCCAAAAGTATGATTTCTAATTCATTCAGTGTGGCAAAAGTATGATTTCTAATTCATTCAGTGTGCCAAAAGTATGATTTCTAATTCATTCAGTGTGCCAAAAGTATGATTTCTAATTCATTCAGTGTGCCAAAAATATGATTTCTAATTCATTCAGTGTGCCAAAGTATGATTTCTTGTTCATTCAGTGTGACAAAAGTATGATTTCTAATTCATTCAGTGTGCCAAAAGTATGATTTCTAATTCATTCAGTGTGCCAAAAGTATGATTTCTAATTCATTCAGTGTGCCAAAAGTATGATTTTTAATTCATTCAGTGTGCCAAAAGTATGATTTCTAATTCATTCTGTGTGCCAAAAGTATGATTTCTAATTCATTCAGTGTGCCAAAAGTATGATTTCTAATTCATTCAGTGTGCCAAAAGTATGATTTCTAATTCATTCAGTTTGCCAAAGTATGATTTCTAATTCATTCAGTGTGACAAAAGTATGATTTCTAATTCATTCAGTGTGCCAAAAGTATGATTTCTAATTCATTCAGTGTGCCAAAAGTATGATTTCTGATTCATTCAGTGTGCCAAAAGTATGATTTCTAATTCATTCAGTGTGCCAAAAGTATGATTTCTAATTCATTCAGTGTGCCAAAAGTATGATTTCTAATTCATTCAGTGTGCCAAAAGTATGATTTCTAATTCATTCAGTGTGCCAAAAGTATGATTTCTAATTCATTCAGTGTGCCAAAAGTATGATTTCTAATTCATTCAGCGTGCCAAAAGCCTAAAAGTCATCCTGCTGTAGCACTAAATTTCTTGTAGAAGAGACTATAATAGACTTTTATGGTCTCTTCCTCGTGCCATTCTAAAGCCCTTGGTGTGCCAAATCTGGCAGGCGTGCCGTAGGTTGCCGACCCCTGCTCTAGAGCATTACTGACCTGGAAAACTGTTTCATTTCTTAAATTTCTTCACTAAAGATGTGCCGCTCTGTTTCCCTTCTTCTCTAGCGTGGCTCTGCGGTGCTCACTCCTGGAGGATCTCCAGGCGTCCGTGGACCAGCTGCTGGCCGCTGTGAAGACGCTGGTGCGGATGTACTGTCGCACATTCCTGACAGATTTCTTTCTGGGGTCGTCTATCGAAGTTCCACATGGTGAGAGCCTGTTCACATTGTTGATAAAAAAGATAGTTCAGCATTTTATTGTTGCAAAAGATTTAGCCTGTTAGTGCTTTACACTTTACCAAATTAAGTTGTTTTTTTTAATTAGGTAAGCTGCAAATGATTAAGATTTCTTTAATTGTGAGTAGTAACTATAAATAAACATAATATGTGATGCAACCCCACCCAACGGAACGGTACTGAAGTCTGCAAAATAAGATATTTAGTTTTAGGTCTTTAATAAAAGCTAATTCATTTATCTATACAGTGGTGAAAACATTTCTAAAATCAATCAATTAGTTCAAAAGTTATACAAAATTACACAAGTAAAGGTAAGAGAAGTCGTTTTGGAGAAAAATGAAAAAGATAACACTACCGATTTTTGACAATTTAGCATAGCAACCGATAATGAAATATTACCAGGATGAATAAATATTAACCAATTGCCATGAAATTAAGCTAACACTTTTATAAGGAGTCAATATTCAAACTGTTAAAGTTTTTAATAATTTAATTAATATTTTGTTGACTTATAAAAATTTTTATCTTTAGAAGACATTTTGTTTGATTTTTATACAAAAGCTGAATAAAAGCACATTTTTAAGTAGCTTCTACAAAAAATTTTACTTTGAAAATTTCATAGCGATAAGTTAAGGCAGTCAACATTTCAAATCAATAATAATCTCAAAAACGACATAGGACCCTTTTTTTCACAATATTTTGAATTTTTTTAAAAATCTGTTTTACCGACTTTCGTACCATGGGGTAGCATGACATATGACTTTCCCACAATTTGTTAAGCAACCTCATGAACATGTAAAAAAATTTGACAAAACTGATGATTTCTCCTAGATGTACAATAATGTTAAAAAAAAAAAAAGGTCCTGGGTCGTTTTTGAGATCTAGAAGTGTTGTTATTTTGGTATTTGATTAATTAAAATAAGAGTTCTTCTTGAGATAAAATTATTAATTAAAAAAATATATATTTATTTAAAACTTCAATGCCATGTACATTGAACTCATTATCAATGAATTTGCAAAATTTCATGACAATTGGTTAATATCTAGTCATCTTGTTAATATTTCCTCATCTGTTGCAATGCCAAAGTGCTAAAAATCTATACTGTTTTCTTTTTTCTTTCTCTCAAATTGAGAAAGAGCTGCGCTTACCTTAAATTAGGTAATTTTGCATACCTTTTGATCCAACTAATCGATTTTAAATCTTTTTTCACCAATTTATAGATAATTGAACTTGCTTCCAAAAAAAAACACCTATAACGTAATATCTTTTTTTTTGTCTACTTCAGTACCATTCCATGGGGTTCACATCACATTTATCCAAAATAAAGCGGCATTATAGTAGCTACTGCCGTGTATTTGTAAATGTTAAATACAGAAATGCTTAAAGTTTTGGTTATGTTGTAATTTTTTGGTGTTTGGAAACGCTAACATGCTGTTTTTGTTTTTTCTTCTGTTATAGACCACAAAGAAGTAGTGCAAATGAAAGATTTTTTTATCATCGGCCTGTCATCTGCCCATAGAATACCATCGGCATGGCATACTAGGTAAACTAGGTTGAAATCCTTAGAGTTTGATTTTTTTTATTGGCACCAGATTCAACACTATTAACAGTAGTACAGAATCCCTCTCAGGCCGTGTTGGCTCACATGTGCTAGTGAAGCAGCTTTCTACCGTTTCTGTGGCCAAATATTTCAAGGGGATTGAATGGCCAGCACAATACCTTTACATTCCTCTTCTAACGCAGGGTACCTATCAGAGCTTGGTAGACTCGAGGAGAACCTTGTTGGTCCACGTTGGTTAGAGAGGCAGTGTTTTCCCGTTTCTGTGGCTGAGGCATTAATGGGGATTGTATGGCCAGCACAATGCTTTTATTTTCCTCTACTAACGATGGGTATCTATCATAGCTGGATAGACTCACGGAAACCATCTGGATCCGGATAAAAATCCTTCTTTTTTTTAACCCAAATTTAAACTCAAGACCGTTTTATAGTCTGAGGAACCTCCCCTAGACCAAATCGTCCAAAAGATTAAGAAAAGGCCCATCAGTCCACTAATCTTATAATTTCTATTTTGTTTAAGTGTGAAGTCGTATCATAAAATATTTTGCTGACCCCAAATATTAGGTTTGACAGCTACAAGATTGTGTGCAGTCTGTACCACGGAACCAAGAAGCTGTTGCCTGATATTTCCACAAGTCTGAAGCCATTATCTTCTGGTCTCTGTGAGCGGATCACCTGGGATGAGTGGTGAGCTATAAGCTTTAGAAATACACCCCTCCCCACCTCCCCACCGCCACCCATCGTATCAGCTCTTCTGTCTGATGATGTTTGCAAACATGATCGCTCCTTTTTTTTTATTGCCTCAGGTTAAACTTTGAGAGGATGCCTCTATGCACCATGCCGAGAGAGACCAGGCTCTGCCTCATGCTGTGCGGGATCCGCAGCGCCCCTGGAGCGTCTGACAGGCCGCCGGCTGGCAAAGCAGGAGACGCCGGCAATTTCAATCATCTTATTTTCCCGCTGGGGGCTGCCGCTATTCAACTTTTCAATGAGAAAGGGTAAAATCAGTTAAACTAAAGCTAAAATGTTTGATTTCATTTTATCTTTCCATATTTTTTTTTGTAAGTTATATTTTAACTTCTGACTAATCCTCATTTTAATTTATTTTGTGTTTTATTTTTATTTTTTTACTATCCATGTCAGGTGATTGTCATGTGATCTTAAACCAAACATACTTTTGTGTTTTCATGTAATGTTCCATTGTTAAGACGATGGATTGACCATGGAGATTGTTAATAAGGTTGATTGACCTGTGTTGTCTCTTCTTCCAGTTACTTGATTCAAGGCCCGCAGCTTGTGCCGCTGATGATGGGGGCAAGCTCCGATCCCATCATGCCTTCCTGCAAGACTCTACTTCCTGACTCAGTTTTGCTACATGTGAGTTTGCCTCTGATTTGAATTCTAGTATTACAGCACAAGCTGAAACAAATAATAAGCAGTACACTACAGTACTTACAACTGCATGCACAATACATAGTATACAATTCTTATAGAATGATATACAGCACTAACCAGCATAATAAGATGCAGCCACATTTTATTTGTACACATGCTAAATTGAAGAAAACTTTTTCCATTAATAAATAACTGAACTCTTTGGTTTATGTTTTAAAACGTTCTACTTGAATATATTCAAGCATGGTATGTTTTATACTGTTATAACCTGACCCGAAGTATGAGACCATAAAAGATCCCTTATATAAATGACCATCATCATACATTTATGTATTGAACATAGGGTTTAAATATTCCCTATAATACTATAATACAATACAAAACATGTAGTTATAAATACAATTTTCTTAAAACACAAACATTAAATATTGTATGCAGCTAGTATAAAAGCTTTGTTGATCTTGGATAACGTTGATGAATTATACAAACCAGTTGAAGTAATAATGAAAGTTAAATCATAAAGCTCTTTATATGCAACGATTATACACATTACCTGGTAGTATTACATTTGAAGAAACAACTTCTCTTCACAATCATGTTGTTTATAGTTCTATTCAATGAAAGAGCAAACAGACCTATAGTTCTATTCAATGAAAGAGCAAACAGACCTATAGTTGTATTCAATGAAAGAGCAAACAGACCTATAGTTGTATTCAATGAAAGAGCAAACAGACCTATAGTTCTATTCAATGAAAGAGCAAACAGACCTATAGTTCTATTCAATGAAAGAGCAAACAGACCTATAGTTCTATTCAATGAAAGAGCAAACAGACCTATAGTTGTATTCAATGAAAGAGCAAACAGACCTATAGTTCTATTCAATGAAAGAGCAAACAGACCTATAGTTCTATTCAATGAAAGAGCAAACAGACCTATAGTTGTATTCAATGAAAGAGCAAACAGACCTATAGTTCTATTCAATGAAAGAGCAAACAGACCTATAGTTCTATTCAATGAAAGAGCAAACAGACCTATAGTTGTATTCAATGAAAGAGCAAACAGACCTATAGTTCTATTCAATGAAAGAGCAAACAGACCTATAGTTCTATTCAATGAAAGAGCAAACAGACCTATAGTTGTATTCAATGAAAGAGCAAACAGACCTATAGTTCTATTCAATGAAAGAGCAAACAGACCTATAGTTGTATTCAATGAAAGAGCAAACAGACCTATAGTTTTATTCAATGAAAGAGCAAACAGACCTATAGTTCTATTCAATGAAAGAGCAAACAGACCAATAGTTGTATTCAATGAAAGAGCAAACAGACCTATAGTTCTATTCAATGAAAGAGCAAACAGACCTTTAGTTCTATTCAATGAAAGAGCAAACAGACCTATAGTTCTATTCAATGAAAGAGCAAACAGACCTATAGTTCTATTCAATGAAAGAGCAAACACCCACAAAAGAATAAGGAACACAGTTGTAAACAACAAAATCTAATTATCCTTTAACATTTTAAGATGCTATTTTGTCCATTAGCCTAATAATTCCCCAAACCCACATGCTTCTTAACAGATTATATTTATATAGATGAAATAATGTCTATTGCAGGTAAACCTGCCAGATTTTGAGAAAACAATTTACTTCCCGGAACCTTTGCCTGGTGCAGACAGGTAAAAAAGATATTAATTTTTATTTTTAGAAATGTGGCAAGATCATTTCTATAACGCTGTTGTGGTAAAAAAATATTTTGAAACAATGATATCACCTCTAATGTTAATCTTTTTTTTACTTCTTTTTTTCTTTTTAATTGCTGTATAAGTATTAATTTTTCCACATTTGTCTGAATCAAATTTTTGCAGCATTATAGGTGTCTTCAAAGACTTTGTTATGAATAGCGCTATATAAATATGTAATTTGTAATTATTTTAAAGTAAAACCAAAGTTAACATCTTGTATGGTACAGACGCTCCTTCCTTAGAGAAGTTTATTGCTTCCTACACTTATCCATAGTTTGAGTCTAGTCTTGCATTTTGATTAGTCTTTTAAATGAGGCTAACTTATTGGTTTTCCTGGTTTGTTCAAGCGACCCATTCCATGCCCGAATGCAACTCGGGAACAGAGAGAACTTGAAGACCCTGTATATACAGATATATAATGCTGGTAAAGAAGAGTTTGCCAATTTTATTCGCCACAAGAAGATATTTTTTTGGCAGTACAATGTCCAGCCTTCTTTACTTTCCACAATTGATGTCTACCAAGCTGGGTAGATTCAAGGACTCTTGTCTAGGGAAAAACTCCAGACTATTTTTAAACCTCAATTCAAATCTGAGACCCTCTTACAGCCAATACTAGATCACCAAGCCACAGGAAAAGTCTTAAGTAAAAACCTAGTGATGTTTTGTTCAAACTTCTTGCCTGTTTCAACAGCCCAAAGAAGTCATTTGACAATTTGACAGAGATGGTTCGTTGCCTGGTCTACGGTGTCATGGAGAAAGAGACATGCTTAGGGTTGGTTGACCATTTTTTTTTTTTTTAATTGTGCGCAAACATCTTTTTTAAAGTTTCTTTAGTGACTTATTTGAAACAAGGGTGTAAAGATGGGAAAAACCATTTGTTTTCTAAACACCTTGTTTAATTTAATTAGTAGTTTAAATAAATAGTTTAAAACAATCAAGATGATGAATTAAATACCAAGTATCACTTAGATGTCTCAACGTATATAAAATAAAGTTTAATTTCCATTATAACCTGGTTATAACAGATTTTGTATAAAAGTTTAGACTACATTATTCTGGTGTTTTTAGGTTTGTTTTGTAGCTTTTTTCCAATCCGGCTGTTAGAGAGAGTTTTCAGACTCCACTGTAACATGGCCTCAACTTATACAAAATCTAAATTTAGATTCCAATATAACTTAATTAGAGATTAAATAATCAAATGTACCCTGAATGTCCCTGGTTAGGGAACTAGTGATGGCATGCATACTAATCTTCGTCCAATTCCTCAGAATTTTCCTGTCTTTCTCATGGCATCAGTCTTTTCATTCTGGGGTGTTGTCCTCATCTCTTTATCTGTCTCCCTCTTTTTCTACCTTCTTCTCCATTCAAAGTTTACCTTTCAGAATTACACATTTTTTTTACAACTTACAGAATTACACATTTTTGTTTGTTATCCATCCAAAGGATTCCAATTTTTTAAACATAAATTTACATACTTGATTAGACACTGAGAGTCATGTCCCCTTACATTGCCAGGTTCACTGCGGAGGAGCTGGAAATCTTGTGGTCCCACCGGCACTACATGACGGAGCACCCGACGCTGCTTCCCAGGATCCTCATGGCCTCCCACTGCTGGGACTGGGCCAACCTGCCAGAAATTTACTGCCTGCTGAGGAACTGGAAGCCGTTGCCCCCCATGCAAGCGTTTGAGCTTCTGCTACCTCAGTAAGTCAGCATTGGTGGTTTTAAACAAGCAGTTTCTGTTACCTTTTAATGTCAACATTTGTCTTTTTTAACATGCACCTTTGATTTTTAAATTAACCCTTTCGATACCTTGCTTGCAATCCACACTTCACTTTCACCATATCACTCAAGAAAAATACAGTGAACCATCACTACTACGCGGATCAACAGTCGCGTACTCACAACTTTGCGGATTTTTTAAATTAAATTATAAGAAAAAGTATATTGCGGATTTTCCTGCCTGTTTTAGATCAGGGTACTGTACATACATTAAGTGTTCTGCACATTAAAGGGTGGTCTGTTAACAGTACGTACGTGGAAGGTTTAACTGTAACTTTTAACTTCTTTCGTGGTTAGTAAAATACTGTACTGTAAAAAATTGTACAGTACCGTAACAATCTTTCAGTTTTCTTATGTACACTTACTGTTTTATTGCTTAACATTTGTGCCTGTGTACTGTATGTACATACTGTAGATATCTGTACATTATGTAAAGGGTGGTTTGTTAACAGTACGTAAAGGGAGGGTTTTTAAAAGTCTGAATACACGTTAAATAAACACTGTAAATGTGGCATCCCTATTTTGCGGATTTTCAGCTATCGTGGCCGGTTTCAGAACCTATCTACCGCAATAAACGAGGGTTCACTGTATCTGTCATTTTTTTTTTTTAAAGTGCTTAGAGTCTTCAAGAAATTAAAACAATTTCTTTCTCTGATTCAATTGTAGTTTTAATGCCAGACAACAGTGAATCACTGAGAATAAAAATACCTGTAATAGTATAAAAAAAATAATACATTAAGCCCAAGAAGGGTTATGAGTCTTGAAAGAGTGTATACATGTTTCAGAATATGTTTTCTGGGTCATTTCTACTTTCAAGCCGCATTACACATACACAATTTCAATGCAGCAAAACAAAATATATCCCAATTTTCTAATAGTTACTCTACTGTTGGTCTTGAACGGGTTAATAGATGTCCTAGAATTATTCTCTCACAATTACCTGTTTGGTACTTGAGCTGAAAGAGTCCTTTTGATTTGCAGATCTTGTAGAAAGACTTAACTCTCTGTAAAATGTATTAAACTGTATTTCTTGAATGCACAGCCTGCACAGATTTATAAGTGTTTATTAAATAAGCTGCCATAAACCTTACAATAAATGAAACATGAAAAAAAAAGGACTTATATCTTAGGTTCACCACCTTCTTTTAGCGCCCCCCCCCCCCCTTCCGCCTGTTTGGACTATAGTTTCCACAATTTTTTTCCGTGGACTAGACTTTTTGTGTGGTTCTTTACAAAAAGCTGAAAAGGAAACATATTGTAAGAATTAATAGATAAAAAAAATGGCCTCAACAAAAGGTTTAAATAAATCAATGCGAATCATTTGCCTGGTGTGTTGCTAGCAATTTGTCTATTTTTGTTTCAATTTTGGTTGCAAAAGCCTTAAGTCTAATAATCAGTAATATTTCTTATATTAAAAAACAGAACTTGTTCCGCATCACTATTGAATCAAAGGTGGAAACATTTTTTTTATTAAAGGGAGATAATTAGCCCGTTTTATTTGAGCTAATATTTTTTTTTTCTTTTATAAAAAATAAATGGCTTACAATTTATAACTTTGAAATGATCAAACTGTAAAAGTATTTGAAAATTATATAAATATTATATGAAAAAAAGAATATATATGTATACTATCAAGCATTACAATAACTACCCAGTTTGTATGATTACTACTTATCTATACCACATAACAATAATTATACTTTATGTAGTTTGAAACACATAAAGGTAAAACTGAGATCAAAATATCATAAATATTAGCAGATTTTAGGGCGACAGTGATCGGTCAGCAGGGTTGACAGTCCGGTAAACCAACCACAGGACCAGCCAGCCGCACACCATATTTGCTAAATACTGACCCCTACTTCATCAAAAAGTCCCTGCGATTACTATTTCTTATTATTATAATAATATGTTGGCATACTGTTGGGGGATATCAGATATCAGATGCACAGGAAAGCAGGCATGCCAAATCACAGCATGTTTAGTCTGTGTTAGAGGCAGCCAGCACAAACTCTCGCAGGATGTTCTCCGTGGTAAATGACCTCATTGGAAAAAAATCGACACCACCAGTTTTGCCTGATAATGACCAGTGAGAGGGCGGGGCAAACTATGAGCGGCTTTTTTTAATGACAAGGTTGAAACAATCAGAAAAGCCTTTGGAGAATGCAATGATTCACCTGCATATAGGAATCTATTCGTAGGCAACCCTTTGCAGAACTGTCTCCAGTTGATTAGGGCGACAGTGATCGGTCAGCAGGGTTGACAGTCCGGTAAACCAACCACAGGACCAGCCAGCCGCACACCATATTGGGCGGGGCAAACTATGAGCTGCTTTTTTTAATGACAAGGTTGAAAAAATCAAAAAAGCCTTTGGAGAAAGCAATGATTCACCTGCATATAGGAATCTATTCGTAGGCAACCCTTTGCAGAACTGTCTCCAGTTGATGAGATACAGTTAAGACGCTTCATCACTGCCTCAAAGCCTACATTTTGCTTTGATGATCCCATCCCAACAAAGATTATGTTGGATTGTCTCGACATATAATATTACTTCCTGTACTGTTAAATATTGTAAACAGTAGCCTTCTGTCTGCCACGGTCCCACACCTCTTCAAGGATGCAGTGATTAAGTCTCATTTAAAGAAAAATGGCCTAGACCCAAACGATTGTACGAATTTTTGCTCGGTGTCCAACCTTCCTTACGTATCAAAACTTCTGGAGAAAGTTGTGTCAAATCAGCTTGTCCAGCATCTAAACAATAATAACCTACTAGATAAGTTTCAGTCAGCTCATCGACTTGGGCACAGCTGTGAGACAGCTCTACTTCGTTTCATGAATGATGTTCTTTGTAGTGCGGACCGTGGTGATTTGACACTTATAGTCCTACTAGATCTTAGCGCTGCTTTTGATGTCAGTCTCCGGAAAATTGCAATTACCATGATCAAAGTTGGGGCTTCAGAGACCTTGGCCTTTTTATTGATAATAAAATATCAATGGTTCCACATATCAGTGCTGTGGTTAAGGCTTGTTCGTCTCATCTACGGGCCCTGGGTCAGCTGCGATCTCAACTCAATAGTAGGATGGCCAATACCGTAGCAGTCTCTCTTATCCAGTCAAGGTTGGATTACTGTAATAGTTGCCTGTGGGGTTTGCCCCAGAACCAGCTGCAAAGATTACAGAGAGTGCAGAACACAGCGGCGCGCATTGAGAGTGCAGAACACAGCGGCGCGCATTGAAAGTGCAAAACACAGCGGCGCACATTGAGAGTGCAGAACACAGCGGCGCGCATTGTTTCGGGGGTGAGGAGGCAAGATCAAATCTCCCCAATACTAAGTGATCTCCACTGGCTCCCGGTGATAAAGCGAATAGAGCACAAAATTATGTCCATTACGTACAGATGCATAAAGGGTGTCGCTCCTTCTTATCTTTGAGAGCTTATATCAAGACATGAGCCATCTAGGGAACTGCGCTCTTCGACACAGTCACTCCTAAAAAACTCCCAATTTGGATGGACACAAAAAGAAGTACCTGGTAGTGCGCTCATTTGAATCAGTTGCGCCTTCTTTATGGAACAATTTATCTCAGACACTGAGTGAGTCTGGGACAAGATAATCTCTTAAAAAGAACTTAAAGACCTTTCTCTTGGCTAATACATCTGCCATTGCAAGTCACACCAAGAGCGCACTGAGCATGCTAATTTAATAGTATGGATAGAAGCGCTATAAGAAGTGCCCATTCTTATCTTATCTTATATTTAGCAGCACTTGCGTTGCTGAGGTGTTCAAATTATATCAGGTATGCTTTTACCGCCCAATTACCATTCACCGCCCCCCAATCGCCCCCGGGAATGTCAGCGGCCCCCTAAAGCTTCTCACTGCCCCCCGGGGGGCGATATCGCCAGCGTTAAGAACCTATGATTTATATAAAGCAGTCTCAGATACTTTGTATAACATTGTCACTTTTTTTTACAGAATTGTCACTGTCACTCCATATCAGAAAACTCAAAAGTTGAAAAAAAAGGCTCTATTGATTTAATAACACTGTGCATGTCCCCTAACCTTACGAGTGCTTATCCTTATAACCAAGTCCAACATTTGTATTGACCCCTGACAGGTACCCAGATTTGAAAGTTCGACAGTTTGCAGCAGATTGCCTGAACAAAATCCCTTCAGACGACCTGATTGACTTCTTACCTCAGATGATTCAGGTGAGTTGGCGGGTTGTAGTTGCAATTCTTCTACATGGTTCTAAATCAGCTTTCAAATTATACTAGAAAATTTGCTTTTAATATGCCTGCAAGCAAGAACATATTTCTCTATTACATCTGAAATGAATTTCATTATTTGCTGAAAAAAATTTTTTTTTTATGAATGACTTTTAGGAATATAATATTTCAACTTTATCGATCACAATGAGAGAAAAACTCCTTTAATGCTGTTGATTTTTTTTTTTACAGTTGCATAATATTAAATAAAATTGTAATTCTTTCACATTAAATTTCTCCATCTTGGTTTATGTAATAGCCACCCTCGTGGTAATTAGATATAGTTGTGAGTAGATGCTGGTTTAATACCTCGCTGCCGCTTGCAGCTCTGACCTGTTTCTACCTTCTCGTCCTAATGGACTCTTCCTCCTACAGGGTTTGAAGTTCGAGAGCTACCACAACTCCCCACTGGCCAAGCTTTTACTCGAGCAGTCATGCAAGAGCCCTCGCTTTGCTCACCAGTTCTTCTGGCTTCTGAAAGGTAATGGAGGGTTGCTGGCTCTGTCTGTAGGCATAAGATAGATTACTTTATTGATCCAAGCAAATGGAAATTTGACTTGATTGCATAAATTCTGTCTTTCTCAGCAAATCTTAAACAATATAAAAGAATTATTTATACGTAAGCACAGAAATATACACTTATAAAAATAGACATCCACGCACACTATCATACTATTTAACATACACGTAAAAGTATCAATAAGAGTCAGCTGTTGTAATATCTGGCTGACTGATGATTCTGTTGAAAGATTCTCACTGATAGCGGAACAAAGTAGTTCCTAAATCTCTCTGTTCTTGCCCTTATTGAAACAAGCCGACCACTTTGACTAGATATGATGTAACTATTGTGAAGTGGGTGTGCATGATCCTGAAGGATGTATGTTTTGTTTCACACCTTTTGATCAAGACATATAGTGAGGCTAAACAAACTTTTTTTTTTTTTTTTACATTCCAGACATAAACATCACCATTACTTGCTTGCTGTTAGCTTCTAATTTTTTTAAGAACTATTGATGGTTTGAGAGGCAAACTTTATTTAAAATTTGACAATTAGTTGTTTTCAACTTTACAATTTGACAATTTGTTTTTTTCAACTTTACAATTAGTTTTTTTAACTCGCCTATTCCTTTGAATGTTAGCCTCTTAGGATAAATATAAAAATATAAATATATAAACTCCTTTGACTATGTTACTAAAAAATTATACCCAAAGATGTGTGAAGATAGTTTCTAATAATATCCCCTCTCTTTTCTGGATGAGGCAGTTTTTTTTCTTCTCCTGAAAATGTTGCTTTCAGGGATGTAGAATATATAGATAGCTTATTGAACAAAGATTTTTGTAAGATTAGATTTTGACTTCTGCTCAGGAGTGAACTAAACATCATTGGCCAGAACAAAACAGAAAGTGTTTGTACAAAAATTGTCACTTTTTTTTTAGGTCAGTTAGAACTACAGTGCTTCTCCAAACATGGTCAAGCTATTGCATTTTAGTTTTAAGAAAAAAGAATAATGTTTTATTTGGTTATAAAAAATTATTCCTCCTACATGACAAGGAGAGTGGACGTGAATATGTCTTGTCTCTTACTGCAAAACAAACAAACAAGCAAACAAAAACAACACACTAAAATTCAAGCTTATGTTCAGGTTAGAAAGATTCTCCGCTAAGCTTCTGTAAACAAAAATGCTTGCTTATAGACTCTATATATACCGTATATACTCGCGTATAAGTCGCACTTTTTTTACAGAAAATTTCGACAAAAAGTAGGGGTGCGACTTATACACCCGATACTGTTTTTGAAAAGTTCGAAAAACATCACTACTCTGTCATAAAGTTTCCTACATAACCCCTATAGTTGATTGGAGTTATGTAAAATTATGCCTTTATTTGATTATGTTTGCCTTATGCACGATTAAAACTATTTTTTAAGGAAAGTTTCCAAATTAGGGTGAATATTTAGTAACTTTTATGTTTAAAAGGTATGTATTTTTGAGATATTAAAAAGCAGTGTAAGTGTAACCCGGGAAGTCGGGGTGCGACTTATGCGCGGGTCATTGACTACGTATAAGGAAAAAAATCTTAAACTAGGGGTGCAACTTATACACCGGTGCGAGTTATACGCGAGTATATACGGTATATACATTTCAATGCAGTAGCTTATATTTTATGGTGTAAAAAGATTTTTTTTTTACAGTTAGTTATTATGATGTAAAGAAAAGTAGTAAATGTTATATTTACTTAAAAATGAGATTAAAAGACTTCATTTTTGAGTGTGTTAATATATGTTTAAAAGTAATCCGACCTACCTTCAAGATATAAAATTGTTTTATTTTATGCTTATCATTATATACGGGGCACGGTGTCCGAGCTGCACCGCACGAACGGGTGTACCGAAGGTCCTGGGTTAGAATCCTGGGGAAGGCTAGGATTTGTTACCGGGACTTGAGGGTGTCCCTGAGTCTACCCAGCTCTGATGGGTACCGGGCATTAGTTGGGGTAAAGTAAAGGCGGCTGGGCATTGTGCTAGCCACACATCCCCTATGCCGTGCCCACAGAAACTGATGATCGCTGCTTCACCGGCCCTATGACCAAATTTGGTTTGACGGGATACTTAACTTAATTATCATTATATCTATAGTCTAGTCTTTTTTTTAAAAAGACTTTAAAATGATAAAAAGTAGGTTTTCTTGATTGGCTCAGGCTGATCATTCGGAAAGGCCCCTTACTTAGCAAGAAGGAAATCTCATATCAATTTGTCCCTGCAATGGAATGAATATTTAAAAGATAACATCTTTAAAAAGCAACAACCTGAAACGAACGTTAAATACCCAATCCTTTTTTTCTTTAGATTTAGACGTCTATATATACAAAATGGAACCTCAATAAAAAAAAAAAGAAAATAAAAAAATTAGTACAAAAAATACCAGAGCTTTAAAATAAACTGTAATGATAAATATGTTAATTACTGTTTCTTAGAGTTTATATCTTATATTACTTGCATAATGTGACATAGATTTTTCTGGTGCATCTTAAAGTGACAGAAAATGGACTTTTGTTATGTTGAAATTTATTTCGCTAACCCATTTACATTATTACAGGCTTTTTTTAAATAAGACAAATAAAGTTAAATAAGGGGCATGTTTTTTTCCTTGTGAAATGTATGCTATCTTTCCAATGTTTGGAATGTAGGTGCCGCATCCCAGGATCCCACATTCAAACGTCGCTACGAGCTGATGTTCACCGCCTTGGCCAATGTGAGCGGCGACGCCCTCTACCAGGAGTTCAAGAAGCAGGAGGAGCTGGTCAAAGTCATGACCTCCATTGCTGGGAAAGTGAAAGCCTCGAAGGAGAAAGACGTGAGTTCGTAACAAGCCGCATTACTAATCTTGTGCTTTGTTGCTTTTTTGTGTTCAAAATTTGGTTCTCCTCCCTTTTTTAACTTTTTTATTATTCTTAGTATTTGTTAATTAGAGTAGTTGCCCTTTTGGCTGATTTATAAATGGCTAACTGGATATGTCTCCATCTTAATTTTGGAGAAGAGAAACTATTTTTTTTGCACAGACAAATAAAGCAAATGATTTTATATTTCAACTGAATGGGGCAGAACCTAACTGACTAATGAAGCTTCTAAAATATAGTGTATTATATTCTCATCTTCTGCAGGCCACATTGAAAAGGGAGTTGGTTCCAATGTGTGAGATGCTGGAACAGAAAGGGAGAATACTCCTGCCGATTAACCCCAGTGTTGAGGTTGTGGGCCTTGATATGAAGGTATCACTCGATATATACAAGTTTATTGATTGTTTCTCATATTAATCTGAATTTTTCAAACATGCATGAGATTTCATCCAGATAAAAAGGGGGAGAAACTTTAGCCCAGATAGTGGCCTAGTTTATTTTAACAAAAATATAAAGCATCATTAGGATAAGATAATTTATGGTTTGACACCAATAGTGGCGCACCTTGGATCGAGTACCAGGGGCGAAGCCACAGGGGGGGCTGAGGGGGGCTAAGCCCCCCCTGGAATTTTTGAAAAATGTGTTTTTCAACAGTTTTTTGTTTAAATATGTACTAAATTCGCAAAACAAATTAGTAAATGTTTATCACGCGAAAGTTCAGCCCCCCTTGGAATTTGGTAAATGTTTGCCAAGCGAAAGTTCAGCCCCCCCTGGAAAAAAATTCTGGCTTCGCCCCTGTCAAGTACAGTGGATTAGACTCAACTGAAACCAACTTACAATAGAAATAAATACAATGCTACCACTACGTTTGTTTGACAGAATTATCCGACAGCTCTTTGGCCGACTAATTAGTAAAGTAAGGAAAGTAATCCAGTCGGAAGAAATTTATCCATAGGGCCGGTGAAGCGTCGCTTAGACAGTTTCTGTGGCCATGGTGTACAAGGGGTTGTGTGGCTTACACAATGCCCGGCCGCCTTTGGTTTGCCCCAACTAACGTCAGGTACTCGTCAGAACTGGGTAGACTCAGGGACACCCTCTACACCCAGGAAAAAAAACTTGGCCTTTACCAGGAGTTGAACCCAGTACTTTCAGTACACCAGTATAATTGAGAGAATATGAAGTGTTTATTTCATCCCTTAACTAGCCTGATGACTTTTCTGTCTTTCAGTCTTGCTCGTATTTCACTTCCAATGCATTCCCATTGAGGCTGGTCTTCAAGAATGCTAACACAAAGGCAGATTCACATTATGTCATATACAAGGTGGGTTGAGTATTTGTGTTTTCCATTACATTGATAAAGTTAATTTTTGCAAAATATTCATTTATTGAGTTAAAAAGCATACCAGTTTAATGGGGAGTCTTGTCTTTACAAGGGGTATGATAGTCCAAGTATAGCACCAAATAAATAATGTTTGTTAACAGTGGAAATAGGTCAATACTTAAAAAAAAAGATTGTAGCTGACCACATCAAGTCCTTCTACATATTTGCTCTAGATTATCTCAGTAACCGCTGCTGGCATGCACTGCCCATACACAGTAATATATTCACCAGTATATATATGACTAGACAATAGAGCATTTGCAATAGGCGTGGCTTAGGTTTCTAGGTCACGTAAGTATGTAAATAGAAGCCATGATGGAGACATGGTGGAAAAAAATTGTTCTTTACCATGTCTATTTTACACCCAAAATATAAGGAATTATTTTCCATAAATCTTGATATTAAACTGTGATACTAGCCCATAGTATTCCGTTCACGAAGTAAAAAAGTTTTGAGGCAATTATAGTTTTTCATTAGCTTAAGAAATATTGTAGAGCCTGCCTTATGCTTTACCTTTAGATAGTAAGATAAGATAGGCTAACTTTTGATAATCAACATCTTCAATTCATTATTCTTCACTTACAGAACCTTTTCCATTGATTTTAAATAATTTAAAGTTTAGTATTGAAGGTTAATTTTCATCGAATGACAGTGTTTTATAAATTTTTTTACGTCATATTGTTGAAATGATGATATTTAAAAATAAAACCTTCTTAAGCCTATAGTAATACATCTTCATTTGTCACCACTAGACAAAGTAAACAAACAGCACATGCTTTTGTCAAGTGATTGCAAATGATCTATCTGTACTAGAGGGAACTCGTAAGCATGACTTGCGGGGTCATGGCTGTCTGGCACAGGGGGCGTAAGCAGGGCGGTGGGCTGAACTCTTCCTTCCCCTTTCCTTGTTTCAGGTGGGGGATGACCTTCGGCAGGACATGCTGACCCTGCAGATGATTCGCATCATGGAGAACCTGTGGCTCCAGCAGGGACTGGACCTCAGGATGATCTCGTTCACATGCATGGCTACTGGACCCAAGAAAGGTAAGGATAATAAAATTATGCATAAGAGGTAAGAGGACAGTACACTGTCATGGCTGTCTTTCTCTTTTTAAAGCTTTATATTTCCATTCATTTCATACAACTTGAACAATTTATGGACACCTCCTCAGATGTATTGAATGTTTGAATGATCTGATTTCTACAGGTATTATTGAGCTTATAACAGAATCAGAGACGCTCCGGAAGATTCAAGTGAACTATGGGGTGATTGGCTCTTTTAAAGATCGACCAATTAAAGAATGGCTCCAGAAACATAACCCTACAGAGCTGGAATATAAAAGGGTAACTCACTCTCTCTTCTTTCTTTTTTTCCCCATAAAGTTCTCTCCCTTTACCAAATCAACAGTTTATACTGATCCGTGCATTACCTAAACTCAGGAATGACACTAATCATGGGTATAGATTAAAAAAAAATTATTAATTACCAATTATAAGGGTTGAATTGAAATTCATGAAAAAATTCACAAGTAGAAAGTAAGAATACAAAAACACAAAATTCAATCTTGACATGTTTAAAACAATGAAATGTTTAGTTAATGAGACGAAGTTGACATATTTCAATTGACCGTCCTTTTGCGTACAGGCTGTGGAAAACTTCACCAGTTCTTGCGCTGGCTACTGCGTGGCCACCTACGTGCTGGGGGTCTGCGACAGGCACAACGACAACATCATGCTGAAGCAGTCAGGGCACATGTTTCACATTGACTTCAGCAAGTTCCTAGGGGACGCTCAGATGTTTGGCAGTTTCAAAAGGTAATTGTAATTGTATATTTGAAAAGATCTATTCCACAAGATAGAGATAGTGAGAGAGCGAAAAAAAAAAAGAGTGAGGTTACTAAATTTGGAGGAAAAAAAATGTGTGTTTGACTATGTTGTTTCATTTTTAAAGTAATATATGTTTAAAATATGAATGGTAGCCAGGGCTGGCTCTTCCATATAGTCAAACTAGGCGGCCACCTAGAATGCAAAATTTCGGGGGGGGGGGGGGGGGGGGGGCGCATAATTGAGGATTTTTTTAATTCGGGGATTTTAAAATATAAAGTAAATTAAAGTTTAGTAGTTCTGTGCTCTACTAGCATAGGCGGACGAATTATTAGGTAATGAAAGGTGAAGGGTATTTTATTTAAGTTGTCTTAGCAAATAGGAAAGTAGGCCCTAACACTGGTCAGTGTGCCGAAGGCACTTTAATGAGGCGCAGAATTTCTTTTCACCTAGGGTGTGAAAAACTCTTGAGCCGGTCCTGGTGGTGGCTAGGTGAGCTTACAAGAGATGGAAATACTGAAAGACAAAATAAAGAGGCATTAGGGCTCTTTCTTTCATTTTGTCTCCCTTGTTTCACTTTAAAAAAATCTTTTTGTTTGTCACCAGGGACAGGGTGCCCTTTGTCCTGACCTCTGACATGGCCTACGTGATCAACGATGGCGGGAAACAGGGTCACAACTTTCAGCACTTTGTGGATCTGTGCTGTCAGGCCTTCAACATACTCAGGAAGAATGCAGATTTGTTTAGAAGTCTTTTTATTTTGGTAAGTTTTACATTCCTTGTGGGGTACGGTTTTCGAGTGGCAGTGCATTCGGCTGACATACCCACGGTCCTGGGTTTGAATCCAGGTGAAATTTGGATTTGTTCCAGTGTCTGGATAGTGTCCATAAGTCTACCCAGCTCTGATGGGTACCTGACTTTAGTTGGGGTAAAGTCGGCTGGGCATTGTGCTGGCCACACAATTCCCTAGTATGCCACAGAAAGTGGTGAACGCTGCTTCACCGGCCCTATGGATCAATTTGGTCAGACGGAATACTTTACTTTTTTACTTACCATCCTTGTGTTTTAAAAATTCACGTCACTGTTTTATATTTTAGCAGCGTTTCCATAATTACATTCGTTTTAGGATGGTATCCTTTATGAAAGGGAACAGGCTCATTGTACATTTAGATTACCAGAAATTCATGTCGTTTGTGATTGTTCTGACAGATGGTCAGGTCTGGGATTCCAGGTGTGAATGAGAGAGCTGTACAGTACGTCCAGAATGCCCTACTTCCGGGCCAGACAGATGCTCAAGCTACTGCCACATTCACTAGGTAAACTCTAAGATTAAACATGTGACTTACCTCAGACCATGTGACTTACCTCAGACCATGTGACTTACTTCAGACCATGTGACTTACCTCAGGACATGTGGCTTACCTCAGACCATGTGGCTACCTCAGACCATGTGGCTTACATCAGACCATGTGACTTACCTCAGACCATGTGACTTACCTCAGACACCTTTTTTTTTGTTGTTGAGATTTTGGAGAAATAATGAAAGAGGGAAATAAGCAACTGTTAGCCTTTCTGTAGTTCAGACATATATATATATGTACAAGCTAAATTGCCCGGAGTAGCCCTGGAGAAAATAAAACAGGCCTGTATAAGCTACATATAAAAATTGTATAAACTACAATGAATTGACAGCTAAAGATCTAATAATTTAAAAAAAGTTATTATTTTTAGTGAAGACATGTAGGAAAGTAATTTAAAATACATATTGTAATCGGGTTAAAAATATGCAAGCCTTTTTATTTAACAAAAAATCTAAATTGCCCGGTGTCCCTGTCTATTTACAATCTTTTTATTAAAAAAAAGTATAGACCATGGAAAATGGAAACCGGGATGACTGCATGGCAGGCCTAGAGGTTATCAACTCAGCTAGGGAGGACAAATTGTCGAATTGCAAAGGCAATATTTGGCAATAAGGTCACGTGTCTTTAAATAAACACCCTCACTGAGCTTTTTAAAATATATATATAGATATACTGTCATCTGCAGTATAACTTATCAAAGATGATTTATCTCATTTTAATATCAACTAATTAGACATTAAATAAGAGCAAAAGTAGAAGAGCTGTACCTCCACCCCCTACTGTTTTATCCATCTTGATCCCTGGTAAAGAAGTTATACCAACACTTTGTCTAACATGAACTTGAGACAGTTGTAGGTCACCAATATTCTGCCTGATTTTGAAAACGCTAATTATCTTATATTACATCTTACAGACGCTTTCAATTATGCAGGAGATTATTGCATCTTAGTCTTATCCGCTGTTTGAGTCCAGTCTTACATTTTGATTAGCCTTTTAAATGATGTCCAGTTTTTCTGGTACAGTGTCCGGACGCCACTTGGCAAGAAATTGCATATGGCATAAGAAAATTGTTTTTTTTATCCTTATGTTTATCTGAGCCTTGTAATATAGTGTTACTGTGTTGTATTCCTAAGTTCATCATTATTATCCTGATCCAGCAGCCATCTGGGCACTTGCCTTTTGGTATGAGGCTGTGGTTAAGAAATTGCAGACTTTTTGTAGCTTTTCATAGTTTGTATATAATATAGAGTGTTTGAGAGATTTGGTGTTTTGGGAAGGTAGACATTTTGTATGTCTTGTAGTGCCGGACAGGCAAAAAGGTGATGGGCAACTGTTTCATTTTGGCGTTTACAGAGGGTGCATGTCGCCACTTTTTATGGTTTGATGCGGTTCAGGTGCCAGTTTAGATGTATGTGTCCTGTGCGCAGGTGAAAGATGGTCAGTTGATGTTTTCTCTGTAGGGCATTTATTGGGTCAATTTCATCTGGTTTGGGCAAATATGGGAAGACACATCTTCCCAACGTTTTAACCACTCTTCTTAAATGTTTGTTTTAATGATCTGTTTGGCTGTGTATTTCTAACTTAGAATTTAAGATAAAATATTTGTTTCACTATTGATTCCAGAATGATTGAGGAGAGCATGAGGTCTGTTTTCACCCAGTTTAACTTTTTCTTGCACAACCTGGCTCAGCTGAAGTTTTCAAGCCACAACGAAGGAACTCTTCTGTCATTTGTCACCAAAGTCTACAGGTAGGAACGCAAGTCATAATAAGGATAATGGTTATTTTTATAGCGCTTCTCTCCGTGCTATTAAATTTAGCATGCTCAGTGCGCTCTATAAGATTATTACGTCCACTAGGCCCAAAACTCCTGCAGGGTGGCAGGGATTGGTCGGCAACAGGGCTAGAACCCGGGCCATTTTGGTGACTAACAGCAGGAACAGGAAACAACCAATCAGAGATGGAACGGAATGATACAAATACTTTTTTACTTTTAATAATATTGCAGTTTTAGTCCTGTAAAATTTTGAACTAGAAAGTTTACGAATGTCATGAATAATCATGACTGTTAAAAATTTAATATAAAATAAAAACTATGGAAAAAGGCAACCTTAACAAATGTAAAAAAAATGTTATTTGAGGTTATAGAACACTAGAACAGATTGAGAGGGCTCATGTGTAAATATGTTTGTTTCTGTAGCCAAGATACAGATGGAAGAATCACCAATGTTATCATGCACAGCTGCCAGAAGAGGTACTCACCAGAGAAACACTATGTAAGTTTGTCAACACACGGTTGTCCGGGAGGGAGGTGACGTCATTCGTCCATCAGGTTGTTTTTATTTATATGAATTGGTGGTTTGGGTGCAGTGGAGTGGCTCAAGGCAGTGCATGTGTTTCTTAAATTGTTGAAACCCTACATACTTTTTCTTAGAAATAATTTTCTTTCTTTTTTTTTTTCTTTGCATGCTATATATGAACATTAAAATATTTTAATTTAGCTTATGATGGTCTTTGAGATTTTAAATATCTCTGAAAAGAACAAACGCCAAAAATTCTAGCTCTTTGATCTGGGGGGTACATTGATGGAGTAGGTCAGGGGTCTTCAAACTTTTTAGTCTGAGGGCAGCATTAACTATGAAACAGCAGTGCGGGGACTGACTACACTCTTGAGGTTCAGATAAAAAAGAATCAAAGTGTGGTTGTTGTTTTTAATTATTTATTTCATATTATTGTTTTCAGATATTATTTAATAACACATTTCGTAGATAGAAAGGTCTCCAAAGGCCAGATAAGAGGGCTTCGAGGGCCGCATCTGGCCCATGGGCCGTAGTTTAGAGACCCTTGGAGTAGGTAATGGAAAGACACACCAAGATCCTATCCGAGCATGCTCACATACAGTAGGTTTTCAGCAGGTACATGCACGACCTCAATTTCCCCCAGGCAGGATTCCCTGTGTATCATTAATACTTGCCTTGCAAGTCTATATGGACTGTCGCCTGGTAGTATAAATACCAGACTCTGGGCCTGGTCATTCAGGCACCAGGATTATTGTGGCGAGATTGTTGCGCATATTTCTTCCTCCCCCGGAGTCTTGCCTGTGCAGTGATTATCAGAAGCGCAACACAGGCCGCCCCCCCCCCCCTCCCATATGTTAGCCTACTGGTGTATTCTTACCAGGGACATATTGGTGGCTTACACACTTCCCTAGCCTTGAGGCCCATCAGTACAGAAGTGAGTCTTTGAGATAGACATGCCTGCTATACACCATGCTTGTTTATACAATTTGTATTGAGTAATCTTTTTTTTTTTTGTTTCTAAACGTGCGTAGATCTATATTTTGCTGATAGAGAGAGAGAACCAGAAGGTCCCGATGTACATATTCCGTCACTTCTCAGAGTTTGTGGAGTTCAGGGACAAACTGAGCGAGATGTTCCCACTGGTGACCTGGCCAAATTTCTCTACAAGGTTGGATCTCATTGTGTTTAGATCGTTGTTTGTGTGCTTGTACTTTAGTGAGTTTTCATTGGATGGTGGACTAGAAAGGAGATATGATGAAATAAAAAAATATAAATATTGACAGTTGAAGTAGTTATTGCTATCAGTGAGCTTGCAATAAAATAAATTCCCTCAAACTAATGCACAAGTGATTTGGCGATTTGTAAAAAAAAAAATTGTGTAAAATAGGGCTGTTTGTTTGACTACTTTGTGCTGCTGTCAAACTAGGCAATTTATATACAAAAAGTGTAGCTTTACTGGATCATGCTGATTGGGAAAGTTTAAGAAAACAAACTGTTTTTTTTTTACAACTTACAATTTACAACTTTTTGAAGTTAGACAGGCAGATGGTGTTGCCATTTGTTAGGACAGAACTATTTGTGTAATGTTTTTGTCCAGTATATTAACATGCACACATTTGTGCATGGGAAAGACCTCCAAGAATTATTTTTTTTATTGATGAAAAAAAAACAATAAACATTTTCTGGTTCTGAATGAGGAGAACTGACTGTGGAAGCCAGTGTTTCTGAATGACATAGCAACATATTCCATTGAGTTGAACTTGCATTTACAAATGCAATTGATTTGCATTGAAACTGGACATATCAATTTCAAAACATTTAACTACATGTACTTACCTATTTTAAGGCATACATTTAGTTAGAAGTACATCGAAGTACTCAAAGCAAAGTTTTCTAACCAAAGGCAAGACTTTCAAAAACGTTTCAAAAATGGGCATCCAAATTAGCCCATTTGCGGAAAAAATCTTACAAATCTTAAAGGAGCTGCTTAGCTTAGGAAAGTCATCTGCTATTCTCAACTGATAGACATTCTCTCTTCTACTTTCATCTTTTGGTTCAACTTACACTTACAAAGAAATAAAAATCAGTCAGTAATATTTTTAGATTACAAAACAACTTGTTTGGCATCACTATTAAATCAAATGTGGGAACATTTTTAATTAAAGGGAGATAATCAAAGCATTTTATTTGCTCTAATATTTTTTGTATGTTTATTTTTCTTTTCTTTTATAAAAGAATAAATGGCTTATAAAAGAATAAATGGCTTACAAAATATAACTTGGAAATGAACAAACTTTTAAAAGTATTTGAAAATTGTGAAAATATTGTATGAATAAATAACTTATATGTATATTTTCAAACATTACATTAACTACCGAGGTTGGCTGATTACTACCTATCTATCCAATTTAACAATACTGAGCATTGCTATCTGAAATCAGCCACAAATATATAAAAACATGTCATTAATATTATTAAGTTATAATAGTAAGTGGTAACTGTTAAAGCTTGATCTTGAATATGAAATAAATGTTTAGACTTATAGTAGGTACTCAAAACTGATTTTAATTTTTCAAGCTATTGAGCTTTTTTTTTGTTTAATAGAAAGACAAAATGATTCTAAGAACTTTGATACCAAATTTATGACTGTATGTTAATTTTTAAGAAAGTTATCAAATTTTGAAATTTTACAAGTGGGTTATCTTTAGCCACCTCACAAAGTGCTATTTTAGAAGTCATTATCTCAAAAAGTATATTGGCTATGGCTAAGTTACTTTGTTTACAAACACAAAAGTTTATAGAGAAGAGACCCAATTTTTTTTCGTAAATGTGGTGCATTTGAAAAATATAAAAATATCGATGTAAAAATCATTTTTCATTCTTTTTACAGTTTTTTTCAAGGGAGACAAAAAACGCAAATCTGACCTATTTTTAAAAGATCACTAAGAATTACATAATTTTAGTAGAAGCTCATGTTGTATATCAAATTGAAGGAAATTCAATGCTCTATAGAGACCTACTAAATTGGCACTGTTTCAAATTATCAAAATTTTATTGTTTTTATTGAAACAAAGTGTTTTAGCAAAAATTTTCGTTTTTTAGCCATTTATAAATATTTGCAAAAATTTAACAAATCTTTGTAAATTTAAAAATATTACATCAATTTGAAGTTCATTTAAAGTACACAACGGTTAGAGTAAAAAATGTTACAAAATGTACTGTATAAGTAGGTATACGGACAATGATTGACAATCATGTTCTTGAAAGTAAAACAAACAAAAGCAATTTTTATATAGTGTAAGACTCTAGCATTAAACATTAAATAAGGCAAGTTAGTACATTATTTAATAATACACATTTTAAGGTAACAGTTATACGTGTTTTATTTTTAAGAGAAAGTTTTCAAATGTTAATTTAAGGTTTAAAATAACAACTATTGACTAATGTTTAGGCTAAAACCATTTATCCTATTGATAGTAGTAACAATAATAATAATAATCAGTTTTATCCCATAACTAAAACAAAATATATTATTACAATATAAACTAAAAAATGTTCAATATATTACTTGTACTTATGATTTGATTTGGTTTCTCTATTTTTTTTCATTGGTATAAAGTATAAAGACCTATATCTAATGGTCCTTAACACTAACCAAGAACGCCCATCACAAGCATTATATTCTGAGCTGTAGTTTTTTGTATAGATAAATATTTAAAGAATCACATTTTTAGTTTCACTATTGATATTTCGATAACAGATTAATTGTTCAGTAGTTTAGGGGAAAATTGTGCATTATTTGGGAATTAGCCCCGTTCGTTCATTATTGCACTGCGCCCGCCTCCTAACTTTATACTAGTTGTGTTCGCTGTCCACCTATCTTTCCTACTTGTCACTATTTGCCAGCCCCACTACGCTACTTGTAATAATAAATTTTTAGCACATACACTTTTATTCTAATTATACATTAACAATTATGAAACATATCTCTTATAATGACCGAATATTAACTTTCATCTATTACTAGTTAACAAAAATATATTATATCAGAACAAACCGTCTTTTCCACCTCTTGCCGTGCACGTTTTGTCCCCCCCCCCCCCACACACATATAAAGTAATACGAATCTACTCTATGTTCTCCTCCCCAACTATACTATTTTGTTTTTATTTGGTCCAGATCAGAATACAGAGGGTATATGCATATATGCCACGAAGTTGGTAATGCAGTATAATCTATGATTTTAATGGCAGGCTGTTGATGAATGAATGAGTATAAACGCATGTACATTATAAATGAAATGTCTTATATAAAGTCACTTTATTGACTCTATTCCCTCCCACATTTCAACTACTGTCAATTTTGTCAATCCAGTTTTCTGTATTTAGTTGACATAATTATAATGGACGACCCCCTATGTAGGCTATTTGATTATGACTGATTGTCATTAGACTTATTCCTAGGCAATACATAGAAATTCACAAACTTAATAAATATATATAATATCCGCCAATAAAAGTATAACGAATCGAGAATTTACAATAAACTTTAAGTTCAGGCTAGATCTGATAATCTTATTAGAATTATTATTATTACGCCTACGCATGATAAACCATTATTCAATAAATGTTTAAAAAATGACTTAGCCCTAACGCTGAATTATTATAAACATATTATATGCCATGGTAGAAATATTCTTCAAGCGCAAATATAATAATAGTGTTGTATTATTCTAAAGATTAAAATATATCTTTTATTACCCACATTAGACTTGTCGGAGTAGGCCTCACAGTCTCACAGCTATTGCATTTCGTAGGCCTTATGTAGTATGAGTGTAGGCTAGACAATATTTGTGTACATTTATGTGCTTAAAATAGCTTCGCTTCCACAAAAAACTAAACAAAATACTGTCTGGTTCAATTTAAATGTTATTATAAGTGTGTAAGACAACTTAATTTTATACTTAATTCGTTTAATTCATAATACTTTCCATAGCTTCGCTAGTCCACCAAAGGTCAAATTTACTATTGTTTACATTGACAACAGATGGAAGATCCAGTTTGCATGTCAAATTACTTATTATAATATTATTTCCTGGAAATAAAAAGTATCAATTCAATATCTTTAGCATATCTACCTTAAAATAAAAGTAATTTTAGTTTTTTTTATGACCAGAAAAAAATTAGCCTTATCCTTAAACTTAATAGGGGTTTAGAGACTCGAGAACAAGTGATTTAAGGTGGTAAATCTAAAACAATTTTATTAAAATAAAATAAATATAATAATATATACATACAATTTTTTACATAAAATTCATTTTATATTATTAATCTATGATATTGAATAGTTTTACTTAACTTCTAAAGTGATAAAATCCGATATGACGCCTTTATTGGTAACGACCCTACAAATAGCGGCGATTGCGGCGGGCATGATTTTACGGCGGTAAAATACTATTTCATAGGGTTTATCTTGCGCGTTAGGCAAAATGGGCCATAATATATAGACTAATAATTCTTTCAGATTTTTACAGGAAAATGGACCAGCTTGTCGGTGGTGTTTATAAAAAATAAATAAAAACATTTTCTTAGATAATTAAAATATTTAAAATGTTTAACATAAGCAATCAATTTTAAATACATATGGTGATAAAGGCCATTTATTCCTGTACAATGGAGTGAAAAAATTATCTTTCTATCATGAATGGTCGATTTTGCCTAGACGATTTAGTACGAGAGGTGTCGAAAACTTAATAACGCGCAAACAAACGGAAGCCAGTTTTGAGTACCTACTTATAGACAATATTTACCATAAATGTCAAAGTCAAGTAGACTAATACACTATTGTATTTGGTATAAATGCAAATAAAAATGATGGTAATTACAAACACTTGAATTTTTTAAGTTAAATATAAAATGCTTTAACGATTTTCTCTATAAATAATCTCCTTTTGCTTTTGTCCTTTGAGTAAAAATTAATTGTCTTATAAAAATATTTTTTAAAATGTATAATAGAGTGGGGTCAACTTTGAAGCCGTTGGCAAGCTGATTGATTTATAAATTCCTTGTTTGGCACACTGTTAGCAAAAGGTTGTAGATCCCTGCCATAATGTATTGGTTTCTGAATTGTTGTATAGTTCTGAAAAGATTTAGGGAAAAGATTGGAAACATTTTTGAAGTAAAAAGTAACTTGAGGTTATCGGCACACTGTTAGCAAAAGGTTGTAGATCCCTGCCATAATGTATTGGTTTCTGAATTGTTGTATAGCTCTGAAAAGATTTAGGGAAAAGATTGGAAACATTTTTGAAGTAAAAAGTAACTTGAGGTTATCGTAAACAAGGAATTCCCAGTTTTAAAGTTGGCAACGACAAAAATGAAAATCAACTATTTTCAGCCAAAAAGGATAAGCTGTAAATAGTTATTATAGGGGGCAGCGTGGTTGGATGGCGTACACATGGTCCTGCATTCAAATCCTGGTGAGGGCTAGGATTTGTTCCTGGGTCTGGAAGGTGTCGCTGAGTCTACCCAGCTTGATGGGGTACCTGACTTTGGTTGGGGTTAAGTAAAGGCGGCTGAGCATTGACCTGGCCAACACAATCTCCTAGTATGCCGTATACACAGAAACTGATGAACGCTGCTTCACCGGCCCATGGATTACTTTACTTTTAAAATAGTTATTGTTTGTTATCTGCCTAACCTATCGGCTGTAGTTGTGTGTTATCTGCCTACTATATCGGCTGTAGTTGTGTGTTATCTGCCTAATCTATCGGCTGTAGTTATGTGTTATCTGCCTAATCTATCGGCTGTTATTGTGTGTTATCTGCCTAATCTATCGGCTGTAGTTGTGTGTTATCTGCCTAATCTATCGGCTGTAGTTGTGTGTTATCTGCCTAATCTATCGGCTGTAGTTATGTGTTATCTGCCTAATGTATCGGCTGTAGTTATGTGTTATCTGCCTAATCTATCGGCTGTTATTGTGTGTCATCTGCCTAATCTATCGGCTGTTATTGTGTGTTATCTGCCTACTCTATCGGCTGTAGTTGTGTGTTATCTGCCTAATCGATCGGTTGTAGTTGTGTGTTATCTGCCTAATCTATCGGCTGTAGTTGTGTGTTATCTGCCTAATCTATTGGCTGTAGTTATGTGTTATCTGCCTAATCTATCGGCTGTTATTGTGTGTTATCTGCCTAATCTATCGGCTGTAGTTGTGTGTTATCTGCCTAATCTATCGGCTGTAGTTGTGTGTTATCTGCCTAATCTATCGGCTGTAGTTATGTGTTATCTGCCTAATCTATCGGCTGTTATTGTGTGTTATCTGCCTAATCTATCGGCTGTAGTTGTGTGTTATCTGCCTAATCTATCGGCTGTAGTTGTGTGTTATCTGCCTAATCTATCGGCTCTAGTTGTGTGTTATCTGCCTAATCTATCGGCTCTAGTTGTGTGTTATCTGCCTAATCTATCAGCTGTAGTTGTGTGTTATCTGCCTAATCTATCGGCTGTAGTTGTGTGTTATCTGCCGATCCTTTCGGCTGAAGTTGTCTTTTTAACACCATCCATTCAGTCATTCAGGCTATGACAAGTTCTGGTGGGATCTTTGTTGTATTCAAATTCACTCTTTGACCATGGTGTAATGAAATTGTTTGATTTTTCTTCTATTTTTGTTTCATCAGGCTGGTCATTGGACGGAGCAACATCAGATCAGTTGCTGAAAGCAGGAAGTTGGAAATCATACATTTTCTCCAGTACCTTCGGAATTTGTCTACTGAAATCTCAGAGGTTTGAAAAATTAATAAGGGTTCTCCACATTCCTGCGTATCTACTCTTGCCTTGTTAAAGATAGAAAAAATTTTTGTTTTGTTTTTTAAACTTTAATATAAAATTTTTACTTTTTGATGGTTTTTTGTTTATTAACAAAAAAATAATCTTTACTGCATTGTTAAAATTCTATGCTTTTTTCTTACAATACTTCTAATGGGCAAAAAATTATTTTTAACTCTTCCCGCACCGACCTACTTTCTTGCTATGCATACCTTCAGTACCTGCTATTATTTTACTAATTATTCTCACAGCCCAGAATGGCTGAGACGTCGATAGGGTTCCGAAATTTATTTTAATATTTTTTGTTTGTAAAAGTGATAATAACATAGAGAATAAATTGCTTGAAACATAATAATAATCTAATTCATTAAATAATTGCATTTATTCGTAATACTAATTCATAAGAAAAAGGATCATCAACACTCGTCTATTATAGCAGAAGGTAACTTGGTAGCGCCCATTAGAACCGCACTTTTAGTGTCACAAAATTTGGTTAATTTTCATAATTTAAAAAGCAAAATAAAAATTAAACTATTCAGCTATCAAAAAAATATTCTGCCTGAGACTATGGTGAATGGTAAAATCCTTTTTTTTGTTCTTTAAATAGACAGGGAAAGAAGTAGTTCCATGGAATAATACGCGTCTGGGGCTGTAAGGGTTAAGTTTCATCTACGTTGAATGGATCATTATTTTTGTGTGTTTTTTTTCTTAGTGCGACCTGGTGTACACATTTTTCCATCCAATGCTGAGAGATGAACAGGAAGCAGAGAAGAACAAACAGGTCGCTAAGCTTAGGGGTATGTTGCTAGTTGTTTCCCCTTTTGCCTAACCAATAGAGACTCTTCATCCTTTTCACTGCCATTGCTGGTTGACAGAATGGCTGGTCTGGATGACATCAGCTCATGGGTCCTCGTTCTTTTTTTGGGGGGGGGCCAATTTGTCATGACAGATGAGTTTTTTTAAAAACTAGTTGTCATTGTTATATTGAACTGAGATTTTAAACATTTTTTGTCAATATATTATTTACTACCTTTAAATTAAATCTTTAATGAATTTATATCTCTCGGTATATTTATAATGTTTTATATAAAGGTTAAATCTATTCTATACACCTTTTCTGTGGCATTTTGTATTTTTTCATGAATATTGAAAGCTGGGAAACTGATCTAGAGGCAGTCAGCTGAGATCACCAATATTGGGGTCTCTTGTTTGGATCCATGTTGTTAAACGCCAGTTGTTTTTTCCCTGCCACTGGAGAACGTTCTTTCTATCAAGCTCTCATGGGAAGCTGATTTAGTTTGGAAAAAATGAAAAAAACTGGGGCAAAGGTCTGGCCACACTGTCCTCTTTTATGCTGTGGTCATTGAAATTGGTGAATGCACGGTTCATCAGCTCCATGGCTCAACAAGATACACTTTCACTTTGCTTGTGTAAGCCCGAAAATGTCTTGCACCCACATTTCTATGATGTTGGTTTATTCTTCCTCTAGAACCCAACGTGCAGCATGTGAACAATGCCGGCAACACTGGCATCAAAGGGGAGCTAAAAATGTCCATCCAGTATAAACGAGACGCTCTCCAGGTGATGATCATGCATGTGCGAGGACTGGTGAGTATTTCATCGTCACGTTGAGATTTTATCTATTCACATTTCTGGATACAATGTTTGAGAAATATTTATTTATTTCTTACAAGGTAAATTGTCCGGCTTTGCCTGGGGGGGGGGGGGGGGAATAAATAAAACTGGCCTGTATAAGCTACAGATAAACATTTTATAAACTACTATGAACAGAAAGCTATAACTCTACTGAATACTTTTAGGAAAATAATTTAAAATAAATATTTTAATCGGGTAAACAATAGGCAAGTCTTTTTATTTAATAAACAGCTAAATTGCCCGGTGTTGCTTGTAAATTTACAATCTTTTTTTTTTAAAAAGTAACAGAAAATGAAATAAAACAAATTGTGGAAAAAAAGGAATAGACTAACTAGAGAATCAAATATGGCAGTCGGATAGGTTATGCACATAGCTAGCGAAGACACATGTCCGAAGTGAAATAGCAAAGGTATAATATGAGACAATAAGATCACATGTCTTTAAATTAACTAATATGATTGGTTGAACAGACACACAGTATACTTTATACATGTATATAACCAACTTTATTTTGTTGTATGATGGGAATGAAATTTCTAATGGTCTGTCACTGTTGACTGCTGCTCAAAGACAACTCTTGTTTTGTTGACAGGCTGAAGGGCCAGAGTTACCCAGCCCTTACGTGAAGACCTACCTTCTGCCTGATCCAGACAAACAAACCAAACTGAAGACAAAAGTGTTGAAAAATACCAACTGCCCAACTTATAACGAGCTGGTAGGTAGCTCTTCATAGTAGTGGGATGGTTTGTGCAATAGGGATCTTGTCAGCTGACCTGAAGAGTGTAGGTTTGAAACCTGATATTGAAGCTAACCTGTTTTAAATGCGAGTATCTAGCACATGTTCAGGACAGTACAGAGGATGGGGATAGTTTTTGTTACACAATCCTTCAGTATACTGAACTTATGTTAATTGGCTCCTTGTATTGTTAAGTCTTAGAAGTTAACACCTCAGGTATTGACCTGCAAAGACAAATTTGTGGTATAGCTTATAGCAGAGTTAAGTAGGTAGGTTGTTTCCTTCAAAAGTTTTAAACTTGTTTTACTTGGAGAGAGAAGATATGTCCAAGTTGTAATGATTAGTTTGAAACCCACCAACTTAGCCTAGCATATATTTTTCAACTTCCAACAGCTACAGTACCAGCTGTCTGAGCGTGAGATCAAGACCAAGATCCTGCAGATCACTGTGTGGGACAGCGCCATGCTGAAGGAGAACAACTTCCTCGGGGCCGTGTACATCAAGCTGAGGGATCTGGAGCTGTCCAAGGACAACACCAGTTGGCACAAACTGGGCAGGATCCAGATGCCAAACTTATGAACTACACCAAAGGCAGCTCCGGAAGATGCCAAACTTATGAACTACACCAAAGGCAGCTCCGGAAGATGCCAAACTTATAAACCAACCAGTGGCTCACAGAAGATGCCAAACTTATGGACCACACCAGCGGCTCAGGAAGATGCCAAACTTACGGACCACACCAGCGGCTCAGGAAGATTCCAAACTCATGGAATGATCCTGTTTTGTTTTCCAACTGCATGCTAAACTTGCTCACAATGTAACGACACGTTGATTTATTTAGCTGATTGAGGCACCTCCTTCTCTTGAATGTATTTATTTCCAAAATTCAGAGCGAGGAGAAATGACTTTTGACATTGGCATGCACTCGCTGGAATTTCTTTTAAGTTTTTTGTTATTGTTGTTGATTGTTTGTTGATTTCTTGTGTGTTTACACCTGAGCTATGTTTTTGTTTGAATACTGGACCAGTAACTACAGCCACTATATAGGAGCTGCAACACACACACTTGAGAATATCATAGTACCGTGCAATATGTAATTTTATATTCTTATATATAATATATATATAATTTTTTGTTCAATCATACAGTAATTGAACGGAACTATGGTTTAAGAGCTAAGTCCCCTTCCTTGACCTTTCACCTTCTGTCTGTGCCAAATAGCGTGTTCACCTTTATTTCCATTTATAGTCAGTGCACCATGTACATCTGCTGTTGTTTTTTGTTTTCTATAAATATTTTCTGAGTGTTATCTTGTTGCAAGCCTTTTCATCGTCTTCTGTGATAAATAATTTTTTTTGATGGTTTGATAGTTTATAAGCTACAAATATTTTTCTTCTTGTCATTGTTGACTTTATATTTTGATGTGTATTTGATGATTATTATAACAACTGTTTATGTTAATTTATTCTCAGTGTCAATACTATGTTGGTAAGTTTTTTTGTCTTTGTTTTTTTGTTTCCATGGATGCCTCTATGATCACATTGCTGATTGGCCCAAACCTAGCTCTTTTTATTTTATTTTCAGTTTGATTGGTCTGTTAGTTTGCTTACTTGTTCTTTGATTGGTCTGTGTTTCTCTTGGCTGATTGGTGGGCTAGCAGTGTATCAGCCCCTCCCATTGGGCCAGTTCATATTAAACTTACTTGCGGATTCAAATTTTTATTACATTTGATGTTTCTCTATTTATTTCTTTAAATCTAATGTTCTGATGAAATCCATGTATGTGTGTTATGGGAGGGGGGGGCATGTTTGAAATGAGATGAGAACTGTTTGAATTATTATATCTACAGGGTTACAAAGCACAGCGTCTCATTCCGTAGTTGAGGGATAGAGCCTCACCTTAGACCTAGTCTAACATTTATTTTATCAATCCCCATGGTCACTGCAGTACCCCAAATGAAACAAAACTTTTTTTTTCTGTACTTCATTATGTGTTTTGATGTCTGAAAATTAAATTGATAGTTAGATGGTGGAATGGTACACAAGAGATAAATAAATTATGCTGCCATGTTTTTGCCCTGTATAGGGTTGTATTTTAACTTCACCATTGATTCTTATTGGGAGGTTTACAGACGTTCCTTCTAGGTAGAAGATTATTACGTCCTAGACCCAAAACTCCTGCAGGGTGGCAGGGTTTGGTCGCAGGAAGGGCTAGATCCCTGGTCCGTTTTGTTGACAGTCTGGTGTACTAACCGCAGGACCAGCCAGCCCCATTATTATAATGGGCTTGTGTAGGAATCTTGTCTTTAGAAAACAGACATAAGACTGTGGGTGGTCTTAGCATAGCATTGCCATTCCAAGGGTCTTGGGTACTAATCTGACAAAGCAGGAATGGTTATCTGAACATATATGTTGAGTCTACCCGGCTCTGATTGTTTGCATTTCAGCCAATGGGGAAAATAATTACTACTGGCCATCTTTCTCTTCATCATGTCTATATCATACAGCTTTTCTTTCAATGAATACATTTGTTCTCTTTTCACATTTTGGACACATTCATCAATATTCACCCAAATTTCTGTTTTTCAACAAAGTGCTTTGAAAGAGATGTATGAGTTTTGCAGATCATAGAATGTTTTTTTTTGTGTAAATATTATGCTTGCAGCTGTGTTGGATCAAACCACATCTTCAACCACAGTGGCCATTCCTTCTTTTTTTAAATAGTAATTTCTTAGCAGGCAGCTTAAGCCAAAGGTTTTACTTAGGGAGTATTGTCTTTTCTTCATATCTTGCCATCATATTTAGTTAGCAAATGTTCATTTATTATAATTCTTTATGTTTCGTAAATTCTGGTCAGGGTGTGTTAAAAAAACTACAAAGTGTACATTTAAGATTTGATCTTTCCATCTCCCCAGTACAATCACTATGTCATTAGCCCCGTCATGTGTTTTGTTGATGTTTTGCACAAGGGTTTAAAAATTTGATTGTAAACTATCCAGACAGCATTACTTCTTCATCTGTTGAAAGGAATGTTGATGGTTTTCATCTCATTATGTTTTTGTTTGGTTTTTGTTTCCCTTCAACCTCTGTCTGTACAAATTATCAATAATCAATTTGAATATTGAACCACTAAACCTGGACTAATAATCATCAAATAATCTTAGTTCATCATGTTATCTGTGCAAATAATCATTAATCACCCTATAGATTAAAACAAGTAATGTCTAGAAAAAAAAATCATGGATCATTTTTTTTTTTTGCATCATATGCACATACAGGAATAGAGCCTCAAATTTAGATTATAACCTATTTTTAGATTCTTTTGTGTAGTTTATTATATACTAACAATATTGAAAATTCATACAAAATGTTTCATTTCTTTCCACTTTTTTTTTTTCAAATTTGTTTTTAAACTATTGATTTATGTCTATATTTTAATATGAGTGAATAATCGTCTTCTGTGTCAGATTAGTTCAAACACTGATTTCTTGCACAGACTGTTTACACAACACAACAACTGTGTTTATGTTAAAGTCTTTTTGGCTGCCCAAGCAGTTATAAAATATGAAAGGTAATACATAAGTTAACACAAACCTGGGTAGCTGTCATTTGTTCATAGGCGTATTCTTACTGGCTCAAAAGCAATATGTTAAGACTGTTGACCGTATTTTGTCTAATAACAAATATTTAGATTAGATAAAGTGAGTTGACGCCACAATATATATAGAGATTGAACTAAAATGAAAAATTGAGTATTATGCAATTACCTTCTATCACATCCGAGCATAAAAACATAGATTAACTTTTTTCTCTGTCATCAGTCATTTAAAAAACAAAAATATCAGACCGTATAGCGTGACAAATTTTTAACACAGTGATTAGGGACTGCAAGTTGTAATGTTGCAGTCGAAACTGGAAGAGACAAAACTCTTATTGACCAGTTTTCTTTATTATATCTCTCCTAAAATATATTTAGGAAAATTGACACATTTTTCGTTGCTCGTTTTTTTTGTTAATTGTGCGTACCACCGTACGTAGGGTCACCAACAGCGTATGAATATTGAGAAATATGGACAGGTACCCAGGTACGGTAAACACCCAAACACACTTGTGCCTATGTATCTGACAAACAAAAATAAACTAGTTTACCAAGCTGTACATCAACAGGGTAGTGGGAGTCCTACTATCCATGATTGTAAAAAAACAAAAACAACAGGATTGTAATTTATCTGTGAATGGAGTAAAGCTAGAAATGTTCCAGTCTCCAAGACTCTAGTCAAAGGGAACACCACATTGTCAGGAGTCTTTGTAAATACAAACTGTATTTGAAAAAACAAATGTATATTCACATAGCTCAAGTCTACTGTTTATATTTTTTGAAACAAATATTTAATATTGAAAGTAAAGACACTATTTATAATCTATTTCCTGCTGTTTCTATCAGAGCTTTACCCTGTTCATTATTTGACTGTTTAAATTATTGTTCATATAAACAATATGATGGATTTGTGTGTTTTTCTGTGTCTTTTATGTAAATACATTTGTATCACTCAAACTTTTACATGTAAACAAACAAAACATGTGTTGAAAACAAATAGACGCTAGGGCTTTCATGCCGTTTTTTTTTTTTTGTAATTTTCTTTGGTTATTAAAATTGTCTGTATGTATCATTTATTGCTTTTTTCCTGATACATCTGTCATAATATATTTATTTGGATAATATTATAATAATATACTTTTGTATAATTCTATTTTCATATACATCTGTTTATATATGATATATTTCTGATCCCATGAACAAATGTTTAGCTTACTGGTAGAAAAAATGGGTTCAGAGGTCACATGTCTTCTGTGGAAAGTTTTATTATTAAGCCAATTGTTAACAGATCAATTTGAAATTTTTAAGATACTTTCTTCAAAATAAAAGGTTTTGGACAAAGAAATAGCGGGATTTGTGTTCCCATTTCAGCTTAGTCAAGTTTATGATCATACCCATTTTGTTCAATTATTGCTGTAGTCATTCATATTTTTCTTTTACATTAGTTTACGTGCTTGCATCCATAGTTGCATGCATGCAATTCAAACCAATAGCAAGAAATGTGCTGCTCTCTGCCTACCCTTGTACCAGTGGCGTAGCTAGGGGAGGGGGAGGGGGTCCAAACTAGTAGATCCCCCCGGGCCCCTACTTAAGGGGGGCCCCCAAAGGAGTGTCCGAATTGTTTTTTTCTCCTGTCATAATGTAGAATGTCAAAATGCAGGGGCCCCTAAAGAGGCCAAGCCCCCCGGGCCCCCAAATCCCTTGCAACGGCACTGCCTTGTACTTTTCATAGATAGTTATATTCTTGTGGATAAATTGATTTAGTGGATTATCTTATTATTTGATGTGGAGAATTAATTCTAAATGGATAAAAATAATATTTTTTTTACCGATTGAATATTTTATGAAATAGAGATCATATTTATCCTCCTGTAGTATGGTGTAGCAATGGTTTGTTGAGATTGCCATTCTGAATGTCTTGGATTTGAATCAAATCGTATAAGTTGAGTCGCTGAGCCTGGCAAGCTCTTGTAGTTTGGGAAAAAGTGAAGACGGCTGTGGGTTGTACTGGCCACACAAACCCCTATTGAGCCCTTGCCATGGAAGCAGTATAAACGCTGATTCACTAACCCTACAGACCAGCATGGTTTAAAAGAAAAGGGGCGCATCACTTTACGGCCCATTATCATCTAGGCCAGGGGTCAGCAACCGTTTGTTAATTAATAGTGTGCCAAAGAAGGATTTTAATTCACTCAGCGTACCAACAGCCTAAATGTCATCCTGCTCTAGCACTCAGTTACTCCTGGAAGAAACTTGAGGGAGGGGAGTCTTCTCTGTGACATTTAAAATTGCTCTGTGTGACATTTAAAATTGCTCTGTGTGCCATTTAAAATTGCTCTGTGTGCCAAGTCTGGGTTGCCAACCCCCTGATCTAGGCCATTGTCCTGCATTACCCTGTAGATTTAACTTGACTATGTGGCAGAGCTGATGATGTACACACATATTAGTTTTAAAATTATCTTTGACTTCATAGACATGTCAAACTCTTGTTTTGGAAAAAAAATTAAAGACTTAAATTTTCTCAATGTAGCTTTGAGTATGAACGACAGTTTTTTTTACTATATATTTTTATAAAAAAACTGTGTGGCAAAAAACTGCTAATTTTACTTATTAAAATTTCACTGACATATATAAAGGCCTAAATGTATATATTATATATTTATGTTTCTTTCACCAACTGCTCATTTAAGCGATTGCACTGACCTACAAATTCTTATGATCTTTCACCAATAATTGCTAATTAAGTCATTTCACTGACCTGCATATTATTAGGTCTTTCACCAGCGGCTAATTAAGTCATTTCACTGACCTGCATATTCTTATGATCTTTCACCAACAGATAATTTAATAAGCCACTTTACTGACCTATATATTATTGTATTATTGTATATTTCATCAACTGCAAGTTGGGTCATCTCAATGGCCAAAATATTTGTTATGAGATTCATCAACTTCTAATTCACTTATTCTACTTTATAACAAAAAATGTTCATTCAAAAGCTATAGAACCTTTTTAAAATGGAAATTATCATGTTCTTTGTTGCTGTATAATATATAAGTGTTTTGTTTTGTTAACATTAGTCATTAGTATATTGTTTCTCTTTGTTTTTTTTTTGTGTTTTTTTTATATTAGATATCACAGATGACGACACATATACAGCTTTACTTTCTTATAAATTCAATAACAAGATACTTTTTTCTACTTTACTTAATTACTATCTGTGCCACAAGACCAGGGCTACACAGGGAAACATCAAACATTAATCCTTGGGTCTAAAATATGTCATTAAGCAAAAAAAAAAAAATCATACAAGATCAAAACTTAAAAAAACAACAGAAAACAATTACTATGATATAAGATTCCCAGATGCCTCCCCCCCCCCCCCCCCAAACACATAACTTTAATGTGCTATAAGTCTTTCTGATCCATATATACTTATACAACCAGCCTCTGTTGCTATATTTGTGTTGTAAGGGCTTAAGGGAATCTTTAGCCAATCATATCTGTCTTTTCAGTCTTTCCATCTGGTTTGCTTTGAATGCTTCTGATTGAAGTGTGAACAACAACTTTGGGGTAATCATTAATAGAAATGCTCAAGCAGCCTTAGATGGAGACAACGTCTACGAGTCTCTCTTTTTTTATATATTTAACTATGTATAATGCTTTGGCACTATTTTTTATAGAGAGAGACAACTTCTACGACTCTTCCTTTTTTTATTTATCTATGTATAATGCTGTCGCACCATTTTTAATATATAAAACTGCTAAGTCTGGCCTACTTGAGAGTCACACACACTTAAACTGATTTATTTATGCACTACAAGACATGCACTTGTCTATATATATATTCTTTCTGGCTGTTTTTTGTTTACACATTTTTTCTAATTCTATGGAATGCACAACTTTTTACAAAATCTCTTTAAGTCTATAGTCTATATATGTGTATGATTATTTATTTGACTTTCCCATCAGCATGTTGGGATTGAAGAAGAAAAATGTACACACACAAAAGAGCCAAGCTGTGTATTATTATAATTCAATGCTGGATTATTAAATTGATTCATTAACCACGTTTTTTATGTAATTCATTTCTGCATGCAACTCTAATGATATTTGTACATAGACTTTTTTCTTGTTGTTGAAATGTTGAATGTCGCTGTGTTTTTTGATTTGCAGAAATGATTAGGTTTGAATAAAGCAGTTTGATGGACCAATGAGTTGTGGTATTACTTTGAAGCCATTATTGTTTGACCAATGAGCTGTGCTTTTACATTGTAGCTTTTATTGCTTGACAAATGAGCTGTGTTTTTATATAAAAGCCAATAATGTTGGACCAATGAGCTTGTGTTTTTACATTGAAGCCAATACTGTTGGATCAATGAGTTATGTATTTACAGTGAAGGTATAACTGTTGGATCAATGAGTTTATCTGTTGCTGTTTGAATAATTTGCGGTATTTTATTTATTCTCATTACTTGCAGACGGCCTGTTAGTAAAATGAATTTCTGTATAAAACACTACTTACCTCGTACCCATTCCTTAGGTAAATGCCATTCTCCAGCTTCTCTCCACCCCATCGGGGCTGACGATCGTCAAGAGTGTGTGCCAGACGGCAGCAAGGGGTAAAGTAAAGGCGGTCGGGCATTGTGCTGGCCAATCAATCACGTAGTTGTGATAGCGCCCTTAGTAAGCTAGCAGCGCACTGACCTAAAGGGAGTCCTTGGGAGACATAACTGGGTATTGTCGTAACCAGGTATTGTCGTAACCGGGTATTGTAACCGGTTATTGTCGTAACCGGGTATTGTCGTAACCGGGTATTGTCGTAACCAGGTATTGTCAGTCTGCAGTGAGGCATAAAGTATGCAATGGGCCAATATATACCGTAATCCAACTAAATAAAAGAACAATGCTAATAATAAACGAAAAGTTTCTTTCTTAGAAATGTCGGCCCCTGATTTATTCTATTTGATTGGGGTGGGGATTGATAAAACACAAAGAACATTCTTGTACAAACTTTTTCTGACTATATTCGGTTCTTTGTTTGAGTCGGGCACTGTTGCAAGAAAAGTTATTTCACTTGTCATTGGCCAGAATATTTTCCTTCAAGATTCAAGTGATTCCTTTATTTTTTGTGTGTGGATATTTTTTTAAAACATAGATCTATATTATTACCATTTGAGTGAGTTGTTGAAAACTTTACTGATGCATGTGTGGTTGTAATTTCAAAATCTTTAGTACTAGGCTAAAACTTGTTCAGGACTTGTTAAAGATCTTCTAAAAAAAAAAAAAGAAATCAACAGACTTTCTTTGGAGTTTTGTGTAGTTGCTTTGAAGCCTTTTGGTGCTGTTGAAATGGATATCTGATGAAAGATTTCTTTTTATGTTTCTTCTTAGACGTTCGAACCAAACATTAAAACAGCAATGGAATAATTATTGGGTAGCACGATGTACCTAAGATCCTGGGTTCGAATCCTGGTAAAGGCTAGGATTTGTTCCTGGGTCTGGAGGCTGAGTCAATCCAGCTCTGATGGTTGGGGTAAAGTAAAGGCGGCTGGGCATTGCGCTGGCCACACAATCCCCTCGCAGGCCGTGGCCACAGAAACTGGTGAACGCTGCTGCACTGGCCCTATGGATCAAATTCGTTCGACGGGATACTTAACAAAAAATATTGACAAGAAATCTCAAAACTAATTCAACTCACAGTTTGATGAACAGACCAATTTATATGACAAGATGACATTAACCATTTCAGATATTATCTTTAAGCATTTCTAAGTACAAAAACTAATTGTTACAAATTATTTAATGTAAAAATAATCTAAACTTTGTAACAGTTTGAATGGGATGGTTTTATAAAAGCACAATATGGATTCCTAATTTCAATCCCAAAAGAAATATTCAGATCCGAGTATTTGGTGAGAGTGAAATTACAATCAATCACAGATACAAAAGAGAAACAACCAGCGACGCTAAGTGCAAAATAAAGTCTTGATTCATTCCGAAATTTCGACAACCGAAATGTTTATAATAATAATCTAACAAAAAGGCTGTAATCAATCAACGACGCTTGTAATTGCATTTTTACTGTGTATGTATGTTAATTCAGGGGGGAAGGGGGGGGGGGTTGAGCCAGGGGCGGTAAGTCAAGGGTGTAAGGTAGTTGTTGGTGTCGGTCTTATTGAGTCCCATTTGAATCAATAGTTGGGGTGAAGTAAAGGCGGATGGTCATTGCGCTGGCCATACAATCCCCTAGTATGCCGTGGCCACAGAAACCGTGTGAACGCTGCTTCCCTATGGATCGATTTGGTCCGACGGGCTACTTTATTTGAATCAATCTGCATAGATCTAGATTTACTAGTGGTTATGCCCGTCAAAATGTCGGAGAATCGAATGATTACAATGTGTTTTGTTAAAGAGAAAGAAAAAAATAACTAACACTATTACAATAAAAACTGTAGTGAGAACGTATATTTCGGTATTTAGATTTTTGTTCTATTTTTATTGAAAATATTTCAAAGACAAATCCTTCTGAAATAGTTTAGAACTTTAACATACTGTGATTATCAATAGGTCTAAGTTTATTTGAAAAAAATAAAAAAATAACGAATTTAGCAATATTGTTTATATGATACAAATTTCTTTTGGAAGATTTTTCCAATTTATACATTTAACTTTCAGCGGCGTAGCTAGGTTTTGGTGCTAGGGGGAGCGAACTTTTAAGAAAAAGGTCCCGCTTTAACTTGAAGCACTTTTTCTAGATTAATTAACAGAAGAACTAAATATTCGTACGTATCAAGTCTTACAAGAGTACACTGTGCCTCGGGGTAGGCTACATACGCTGTGTCTAGTGCCTCGGGGTAGGCTACATACGCTGTGTCTAGTGCCTCGGGGTAGGCTACATACACTGTGTCTAGTGCCTCGGGGTAGGCTACATACGCTGTGTATTATTGCAGTTTTTATTTCACTATTGACGATTCTTTTCCGAGCTACTATTAGTGGCGGAAAATTCTGCAAAATTGATTGATACTGTTGATTTCAAGGATGCACGCAGGGGCGAAGCCACAGGGGGGGGGGGGGGGCTGAGGGGGGGCTAAGCCCCCCCCCCCCCCCCTGGAATTTTAAAAAATATTTTTTTCAACTGATTTTTTTAAAATATGCACTAAATTTAATAAAAATTTGGTAAATCTTTGTCACGCGAAAGTTTAGCGCCCCCCCCCCCCTGGTATTTGGTAAATATTTGTCACGCGAAAGTTCAGCCCCCCCTGGAAAAAATTTCTGGCTTCGACCCTGGATGCACGTATATTATTTTTTTAAAATTAGAAGAAATTCAGAAAAGAGCTGCACGGTTCATTACTAGCGAATATTCTCACCTGGAAAAGTAACATCAATAGTTAAATCTCTAAGCCTAGAAACTCTAGAGAAGGGGTGGCAAAGTTGGCACGCAGAGTGATTTTCAGTGCCTCGCGAGATACCTGCAAGAAGGAGATTTTTAAATGCAAACTCTGCATGTCGAGTGCTGTTCTCAACTGCTGGGCATTCAATCTACTTTCAGCTTTTGGGTCAGCTTACAACTGTTAGCGAAGAGCACTCAATGACAAGGCGCTCATCAATTAATACGGACTAATTGCATTTAGAATAGTTTTTAGCCCTATGCTCCTCGTCTTTGATTAAGCATAAATATTGCCTAATGAATTCTAAAAGATTTGTTTTATTATTGTAATAAATATAAGAGGCTTATATACTAGCAATATATTATGTACCGGTAATTGTTGTTATTGTAATTATTAATGTTTTAAAAATACTTAAATCGACTTAAACAATTATGCAGGAAATGTTTATTCACAACTGTTTCACAACTGAATTGTACATCACTAATTACTATACAGCTGAAATAAATACCACGATGCTAGATTTGAATAAGGAAATATAAATGAATAAGTAATATTATTTATAATACAAAACATAACTTGTCTGGCATCGCTATAGAATCAAATTTGGAAACGTTCATTTAATTAAAGGGAGATAATTAACCCGTTTTTATTTGCGTTAATATTTCTACATGTTTTCTATTTTTCCTTTATAAAAAAATATAAAGCTTATGAATTATATCAATAAAATTAAAAATTATAACGTATAGTTGAAAGTTATATGAATATTATATGACTGAAAAATTAATATGTGCATATCTAAACATTACATTAACTACCTACTAGGTATGATTACTACGTAAATCTAACGCTTAACTATAGTAGCCATTGTTCTTCGTAGAATCTGAAAACACTAAAGAGATAAAAACAAAGGAATTTTTAGCAGTTGCTAGAAATTTATCTTGACAACGTTAATACATTTTTAGAAATTAACAATTAATGTGAAAGTTCATTAATACAATTTTTTTTTGTGTGTGTAATAAATGAAAAAAACAAACAACGAACGATGATAATCAAAACCATTTTAATTTGTTTAATTTAATATAAAACGCTTAACGATTTTCTCTATACAAGTTCCTTTGCTTTTGGCCTTGTTCTTACCATGGCGATAAATAAATTGTCTTATACAAATTTTAATATATAAAAAATATAGAAGAGCGGGTCTACTTTCAGGCTGTTTGCAAGCTGAATAATTAGAAATCCTAGTTTGGCACACTATTAGCAAAAGATTGCCAACCCCTGGTCTAGAGCAGGGGTCGGCAACCTATGGCACGCGTGCCAGACTTGGCACGCAGAGGGATTTTCAATGGCACGCTGATGGACCCCACCCCAAAGGATATTCAAGTATATTCTGCAGGGAATGGAGTGCTAAAGCAGTATGACTTTCGGGATGTTGGCAATGAATTAGAAATCCCAATTTGGCAACACTATTATGATCAGATAAACATAATTACAAAAACACTTTCCTTATGCGAGAACAAATGCAAATTATAAGTACTCCTTCTTCCCGAGTGGCATCCGGGCATGGAATGGGTTTCCTGAACAAACCAGGAAAACCAGTAACATAATATCATTCATACCACTAATAAAAATGCAGGACTAGACTCAGACCACGGATGAGCGTAGGGCGCAATAATCTTCTTTAGAGAAGGAGCGTCTGTAATATATAAGATAAGATAAGATCTCCCCTAGTTTTTTTTCTTAAAAGGACCTCCATTTTCAGTTCTAAAAAGGTCCCACTTCTTAACATTTAAAATGTCGCACTTTTTAAAATTCCTAATTAGGTCAAACGTTTTATTCATTAGAAAGACCTACGTTTTCTTTCTCGACAAGGTCCCTCTTTTTTCTTGAAAAGAGTTCACTTTTTTATTCTTAAAATTAAAAAAGGCACCACTCACTGTCATTGGAAAAACAATAATGTTTTTTCTTAAAAAGGTCCCATCTATTGGAAAAGCGGCTGCTCCCCCTGCTCCCCCCTTGGCTACGCTACTGTTAACTATAGAGGACAAACATATATACATATATAAATATATATGGTATATATAAACAAACATATAAATAAACTCACGGTAATTATATATATTGATATATATGCAAATCTACATTAATGATGTAGGGACCACACGAAAAGCCTTGTTTTTGTTTTTAGACGATTTTTCTCTTCAATCATTATTTCGAATTTTGATATTTTATTCTTCTTTTGTTATCGTGTTCAATATGTTTTTGCATTGTCCATTTCCATGAAATATATGCCCTTAATATGCGCCTCCCACCGGTTACCCAGAAGTACGATTATTTGCAGAACACGAAACCCTCCAGATATATATATATATATATATGTCAGACGTATCTTTTGTTTGGACAATTGCTATGGTAACGTAACGAAGACAGACAACTCGTGTGTGTACTGTTATTTACATACGTGGATCACTTTTTGTGTTTTTTTCTCCCAGAAGAGTTCTTAATACTTCAACTCGGACTTCCGGCTTGTCGGACCTGTTGTTTTCTTTTTTCTCTTCCATTTCTCTTCAAGTAGTCTAAAGAACTGACCTTTGAAACCGGCCACTGCACTCGAAATGAACAATTTTTTTTTGTAAAGACTGTTTCCCCCCCCCCCCCCCCCCCTGCCCTCCAGCTCCAAACCCTCCTCTTCTTCCAAAACATTCGCTAAACATATAAACTATGTTGATGATGGTTGTGGCGGGAAAGACGGGCCTCTCCACACCACACACAAATCTCCAGGGGCACGAAAGGGAGACAACCGAGTTAATGTTGTACACGATCAAGAACCGCAATCTAATAGCCGATAGCTCAATGCATCTGACAAGCTCTCATGTACGAGTTGCGCCCCTTGAGACCTAAATGCCCCCCCAACATCACCATCCCCCTTAAAAAAATTTTTTTCTCAATCTTTCTCTTTTCCAAAGAGAGTAAGAAGAACGCAAACACACACACACACAATCACACACACACACGTAAGCCTTATAACTTGTAACCGGTAAGCGAATTTTACACAAAGATCGTCTACATTTATTGGAAACGTTCTGGTGCCCAGTTAAAATGGAGGGAGAAAAATACAAGCCGCCATATTATGATTAAGTTGAACGCCACCCAGCGGTGCAGGCTAATCCGATAAGAAAAGATGGATCTAGTCTCGGCTTCACTTTCTATCGCCTGGAGGTCAGAAGACACCCTTTGCAAAAAGTCTGAAGCCATCTAGCGCCTTTGACACCCCCCCTCCCTCTCTGTCTCTCTCTCCACCAACCCCTTTCTTTCATCATACATCCACTTGCAGTTTTTAAAATATTGATGAAATATAATATCTCGGAAAGTGTGGAAGTTTATGGTAAGCTGATTTTCAGCGGGTTGAGATGGAAGGCGTCATTGGTCTTTAATCCGTCCTGGCTAAAGTCTTAAGCCTTGAAAGCATTTTTTTTTTTGTAGGGTAGGGGAGGCAATTTGGAAAGAGAAGGCTCTGCTTCGATAAGGCAATAGATCTAAGGGGAGGCAATAGCAAAAACAAAAAAAACAAAAAAAAAAACAAGCAAACACCAACGCAAGAATATATCGAGCTGCTGATCAGTACGTCATTTAGCATGAATTGAGATTATGTTGCCAGCATAATGCAAACGCTGAAAAAAAAAATGATGAAATTCCGCACAGCTTATGAAAGAAGTAGTGTGGCCAGCCGTAGAATTTCTATACATGTTTTTAGTCACGTTTTTTTAACCGTTATAAGTTATTATAACCAGCTTCTTGTCATGACCTCACAGTATTGTGCTAAGGCTTTACCGTGATCTAAAATTAATGCAATCTTTGCCGTGATCTAAAATTATTGCACCAAGTCTTTGACATGATCTGAAAATTGTTGCACTTTTTTTTTATCAAATACCGTTCTCAAATTTTTCCCACTTATATATTTTTAAAGTTAAGTTATTAAATCCCTAAATTTGAAAAATTTAATTTAAAACTTTTAGACACTTTAAGTTGAGACTATTCGAAACTACGGTTAAATTACAGAGAAGCTTGTGTATTACTTCCCGTTCATGATCTCTAATTTCAACTCAGTTTTAAAAAAAAGTTTTATTGCTTTTTCCTGCCAAACCTACGAAATCTCTGACGTGATCAGGGATCTTCTGAGGGAGTTGACTCACTAAGTCGAGCCAAATATTAAAACAAAGGCAATTATAGAAAAACCTATTCCTTGGGGATTAGAGTACAATAAATGCATTTTCCGAGCTTAGGATTGCACAAACCTTTGACGTGTAAACATCTTATAATAAGATGAACCGCTTGCTCTATTTTTAGAGCGTATATGTTCTTTTTCAGTGCGCATCAAATAACGGCTGTCTTAAATGATTTCTACGCTCCTATGTTTTCCTAAATGTTTCCGTTGTAAACAACATTCGATTTTAAATTAAATTTTTCATTGAGAAAATCATAGCGATTAAATAAAACGGAAGTGTAGAGTGCAAAAGGGAATCGGGAAATCCGAAAAGAAGTCATTCGAGTTATCAAATAGCAAGCGGTCCATCTTATTATATAGTGTTTAGTTATAGTGGAGTTTAAAAAAAAAGGTTTAGGGATATTGTACAATGGAGATTTAAAAATGGGTTTGCTTTCAAAATGGGACCATTCTTGTGCTAAATCAGTCTATTTATAGAACTTATGATTCATAGGGCCGTGCGTGGGAACCAAGTGTAGACAATAGAGACAGACACACATACAGACAGAAAATTCGACATAGATAGACAGACAGTAATACACATACAGATACAAAATAGACATACACAATGGATCTACTTTTTTTAAGAGAGGAGGCGCCTACTTCTAAAGCATTTTAATCTCTTGGGCCTCATTGTTGGCCCTGATAAAGTATCCCATCGGACCAAATTGATCCATAGGGCCGGTGAAGTAACGTTCATCAGTTTCTGTGGGCCAAGACATACAAGGGGATAGAGTGTGCTGTACAATGCCCGGCAGCCTTTCCTTTACGCCAACTGAAGTCATGTACCCATCAGAGCTGGACAGACTCAGGGAACCCTCCAGTCCCGAGAACAAATTCCTAGCCTTTACCAGGATTCGAACCCGCGACATTCTGTACGCCAGCCGACCGTGCGCCTGATAAGATAGGCCCTTTTTTGTGTGAGTAGTCAAATGGCGACATCATACAGGAAAGGTACCACAGAGACAATTAATAAAAAAGAAGTTACAATTATTATTTATAGCTATATACTTGCTGTTTATAGCATTATAATACATAATTAAAAACGGAAAAAAATTAAAGTAAACTAGACTTAGAAAAAATGTACAATTCCTTACTATCTTTAACATAAAAAATAATTTAAATCAATAAGTTGATTTAATTAATAAAATAACATTTTTATTGATTTATTTTGCAATGAATCAAATTGTGTCCCTTTAATCTAGATTGTATTTCGTGTGTGTTTGCCTCGCCTTACATTATTCAAATGCATACGACGAAATGAAAATAAATGGTCTCTTTTGAAAACAGCCGAAATGTTAAATTCATTGGAGATAAGAAACTGACGCTAACGGAAACATGTATTGTGATCAGGATAGTGTTGATTTACACAGTCTAGACTGCTGTAAAATGTGATTAATATATCCCATGATAAAACGGTAGGCAATTAATATTAATATATTGCTTCAGAAATAAATTATAATACATATTTTTTTTTCTTTCACTTACAAATTAACTGAATAAAGAAATTGTATTGTTAAGGGTTCAACTTAAAAAACTCTAAAATATTTACCTTATTTACTATACAGTAAAATAAAAATAAACATCCCGTTCGACCAATCGGTAATAGCGTTCAAGGGATTGTGTGGCTGGCTCAAAGCCCAGCAGTCTTTGCTTTCAACATCGGATATATACCTCTCGTACATGTGCTGAATGAAAGAATCTAGTTGTTTTTACCATGATTTAAGAAGACAGAGCCCGTTGAATGCTCAACTATTTTTCTATATAATTTCTCACTATATATCTAATGTTTCAATATATATATAAACTAATTTATCTATCTATCTATTTATATATCTACTTATCTTTTTGTGTGTCTTTCAATATAGCAATGGGTCAATCCTATATTCGTCCTATTTTCATGCGTAATTCAAGGCGTGATTCTGTGACAGTTCTCCTGCATCGGCTCCATTGGCTCCCTATGAAAGCCAGAATTGAATATAAAGTGGCGCTACTTTGCCATCAGTGCCCTTTTAATAGCGAGATGCCGTCCTATCTCAAGGAACTAATTACACCACATGTCCCGCAAGGAACACTTCGTTCTGCCAACTCATCGCTTTTGGAAGAGCCCCGTTTCTCTCTGGCGACCGTTGGTCTTAGAACCTTCTCAGTATCTGGTCCGAAGGCATGGAATCTACTCCCCGTTCAACTCAGACGAACAAGCTCTGTTGATACTTTTAAAAGCAACCTAAAAACTCATCATTTCAAGATTGACCTTAGTTAACATTTAACATGCTTTAGACCCATACTGTCTTACTTATAGATTGGACCATTTATTTGATTTTTATTATCATCGGTTAGCTTTGTCTTCTAACCTAGAGTAATGTCCGTGTTCTTAGTTGTATGTTAAACGCGCTCTGAGCTTACATTTTGTTTGTTGGCAGGGCTATACAAATACTATTATTATTATATTTGTTTTGACTGTCTTGTGTATGTAAACATGTATATGTTTGACTATCTATCTGTCTTTCGATGAATTTGTTTGTAATTTTATGTGACTATCTAATCTCTCTCTCTCTTTCTCTCTCTATATATATATCTTGCTCTCTCTATACAAGTTTATCAATCTATCTATCCATCTGCCCGTCAAACTGTCGGTTTATGTGTTAATCTATCTCATCTACTTTTTCAAAACGTCAAACAAATCACCAAACGATTGTGTTATATGTGCTCTGTTACCTACCTACACCTACATATCCCATAGTCCGTTGGACGGTTGGGGCGCCACAGATGACATGTACAACATCCTCCTCCATTCCTCCCGTCTCTCAGCCGTTCTCAATGCATCGCACAGTTTTGTACCTGTCCATTCCCTGATGTTGTCCTCCCATCGTTTCTTTGTTTCTTTTGTCTTCCTCTCTTTCTGCCTCCTCTTGTGGTACCCTGCAGAATGTTTTTGGCAGGCCCGTTGGTTCTGGTGGCTTAGACTTTTTAAAAACAGTTTATGTTTATGATCATGCATTAGGCCTATGTAGTGTAGTAGTTGTAGTATAATATTACGCCTTACTACTTCAATTTTTAATCTTCTTTTGCCACGCCTAAATGAAGGCTTAGGCCCATAATTTCTAAATTTATTATTTTATTTCTACTGCATGGTGCCTCACAGTATTTAGGCTATTATGTAAATATTAAAGGTTAGCTTTACACTCCCTTTCACTTGTTATGTTATCAGCTAAAATTTATATTGGCCATTCTGCAATAATCATTAGATAATACTCTAACTCTAAGACAAGCCTGTTCTATTGTCAACAAAATCTTTGACATAGTCATAATCATATCCGTGTACCTACTCGTCCTAGTATTAGAGTTTATTAGTAAACTATTATTATTTGAACTTCTTAGTGTTGGTCAATATTTTGAACAACCCAGCGGGCACACCACGTCGTGTCGACGAAAAAAAAACATGGAAACCAATAAAGTACGTGGAAACCACGTTTTCCCCACGTCGATACGACGTGGCGCGCCCGCTGGGAAAGGTACAAAAACAACAAATTCTCCAAGCTCTAGCTTACAACAGATCAACTATTCTCTAATCCAGTGGTTCCAAAAATTTTTTGGCCGCGACCCCTTTATACAGTTGCTCATGCTTTGGCGCCCCCTCCACCCCCTACCAAAAGAAAAAAAAAAAAAAATTTCGTCCCTACTTTATTATTGCATTTTGCGACTGTTATGAATTGTAATGTAAATATCTAATTTGCACGATGTATTTTTATTGTTACAAATTGAACCTAATTGAAGCATAGCAATTAATCATTTAAAAAAAAAGAAGACATAAAAACAAATGTAATTAAATATTGCAAAATACCGGTATAGGCTTAGGTCTATATTTCTAATTACAACTCGAACGTCAGCAATTGTGATGGTTGACATTGCGTATTTCTCATCGGTTCAGAAATTCTTGGGACAGTCTTTGCAAGAGCACAACTAGACTCTAAGCAGATCATCTCCAACAATAAGTCTACTGTGTTTAGACTTGATAACCAACAAGGTGTAAAAGCATGTTTACTAAGATATTTTGTTGGAAATGGAAAAAAAAATAGCGCAACACAATCTCAGTCAAAATAGTTTATGACTGCAAACATTTGATCCATAATTTTGTACCTGTCATTATATTGTTACGAGTAGATTTATTTCCATATTATATTGGTTTTGTTATTATTAACTAAAGTTTAAATGAAATAATCTTAAACCCGAAATGTTTCCGTGTTAGGAATAAAACATGCATATGTCTAGACACTACGTCATAGCGATAAAATACGTCATATGCACGAGGGTGGAATACCGTTTAGTTTAGTTCTAGTTTGGGCGCTAATGTGGAAGGACTGTTTTTGACCACTTTCTTAAAGATAGGATTACGGCTTTACTCATCATAGAAGAATCTCAACTGATTAAGTTTCATTATAATACTGGTACATGTATTCTGTGGTATTGTTATATTTTATCATCTCAACTTGTTGGAATAAAATTGTGTTCAATTTCAAACAGGATTGTGGATTTCCTATATATTAAGGTACAGTTTATCTAAATCACTTTATACACAAAAGATTCATATCGCCACGAGTCAAATAAACATCAAATCTAATTCAATAACATCAATATAAATTCTTATACAACCTTGTGAGATCCAAGATGGATATGAATCAAAATAATATATAATAATACATTACTAAAAATATCATCTAACGTCAGTAGCTGATTTCGCACGTGACAAAAGATTGGGGGCTCAAGTCCTGGATCTAAAGTTTGTATGTATAAGAAATTAAGAATATACAACTGTTTTAGTGAAAACGATTTACAACAAATATTTATTCAAATTCTGTCTACGTGGGAGGCACTGTCTGTGTTCGGACATACTGTTGTCAGCTTTGTACACAACCATCCTTAAAATTTATCTTCTACAAATTAACAGTGGTGTAAAATATTTCAAAGGACTTTATAAAAGGTAAAGTTGAAATTTTTTATCTTCTATTTACGTCATTAATATAAAACATGGCGGAAGCTAATCTTACGTTGGAGCAATTGAATATTTTTGCTATCACGTCAGAACAGTTAACTAGCATGTCACTAATCCAGTTAAAAGAGATGGCAAACTCTCTGGGAATAGACATTACTGAAGCTACACCAGTAAGGAGTAAATTGATTCAAGATATTAAGGACTGTTTGAAAAGACATGGTAGAATGCTTGAAGAAAATACTATGAATAATGAAGAATCAGTGGTTCTCAATGTATCAGAAACCATGAAAACAGACATAAATAACCATGAATTTAAAATGAATGGAAATGAACTAAGTGCAGACATGAAATTCCAGTTAGAAATGAGGAAGTTAGAAATTCAAGTACAATTGGAAGGTAAAAGAATAGAAGTACAATTGAAAGAGAAAGAATTGGAAAAAGAAAGAATCGCTAGTAATGAAAGGATTGAATTGGCAAAGTCTCGTTCGTCAACTCATACGATTCAGGAAACAAATAATGTGGAACTATATAAGTTTAAAAAGCATGTACCAAGCATGGAGAACATAGAGATTGATGAGTTCTTTATGGTCTTCGAAAGAAACTCGATCGATTATAAATTTCCTGAAGATAAGAAAGCAGTACTTTTACGTTCAGCTCTAACAAAAGGCAAGGCTTTAGATGTTGTATTGAATCTGACTCCAGAAGAATGCAATGATTATGAACTAATAAAGAGCAGAGTACTATTGAGTTATGTTCTAACTCCAGAAAAGTATCGAAAGTTATATCGTGAGTACAAGAAGGAACCAGAAGTTTCACATGTTGACTTCCTGAGATTAGAGAAAAAGTATTTTGATCGATGGTTACGTTCTAAGAATGTGAATAAAGATTATGAGAAACTATATAATCTCATACTGATGGAGGATTTTACTGAGAAGATTCGCACTGATATAAAAGTTCATTTGGCTGATCGTGGTATTGAAATAGCAGAACAAGCAGCAGTAAAAGCCGATGAATACGTCATTATTCACCCGCATAGCCATTATTTTCAAAATGACAGAACAAGTTTGAGGACTCAAAACAGTAATACAGAGAGGAAGTTAAGATCGACAGATGATAAAAGTAAACAAAAAGCCGATAAACAAGAGAATTCAAGTTTTGTACAAAAGAGAATTACCTGTACATTCTGTAAGAAAGATGGACATATAAAAGAGAATTGTTGGAGTCTACATAAAGAGAAAAGACCCATTAAAAACAAGAACAACGTGGTTTTATCACACATCGCCGTACAAACTGAAACTCACATAAATAAAACTGCCCACAAAAGAATTAAAGCTGATAGAAAGACATTTGATGTTAGTCATGAAGAGATGGCGAAACACGCATGTCCAAGTTGCTCAAAGTCGGAAAAAGTCTTTGAAATGAAGACCGAGGCTATTGAACATTCTAGTTTCAACTCCAAAGGGAGTGTGACAGATGAACAATCAGTAAATAAAACGTTTACTTATGGAGGCAGTAGTGTAGCAAGAAACTCAGTAGGCAGAGAACTACCCGAGTGCATGCTATCGGATGTTAGCGAGGGCTATGTGTCACCTATAGATAATCAAGCTAGAGAACGGAAGATTAAAATTCTACGTGACTCCGGTGCTGATATATCTCTACTGTTGAAGAATACTGTACCAACGTCGAAATTGACTCATACAGGCCAGTATGCCTTGATCAGTACTATGGCTGGAACACTTACGGCACCGTTACATCGTATACAGTTGAAGAGTAATTACTTCACTGGATCTGTTATTGTTGGGATAGTGAAGAAATTTCCCTACAGAGGCATTTCATTACTTTTAGGAAGTGACATTGCCAAAAATCAGGTACATCCTGTACTTAAAGAAACCAAAGACTCTGTTCAGTGTAGGAATACTGAAAATTCAGTATGTGTTATCACCAGAGCTATGGAGAAACAGCAGATGACTAATGAATCGACAAAGAAACCAGAACCAACACCAGAGATTGACTTACAAGCAACCTTCATGGCGGATGTTCTAGGTGGTCACTCAAGTCATACTGATCAAAATAATTTGTCGCCTAGACAACTACTCATTCTTGCTCAAGGCAAAGATCCAGAGATTGGGAAGCTAAAAGAGGAAGCAAAGAATGAAGGAGAGTTAGAAACAATGGCCGCAGGTTATTACCTGAGGGACGAGTTGTTGATGAGGAAATGGAGAGGGAAAGAAAACGACGATGAAACATGCAGCGAAGTACATCAAATCGTGGTACCCAATGTTTACCGCAAGGACATACTACATATGGCCCATGATTCACCGTATGCTGGTCACCTAGGGATTCAGAAAACCTTCGATAGGATTCTTCCATATTTCTTCTGGCCTGGCCTACGTCGTGACGTCACATCGTTTTGCAGATCATGTCATGTCTGCCAGATGGTCGGCAAGCCGAATCAGACCATTCCGGTAGCTCCTCTACGACCCATACCAGCATTCTCAGAACCCTTCAGTCACATCATTATAGACTGCGTCGGTCCGTTGCCTAAAACTAAGGCTGGCCACCAGTATCTGTTCACTATAATGTGTTCGGCAACGAGATTTCCAGAGGCTATTCCTCTACGTAGCATCAATGCCGACAAAATCTCTGATGCACTTATCGGATTCTTCACCCGATATGGTCTTCCGAAAACCGTGCAGTCAGATCAAGGTTCAAATTTCACATCGAAATTATTTCGCCAAGTCTTAGAACGGCTGGGTATTCGTCATGCAGTATCGAGTGCAGATCATCCACAGAGTCAAGGCGCACTGGAACGATACCACCAAACATTGAAGAATATGCTCCGTACTTTCTGTTTCGAGCATAACGACGACTGGGATCGTGGTATTCCCTTCGCACTCTTCGCAACCAGAGAGGCTGTACAAGAATCTCTTGGTTTCAGTCCCTTTGAACTGGTATTCGGACACACAGTTCGTGGACCACTAAAGCTGTTACAAGAGACATGGTTGTCATCCACTGAAGACACTGGTCTACTGACAGACGTGGAAAATTTTAAAAATAGACTGTATAATGCATTAAAAGTTGTCAGATCTAATCTTTTGCAGGCACAAGACAAGATGAAGGTCTATTATGACGTCAAAGCAAGAACCCGTATCTTCCAACCTGGTGATAAAGTTCTCATGCTGACGCCACTGTCTGGTCAACCCCTGAGTGCCAAGTTTACAGGACCCTATGAGGTTATGGCTAAGCTTAGTGAGGTTAACTATCTTGTAAAGACCCCTGATAGACGGAAATCGCAACGAGTGTGCCATATCAATATGTTGAAACCATACATTACCAGAGAAGAACAAAATGTTGTTGCCTCGGTAAACACTGTTATTAAAGTCGGGAATAATTCACCCGAAATTGAGCGTGAAGTGGCAGAAAGCAAACTGCAAAATACAAAGGCTCTGAAAAACCTAAATGAAAAATTGGCACATTTACCTGATTGCGAACAATCCGCTATCAAAGGTCTAATTAATGAAAATATCCATTTATTTGGAGATGTACCTAGTAGAACTAGTGTAGTTAAGCATGATGTTATTTTAAATGAAAATACTAAAGCTATTAAACAACATCCATACAGGTCAAATCCTATCCAGTTAGAATGCATCCGTAAAGAGGTTCGCTACATGCTTGACAATGACATTATTACACCTAGTAGTAGTGACTGGTCTTCCCCTTGCGTATTGGTACCTAAGGCCGATGGATCCATGAGGTTTTGTGTGGACTACCGTAAGGTAAACAAAGTGACAAAAACTGATTCCTATCCAATACCAAGAATCGACGATCTAATAGATCAAGTGAGTAATGCTAAGTTTGTGACGAAAATTGACCTATTGACGGCGTATTTTCAGATTCCACTGACGGAGAGGGCTCAGGAGATATCATCGTTTGTAACCCCTGACGGACTGTACAAATTTAAGGTCATGCCCTTTGGTATGGTTAATGCACCCTCTACTTTTCAACGGTTAATAAATACCATTACTCAGGACATTCCTAAATGTCATGCATACCTCGATGATATTGTTGTCTTTAGTGACGATTTTAAATCTCATTTAGATCAACTACATTTGTTATTTACGAAATTGACTCATTCTAATCTCACCATTAACTTGACTAAGAGTCAGTTCTGCCATGCAACCATCGAGTATCTAGGTCACATAGTGGGAAATGGTTTGGTAAAACCATTAAATGCAAAGGTTAAGGCTATTCGTGAGTTCCCTGTTCCTGAAACCTGTAAACAACTCCGTAGTTTTCTCGGGATGGCGGGGTACTACCGTCGGTTCTGTCAAAATTTCTCAACCATTGCATGTCCATTAACAAATCTATTAAAGAAGAATTGCACTTTCAAATGGTCTAATGAATGCCACCAGGCCTTTGATAAATTAAAAGATGTTCTTTCTGAGGCACCTGTATTAGTAACACCCAATTACAATAAACCCTTTAAAATTACCGTTGACGCGTGTGATACAGGGATGGGAGCGGTCATTTCTCAGGAGGGTGATGATTCATTGGAACACCCGATTAGTTTTTACTCTCAAAAATTTGATAAGCATCAAAGAAACTATAGTGTGATAGAAAAGGAACTTGTAGGATTAATCCTGGCATTGAAACATTTTGATTTTTATATCAATGGTTCTCCATATCCAATTGATATTTTAACTGATCATAACCCTTTAGTTTTCCTTTCCAGGGTTAAACAGAACCAAAGAATTATTCGCTGGAGCTTATTCCTCCAAGCATATAATTTAAATGTGTTATATTTACCAGGTAAACAAAATGTGGTCGCTGAGACGTTGTCGCGCATGTAACTGGTAAACCAGAAGATAAAGTCAGTTTCTCATGAAATGTTTTTCTTTTATGTCATTCATTGTATTGATTAACATTTATATTATTGTAAATATGACAATAAATAAACTATGTTTTGAAATATTGCAATATGAGACATTACAGAACAAAACTTCAAATTCTACTAGAAACAATCATACGTTGTAAGGTAAAAGGTAACTATTGCATACAGCAATTGCACACACACCGGTATTTAACTTGAATACATCCACACTTGTGTTTGTTCAATTGATTATTGATGTGTTTTGCAAATTGTTTGTTTCTATGTCGTCATGTTATAATTTGGATGTCTTATTTTATGCTATGTAAAAGCTAAATCAGCTGAGATTATAACATTTTTTTTTTAAATATTCTTGATGTCATAATTGAGACATCATAATAATCATATAATAACTGAAAATCATTAGTTAATGATACAGTGATCGGTTATAAATAAATTAAATTTTCTAAAGAATTATCTATCAATTATTAATCGGTTCCACTTATTTGGGTAATTCATATCAATTCTGTGGGAATTGGTTATTGGTGGTAATAGTTTTATGGTCAACGTTGTACACACAATAATCATAATTGTAAATATTAATTGATAAATAAATGTTTATCTAATAATCATTGATACGATAATGTGATAAGGGATTCCATAATAGCGACTTTGTTATTAAGGGGATATGTAATATATGGTTCATTTTAATCTTTAAAAGATTGTCCAATAGTCAATTAAATCTTACGAATAGTTTGGGAATTCGGTTCATTTTATGGGTACTCTACAAAGAATTCCATACTTAACGCTGTCTGTAATTCCTTTGTGTCTTAAGGGGGGGGCGAGTGTTACGAGTAGATTTATTTCCATATTATATTGGTTTTGTTATTATTAACTAAAGTTTAAATGAAATAATCTTAAACCCGAAATGTTTCCGTGTTAGGAATAAAACATGCATATGTCTAGACACTACGTCATAGCGATAAAATACGTCATATGCACGAGGGTGGAATACCGTTTAGTTTAGTTCTAGTTTGGGCGCTAATGTGGAAGGACTGTTTTTGACCACTTTCTTAAAGATAGGATTACGGCTTTACTCATCATAGAAGAATCTCAACTGATTAAGTTTCATTATAATACTGGTACATGTATTCTGTGGTATTGTTATATTTTATCATCTCAACTTGTTGGAATAAAATTGTGTTCAATTTCAAACAGGATTGTGGATTTCCTATATATTAAGGTACAGTTTATCTAAATCACTTTATACACAAAAGATTCATATCGCCACGAGTCAAATAAACATCAAATCTAATTCAATAACATCAATATAAATTCTTATACAACCTTGTGAGATCCAAGATGGATATGAATCAAAATAATATATAATAATACATTACTAAAAATATCATCTAACGTCAGTAGCTGATTTCGCACGTGACAATATAGAAATCAGTTCTCGGTGCATCGTTGTTAATACGCCCAAAGAACTCCTCTGTGCTGTCTCAGGAAAATCTTCAAATGCGAAAGGGCTTCTGGCAATTACATAGATATGTGGTGTCAGGTAGATTTGGAAAGTTCCATGAAATTTTGGCTGCAAGCATGGGAACGTGTTATTTCACAGAATTTATCATCGTAATCATTTTGTCTGCTTAAATGTCATGTGTTTCAAAGAAAGCAGATAAAGTGGACCAGGAGCCGCATGAGAAAAAAAAGTACTGGTTCTATATCTATTCTGTGAATCGATCCTTCTTTCCAACACTAGTCATATCTAGATGATTTATTGGCATAATACGTTTATAGAAATCAGGAATCTTTTGAAAGGTCTATGGACCATTTTATCTAACTGTCATAAGAATTACCATTACAATGTAATCATATCATTCACAGCCTTACAGGCCTATTGACAAATTTTAATCAAGTACAGTTTTTAATTTAAATTAATGTAACTTTTCCTAAACTTCAGTATTGATCTTACAAATAATAATACGACGATAAACTCGTATGGGCCCCGGCGCAGCGCAATAACTGCACATACACACACACACACCCTCTTCGTGGACCTGAAGTAGACATCAATTTTTTTTATGCAAAAGCTAAAGTTTCATTTGAAATGATCGGATCTTTTTAGATAAATTAAGGCATATTATATTTTCCTCCTTGCAGTGATAAATTTAACTCATTCAAGACGACACTGATGTCAACCAAGTAAGTTATTGTCTGCAGTTCACTTTTATCACCGAAAAGTGCTTCAAAGAGAAGTCTTTCTTTCTGATATAAAATAGAAAAAATAGTTCACCATGAAGCTAAAAAATCAGTTTTAATTTCTCTCGACAATCATATCACAAGTGTGAACTAGCTAGCATTGTTCGGAGAATCAGACTCGTTGCACAATTGTGAAAACAGTCAACTGTGACGCTTTTTATTTCTTCTTTTAAATGTTGTGGCAATGTCTTCGTTGCTAATGTTTGCCCATTGCCCATATATCATAAGCGTACAGTGAGCTCCGATTACTTTGGTCACTAATTCTGTTGAAATCCAGACCGAACAGAATCTACACTTAATTCAAAAATATTCATGAAGTGTCGGTCGTTTTATCGCCAATACTACTGCTTTTAACACAACCGCTGCTTTTAACAGAGTAGGGGCTTTTTAACACAACTCTCCACACGTGTTACTGGTCCGCATACGTGCATTATGGTGCCGACAATGTCACATACACCTGTATTGATGTCATTACGCCAAGAAGCCTGCAAGTAGTATGCGGATGTATCTGCATGTCGGTGGACTCGCTTGGAGACGGAAGGATGAGCTGTGTTTTGGCTCCTGAGACCATCGAAAACATACGTTTTCCGAAGGTCTTTGGCGACCCTCGCGAAATGGTCATTCGACTCCCAAGGAGGTCGCGACCCACAGTTTGGGAACCGCTACTCTAATCCCTCTTATTAAACAAACTAACCAAAGGTTTGTCTACAGCTGTAAATACTGCAAAACTTCAATTTTAAACCTTCCAAAAGGTCTACCCACACCCAACACAGCAGTATCAAAACTTATCCACGGAAGAAAACTTCAACAGTAGCATACGAGTCTTGAGTTTTATGCAAAGCTTGATGACGTCATTGCATTACAAAACTCCCCCAGCTGAAAGAAAACATTGTCAAGGAATTAATGTTGTTTTCATGTTTTGATATTCTGTTATAGAATTCATGAATCCGTTGTTTACAATGTATAATTCAATTTATCCATGTTAAACATAGACATAAACACACAAAATGTGCATATACACACACACACACGCACAGACATGTATCCTACTAATGAAATTAGTCCTACGGAGCGGAAATTTAAAACAACACAACAATGGGAGAAATATGAGGATTCAAGTTAATATAAAATTTGGCAATTGAAAATCTACTGGTGTGCGAAGTAAGTGATTTTCGATGCGGAGATTCTATGTTGTAATTTTTTAAATAATAATAATATAATGATGGCTATTTATTTAGCGCACTTATCCATGCTATTTAATTCAGCATGCTCGGAGCGCTCTTGGAATACATTGTTGTGGCAGTTGTATTGGTATGTAAGGCACGCAACCACTAGCCAATTGGGAAATGTCTTTGGGCTCTTTTTAAAAGACTTACTCTGTCAGTGTCTGAGGCAAGCTGTTCCATATAGAAGGCGCCACAGATTACAATGAGCGCACTCCGAGGTACATCTTATTGTGTCCAGCCACACTGGGAATTTTGAGGAGCGCAGTTCCCTTGATTGAGCGTGCTTAGCTATCAGTTCTTAAAGGTATAGTGCCATTTATACATCCGTATGGTATAAAACGTATGGGGAAAGCCCTGTGTCCAGGAGAACCACATTTTGCCGGCTAGCTATGTCTGGGCTAGGTGAGTCACCGCGAAGGTGTATTTGCTTTGAGTTCTGGGCCCACGCCAGGGACATCGCGTTGCTAGGCGGTAATGATTGATCGGTTTGTTAATGTGCTGCTGTACAACAATGTATAGGTCCTATTAGCATTAATAACGTTGATGTTGAACATTATTTTGCGTCAGGCTTCCCCACACTTGAAAATAAACTTAATTCTCAGGACTTAGAATGTGTTAATGTTTTTTTTTTTGCCATCAACAATGTTAATACTTGATCTATGCTACTTCAATTACATGTAGCCATAGATATAAACTTTGAGATTAACTTTGGTTCTGGACATTTTTACAGTTGAATTATGCCAATTTACTATGTTCACATCAGACTTAACAATCACCAATTAACCCGAAATACATGTGACATGGGGAAATCATCACAAAGTCTTGATTATGAGCAAAGTCGCTTAATTCCAATTACGAAACGTCGTCCACAATAGCGTCTGCTGGAGAGAAAATCCTTTTGGGATTCTTTGGACATGGCCTAGCTATCAGTGACGACTTTGGCGAAGGAGTATGACCTTACGGAATAGGTTTGCCTGTTTCAAGATCTCTTTATAAGAATAATATAAATTATGTTTATATTTCATTACAAACTAAAAAGTTTTTTAAAAAGTTTCAGCCACTGATCTGATGTTGCTCCGTCCAATGACCAACGTAATGAAGAAAAAAAGAAGACGAAACAACCATTTCATTACACCATTGTCAAAAAGTGAATTTGAATTTAACAAAAGAACACTGACTGAAGTTGTCAAAGCCTGAACAGCTGAATGGATGGTGTTAAAGAGACAACTACGGCCGATAGATTGGACAGATAACACACATCAACTATTTAAAAAGTAAAGTATCCCGTTGGACCAAATTGATCCATGAGGCCCGTCAAGCAGCGTTCACGTTTCTGTGGCCACGACATACGAGGCGATGTGTGGCCAGCACAATGGCCAGCCGTCCTTACTTCACACCAACTAGTGTCAGGTACAACAGAGCTGGGTAGACTCAGGGACACCCTACAGTCCCGGGAACAAATCCTAGCCTTCACCGGGATTCGAACCCAGGACCTTAGGTATGCCAATCGAATGCGCTGCCCGCTCGACTACCGTGCTCCATTAAGCTAAAAAGTTTGCATAACAGATATTTCAGTAAACATTCTTGTCTAAATATTCGTTTGAAATTCTCTAATTAATCCAACATTGTTTTATATATAGATCTAATATAGTTTTATTTTAGCGTTGAATGTCTATAAATAAAATAAAACATATTATTGAGAGAGGAGATACTCATATTTACCTCGTTAACTTTAAACTATTGGAACTTGCGCTTTTGTTCTTACTTATAATTAAATGTCGTTAATATGGTCATCTCTCCCTCCCTCCCGCCTCACTCCAACTCATTTTGGTGATAGTGACTAAGTCCCCTCCCCCCCAAAGACTTCTGTCATATGACTTACAGGTCAACCCTACCATTCCCTCCTCATATAAGTGAAGCTATAGCGCTTATAAATCAAGTGGGCCGGCTGGGTGGGGGGCGGAAGGGGGAGACCTATTTCCAAAGTGTCACCGTTGCCTTCCATTTTCGACCAGCCGCCTGCAGGCGTAGAGATAACCACATATATATTCCCCAGCAGAAATTAAGGAAGTCATTGCGAGCAACGTAATATTCGCCAAGTACAGAGAGTGAAGAATAAGGGGGGAAGGAGGAGGGAGGGAGAGGAGGGTGGCAAATATGAATATTTTAGTAGTTTTCTCGACTTTCAAATTTCTGGTATTTATTGTCTAAAGTCTAAACATTTTTTTCGTACTCAAGATGAAGCTCTAACAGTTATAACTTACTATTATAACTTAACAATATTAATTACATTGTGATCTCAGTTTACTGAGATGTTCTTTAATGTGTTTATGATTGTTCGAAAGACAGTAAATTAGTGATACTGCTAAGTGGAATAGATAGGTAGTAATCAGCCAACCTCGGTAGTTAATGTAATGTTTGAAAATATCAATATAAGTTCTTTAGTCATAAAATATTCACACAATTTTCAAATACTTTTAAAAGTTTGTTCATTTCCAAGTTATAATTTGTAAGCCATTTATTCTTTTATAAAATAAAATAAAAATAAACATACTAAAAATATTAGAGCAAATAAAATGCTTTGATTATCTCCCTTCAATTATAAAAACGTTCCCACATTTGATTCAATAGTGATGCCAAACAAGTTGTTTTGTAATATAAAATATTTTAATATTACTGACTGATTTTTATTTCTTTATAAGTGTAAGTTGAACCAAAAGATGATTGTAGAAGAGAGAATGTCTATCAGTTGAGAATAGAGAAAATTGTTAAATCATTTCATATTTAATTAAAAAATTTACGTGTTTATGATTACCATCATTTTTATTTGCATTTATATTTAGTTCATCCGCTTCTGTGGTCACGGCATACGAGGCGATGTGTGGCCAGCACAATGGCCAGCCGACTTTACTTAACACCAACTAATGTCAGGTACCCATCAGAGCTGGGTAGACTCAGGGACACCCTACAGTCCCGGAAACAAATCCTAGCCTTCACCGGAATTCGAACCCAGGACCTTCGGTATGCCAATCGAATGCGCTGCCCGCTCGACTACCGTGTTCCATTAAGCTAAAAAGTTTGCATAACAGATATTTCAGTAAACATTCTTGTCTAAATATTCGTTTGAAATTCTCTAATTAATCCAACATTGTTTTATATATAGATCTAATATAGTTTTTATTTTAGCGTTGAATGTCTATAAATAAAATAAAACATAATATTGAGAGAGGAGATACTCATATTTACCGCGTTAGTTTTAAACTATGGGACTTTGCGCTTTTGTTCTTACTTATAATTAAATGTTGTTAATATGGTCGTCTCTCCCTCCCTCCCGCCTCACTCCAACTCATTTTGGTGATAGTGACTAAGTCCCCTCCCCCCCCCCCCCAAAGACTTCTGTCATATGACTTACAGGTCAACCTTACCATTCCCTCCTCATATAAGTGAAGCTATAGCGCTTATAAATCAAGTGGGCCGGCTGGGTGGGGGCGGAAGGGGGAGACCTATTTCCAAAGTGTCACCGTTGCCTTCCATTTTCGACCAGCCGCCTGCAGGCGTAGAGATAACCACATATATATTCCCCAGCAGAAATTAAGGAAGTCATTGCGAGCGACGAAATATTCGCCAAGTACAGAGAGTGAAGAATAAGGGGGGAAGGAGGAGGGAGGGAGAGGAGGGTGGCAAGAGGGGATGCTTTGGCTTAAACGGTTTTTGAACACTCCGCGTGATTCGGCAGCAAAATGAGAAAAGGAGCTCATCCCCTTCTGGAGCTCGACCTATGGGCGCCATGTTAAGCTCCTGATGTTAATCGGAGCGAAAATAAAATAATAATTTAAAGACAATACTGGCTCATCTTTTAGAAAGATACAAAAAAAAAAATTGGGGTAGGGCGGTAGGGGTGTTGCTTGTGGGGGAGGAGAAAGTTTTCAATCACCGATTGGAGTATTTAAGAAAAAAGTGAAGCGAAGAATCGGAGTTTAAAATTACCACAGTGACAAGACGGGGAGAGGGAAAGAGAAAGGATGAGTGAGAGAGAGAGAGAGAGAGATAGAGAGAGAGAGAGAGAGAGAGAGAGAGAGAGAGAGAAAGTGAGAGATGGGGCAATAGAAACAGAAGAATTAAAGAAAGCAGGAACTCCCGCAGAGAGAGAGAGAGAGGCAGTGAGAAAAAGAGTGTCATAGAGAGATTGACAAGACAGAACAAAAAGTGATAGAGAAACTGAGAGAGAGAGAGAGACATACAGACAGATGCAGAGAGTGACCGACAGATAAACAGATGGAGAGAGAGTTTCTACAATATATGACAAAGGGTGGGTCCCTTATTGTATTTCGGCCCACTAAACTTCTACAACCTAGAAAACTTTAAAGAACCCATGAATTGTATACCAGAGTATTAATCCGATCGCAGCTGTCTCCTCTCCGTGGGACGCAATAATCTACGAGGCCCGGTGATTTAGTGTCCCGCCCCCTTTATTGGAATCGCCACTCTTAAAGTTCTTGTATGACATCCCAAAAAGAACAAAGAAACAAAAACAGAACTATGTACGTGAGTTTATACTTTAAAGAAATTTGATGCGAATGGCATTGATTGTATTTACCACACAATCCTCTTATTATCACGTGGCAGTACAAACAATTGCTAAGCTCTTAACCTGAATGGTAGCCTAGCGGTAGCTAGGTAGCACATGTGGCTGGCTTACCGTACCGAAGATTGCGTAATCCAGCACACTCGATTCTGGACAGCCTTTTTCAGTTTACCCCATGAAAGTGAAAGGTTGCAGCTTTTCATTTCATCCTGGAAGGATCGTCTTTAGGTCGTCTCTAGGTGGACGACCAACTTGTTTGTTTCCCTGGAGGGGGGGAGGTATCAATAGCAAAGCCTGTCGGGTGATGTCCTGAAGATGGTGGGTTCAAATCCTCATGAAGGATGTGATTTGTGTTCCCGGGTCTAGATGGAGTCACTGAGTCTATCCAGCTCTGATGGGTTAACTGACATCCGTTGGGAACAAAAAGTAAAATTGGCAGGGAATCGTGCTGGCCACTCAATCCCCTAATATTCCGTGGCCACAGCAACTGCTGAACAGTGCGTCAGCAGCTCGACGTGATTACTTCGCTCCCAACACCACGTGTGCTGTGTGTACGGATCTGGGTTTAATAACCTCCAACGCAAGAGAGTTTCTCGCATCTGTGTTAAGATAAAATATTAATTTACGAACGTTCTCTTCAAGATGGAAACCTGTCATAAACATGACTTTAGCTGCTGAATATCATAGAAAGGATATTCCCATGTGTCAAATTATCATTTTTTTTAAATATATTTTATCTCCATGAGAAGTTCATCCATGGAGAAAAACATGGACATTTTAAATAAGAAATTTTTTAAAATCAAAGATTCCTTTCAAATGACGTTTTCCTTGATCTCCCCGCTCCCTGCGCCCCACTGACACAAACACTTCCCTCCCTCCATCCTATCGGAATTTCTAATTATCAGCGCTAAATGACAAGGCTTTTAATTATTTTGTCATTTTCTTTGAGGGAGGCGTGTCTGGGCAGACAGGAATGCAATGACAAGCTTTATTTTATTGTATATATTATTTTAATAAGAAATATCAACCTGATTAGGCCCTATATGTGTCTGTGTATGTGCATGTGTGTGTGTGTTTGTTAGTGTTTGCCTCAGTCGCGTAGCCAGGTTTTGACGCTAGGGGGAGCGAACTTTTAGGAAAAAGGCCCCACTTTTAGCATTTTTTTCCAGATTAATAGAAGAACTAAGAATTTGTACGTATCAAGTGTTGTAAGAATACCTTGTGCCTCAGGATACATACACTGTATAATTGTGCAGTTTTTATTTTACCATTCACGATTTTTACTAGCAACAATTAGTGATGGGAATTTCTGCAATATTGATTGCAGTTACTGCTCATTTTCGGTATGAACATCTACTGTCGAAAAGTATTTATAGAATCAATGCGAATGCTTCTAACAGACTGAATTCTTCTTCGTTTTAATTATTTTGAAAGACGAGATAAATCGCCAACATAGAAATTTTTTTTAAAGATTAGAAAAAAAATAGAGTTTCAACATTTTCATTTACTGTATCTATGTGTCAATTACAAAACACTGTCTCTATGACTATGATAAGTTATAGGAACGCTCTATTCTTTTCCTCACAGCTAATACAACACCACGCCCGACGGTTATATCCTTAACAAACGGAATTTCTTTAAAAAAAGTTATTTCTTCTTTTTTGCATTCTTTTAAATTCTGTGGGTATCTTTTTTTTTTTTTTTGGCGAAATTGTTGTAACCAAGTTTTGGATCGCTACACTTATACGGCCGAGAAGGAGAAAGCCAGTGCGCTTTTTAGGTCACATTATTACTTTTCGGTGAGTACACCAGACTTGAACCCCACCTTTTTTTTTTTGAGAATGCGAGCGAGTGTACTCTTTTGGGGCTCGGAGAACGAACTCTGCCGTGTCCACGCACTACTGATACATCACCGTAAAAGTTAGTCACGAACGGTTGGCCGTTCCTGTCCACTCTTGTTCCTGCTTATGACATGGTATCCACTAGAGATGTACTTCCTTTTACAAAGGCATATATTAAGATAGATAGTTGGGCTTTTTCAGAAGCACATCGAAGCACTCAAAGCGGAGTTTCAACACTTTCAAATTGATTTTTTCATACCTAATCAAGCATAACTGACTTAATCTTACCACGACCTTCTTTGATGTAGTTACTTTTTAAAAATTAAGTATAGGGATATTGGCGATTTAAAAACCTAGCCAGTTGAATTTTAAACATTTTATGAAATGGGCATCGAAATGTGCCAAATTGTTTAAGAGATAAACTCCTTAAGGTTGAATGGACAAATAATTAATGCAAGAAATGTTTACTTACAACTGTTTAACGTAAATTAATTTTATACCTCTAATAATTAAATCTTGTAATGAATACCACAACGCTAGTTTATGTAAAGAAATAATAATTAGTCAGTAATATGTGTTATATTACAAAACATAACTTGTTTGGCATCACTATTGAATCAAATTTAGAATTTTTTTTTTTTTTTTATTAAAGGGAGGTAATTAGCTACTTTTATTTCGGCTAATATTTCTAATATTATGTTCTTTAATTTATATTTTATAAAAGACTAAAAGTTCTACAACTTATAACTTTAAAATGACCAAACTGTCAAAAAAAAGCTGAAAATGATATAAATATCATATTACTCATATAATATATGCACATTTTTTGAACATTACATTAACTACTTAGTTTGCATGATTACTTTGTATCAATTCTGCTAATCAAGAATGTTGACTTTTTACACTAACTACTAAATTCAATATTTAAAAGAACATCTCAGTGAAGCAGAAAACAAAATTCAAAATAGTATGATCAATTAGCGATGGATATAAATTTATCTTGACAACTAAATGATAACCTTTACAAAATAATTACCATAAATGTGAAAGTTTGGTAATATAATCTTGTATTTGGTATAAATGCTAATAAAAAGGATAAAAGGATTAAATATAAAACGCTTTTACGATCTTATCTTTAGAGTTCCTTTGCTTTTGGCCTTTGTCTAGCTACGGTTTTAAATTACCTACTTGTCTTATAAGAAAACAATTATAATAGAGCAGGTTGACCTTTAGGCTGTTTGCCTAGAAATCCTAGCTTGGCACACCATTAGAAAAGGTTGCCGACCCCTGCACTAGAGTGTGACCTTCACTTCCTATCAAATTAAATTAAACACTAAAATTAACTAGATCCAACAAGGTTCATTATTCATATTGTAACAATATAAATAGTTGAAATGCAATTTAAATTTATAAAAAAAATGATAGAAACAGTATAAATTGTGCTTCATGGCTTGTTAAAATTATTTACTATTTTTTCCCAAAAATGTTCATAGGGGGAGGGCTCCCCCTGCACCCCCTCTGGCTACGCTTCTGGTTTGCATGTTTGTGTGTATGTGTGTGTGTGATTGTGTTTTGAGCTACTTAAGCCTCTTCCGGTTATCAATGCGAAATAATTTAATCTGCTCCAGATATTGAGAGAGGTGGAATTATTAATATTTGACTTGTTTTTTTTGTTTTTTCAGTTTTCGAATTATTTCAATGCTTGTAAAGATATCTGGAAAAGTAATATGTTGTGTAAAGCGGATTTTGTATGTTGTGTAAAGCGGATTGTGTATGTTGTGTAAAGCGGATTGTGTATGTTGTGTAAAGCGGATTGTGTATGTTGTGTAAAGCGGATTGTGTATGTTGTGTAAAGCGGATTGTGTATATTGTGTAAAGCGGATTGTGTATGTTGTGTAAAGCGGATTGTGTATGTTGTGTAAAGCGGATTGTGTATGTTATGTAAAGCGGATTGTGTATGTTGTGTAAAGCGGATTGTGTATGTTATGTAAAGCGGATTGTGTATGTTGTGTAAAGCGGATTGTGTATGTTGTGTAAAGCGGATTGTGTATGTTGTGTAAAGCGGATTGTGTATGTTGTGTAAAGCGGATTGTGTATGTTGTGTAAAGCGGATTGTGTATGTTATGTAAAGCGGATTGTGTATGTTGTGTAAAGCGGATTGTGTATGTTATGTAAAGCGGATTGTGTATGTTGTGTAAAGCGGATTGTGTATGTTGTGTAAAGCGGATTGTGTATGTTGTGTAAAGCGGATTGTGTATGTTGTGTAAAGCGGATTGTGTATGTTGTGTAAAGCGGATTGTGTATGTTGTGTAAAGCGGTCAACAGTAAGTTGTACATATGATAGAGAAGAAGGTGGGGAAGGTATGACCAAATTGATCATAAGGCCGATTAAGCAGCGTTCACCAGTTTCTGTGGCCACGGCATACTAGGGTATGTGTGGCCAGCACAATGCCCAGCCTCCTTTACATTACCCCAACTATATTGTCAGGTACCCATCAGAGCTGGGTAGACCCAGGGACACCCTCGAGTCCAGGGAAAATATTCTAATCTTCACCAGGATTCGATCCCAGAACTTTCGGTACGCCTGTCGAACGCGCTGCCGCTCGCCACCATGGGCGGCCTCTTTTCCGCTTCCCTTGGGGGTTCCACTTCAGTGCTTGCCTTGGTGGCATTGTCACTACTGCACCTACGGGCCTCAAAGACTGGCGTAGTGTGTAAACCGCCGATACGTTCACATTAAGAATACACCGGCGGGCGAACGCATGGGGGACAGCCCCCGCAGCGGGTCCGAGTTGCATTGCACTGCCGAGAGACCACCGAATCTCGGTGGGGAGGCAGCAATGTCCGCTGCAACCCCGTCTCGAAAACCACCCGGTGCCTGGATGCCTGTGCCTATAGTATAGGATTTGTGCTACCGGGTGACAGTGCAGGAATACGAGTGAGCCACCACGATAATGATCCTTAGGGGAACCGCAGTGAACGGTCGCTAGCCTGCGGAATCATTCCTTGTCGTGGGGTGGCTGGAACTCGGACAGAGTTATGCTCAAACCTAAGCGTTACGCCCTGGAGACAAGAGCTTCGGCTCATCCGGGTTTCTTAGAGACTTTTAAATTCGGTGGCATTGGTTGGTGGATTGCGTAAGGTGTGCACTAGCCAACCGCATCTCCTTTTTCTGATGTCTTCTTGCTTGAATGGAATGTTGAAAAGTATTAGCTTCAAAAAAGTTATTTGTTGTTTAAAGTCAAGGAAATACTGCAAACATGTTCCATTTTTCTTATTTTGACTACACAAACACTATCACAATCGAAAAAGTCAACCAGCTAACCATTTGACCACCAAATCAAACAATCAGTTCATCGAATTAAATAGAAACCAAGGAAAACATTAGCAAAACTAAACTAAATGAAATTAAATTAGTCGATAAAATTTAAAATTCGATAAAAAAAAGAACAGGCAGACAGTAAATCATATGATGAATCAAACCAACTTTACCCTAATCTCTAGTAAACATTCACAATAAAGAAATTACTAGGCTGCAAAACTATGTCTATAATAGAATTTAGAGTAGAGATGTTAAAACCAGATTTGTCCCCAAATCGGTTTTCGTTTATATAAAACCGGTTTTAAAATATTAATAATAAGGCATGTGAACAGACGCGGTGTCTAGCCGAATCGTTCAAGGTCACAGGGAAAGACTAGTTTGCCTCTCTCAAAGAGGAGCGCACATCTAAAAGATGAGCCGAAAAGTAAAAAGATTCGTGTTAATCGTAACTGTAACTTAACATTTGGTTTGATGTTGTTTTTATCGCAAGCCATAGTTGGTATTTGGAAAAAAACAAACACAATATCTAAGACTAAATAGTGTTAGCAAGGCATTTCAAGAATTGTTTTGTGCGAATCCAACATTAGGCCTATTGCTTAAAGATATTTCCATCATAACCAAAAAAAGGTGTGCTAGTTGAAGTAATGATTACCTTCCAACCAAAAAAAAAAACGAAATCCGGTTTTGAAAATCAAACCGGTTTTCGGTCTCAAAACCAGAATCCGTGATTTCGGTTTTTGTTTAACATTCCTAATTTAGAGCAAGGGTTTAAAAGACTTTTCCTCATCAGCCCTCATAAAGAATTTGATACAACTGGACGGGCCAAATATTATGGAAATTAAATTCATTTACATTATTAATACAATTATTACATTAATAGAATACATATAAAAAAAACTGACGTTAGAAGTTCTTTGGTGGGCCATAGTAAAATATCTTGGTGTGCCGAGTTTGGCCCGCGGGCCGCTTGTTCTACGCCCATGATTTAGTGCTAATCATGATTCTCCTACCCACAATCACACCCATACTGACTATTTCGTTAGTTCTCACGTCAAGGCATTTGTGGCGTGCTGGTCTAAGATTCTGTCACCGAGCCTGCAATTAGCCTAGGCTATCAGTGCAGACTTAGTGGATAACTCAGCAGGTACACAGGGTGATGGGGAGGGGTGATTTAGGCAGGTTTTCTAGGTGGTATGTGGTCCCGAAGTGCAGATGATTCCTAGGTGATTCTAAGACAAATTTATATCCAGGTTTCGTTTGGCTCGTTAATACGTAGGTTGAGTTAAACTGTTGACTAATTGACACTGTCACTGGACGTCACACAAACAGGTATTCTATCAATCGATAAGCAAGGCGTATTGTAACAACGAATATTTTATTCACGTGAAAGTCCGTATTCAATCATTGATGACATGAGCACATAATTCATACAATCCAAATACAAGTGATAAAGAGTGTACATTTAATCATAGGCTTAAACTACATGTAGCAGATAGTCCTAACAAGGACTCTACAACAGACTATAGCACCGCTTGGTGCTATTGGAGCTCGGGGCATCCAACCCTCGAGACTCCTTAAGCCAGACTGACCTAAAACTAACTTACATTTACATTACATGTTAAACAACAAGTTAGGTTGCAACTCCCCACGTGATTGTAATGAGGGGGGAGGGGCAAGGGTAAGATTGACCAGTAGATAGCGTATCCGATTGGTCAACATGTCTCTTCAATTCAACATTTGATTGATTGGCATGTGAAAATAAGTACCAAACGGTAGTGGGGAGGGGGTGCGGGGGGGGGGGGAGAAGACGCGGCGGTAGGGAAACTTCGAAGGCCCTGTGTTGTTGGTCAGAGTTTTCTCTCTTGTCCGTCGGGGTCCTGCATCAAAGATTCCAAGTTCCCTATTCTCTGACCAGGGGAAGAACCGTCATTGAGATGTGAGTTTCCTGTGATCTGGTCGAAGAGACTGTGGGGTGGGGGGGGGGGATTAGCTTGGTTGCGTCAGGTATGACCCTGGCCTTGTTCCGAGGGCATGGGGCGGGGAGGGGGGGAGGAACACACACGTGCTACAACATTTATTATGTACATGAATGGGAACTAATATCAATGACTAATCGTATAACAATAAGTAATATACTGATAAGCATGCAGAACGTATACATATATGTAAATAAAATTCAATGCAAGCTAAATACTTTAATCTTAAATATTATAGGAGATAGAAAGGAAAGACACATTCTTACTCCAATCAGACATTCAATAGTGGCACATAGTGTCAGTGGTTTGTACGTACATATGAGATGATTATAGTATCTTATAAGAGCGGATTACATCTAAGACCTTCCTTAGTTGAGTGTGACGTTAATCTTCTCCCCAAAACGCCACACCTGCCCCGCCATGTTTTAAAGCTTTCATATAATGAAAGATTTGACTCATTAGAGGTAGGCCTACTGCATTTACTATTTACACTATGAGTGTTCTGGACCATCGAAGCGAAGCGGGTGGTCATCGCTATGGGGAAGAGGGGGGAGGTCGAGACAAGGCGGTAAGGGATGACGGGCGAATATTTTTACGTTTCTATTGAGGGCGGAGGAGAAAAGCATGCTTTAGCGTTTCTTACAGTACTTTAAATCTATTCCGGCATAATGCTTAGTCTAGGTTCGTCCCATTTATTTGCGAGCTATTGACACGGTTTATTCATTTTATCGTTTGTCTGTGACTGTCTTAGGTCCTTACTTTTTCATATATTGATAGTTTGATAGGCACTAGCTAGGAAATCTATTTATTTCATGCTTTCTATGTGCTATAAATGCGGGATTCACTTTATTATAATAATTATAAGCATAATAATAATAATAATTCGACCTCGGCAGTAGGGTCCACGAAATTGGAGGAAGTCCGAGACGGGATGCCAAAACTGGGTGATAGGGATCGAATTGCTGATCGAACTATCAGGTCCACCAGTTCACTCCCTGCCTCGCGCTAAAGCGGACAGGTGAGGGGATCTGGCTCACACGTAAATATCAGGGGATCAATGACGGAGTCATAGAGGGTGGGGCAGCGGAGTCCTTTGCTTAACGTATTGGTACATGCATTATTGGCCTAGTGAACATTCTTCAGGGGGGGGGCGGCGGCGGGCGTTGTGTGGGCGCGTGCAGCTGACCCCAACACAAGCCTAAACACTAGTGTTTCTGATCACGTGGATTCTGATTTCTCACGCGCGAGTGACTTCTAGTGGGGGGGGGGGGGGCGGAGTAAGGCGGTAGTCAAGTCACCTCTGGCGCGATAGGCCAGGAAATTTTATCAATGTTGTCGTTCGTTTGCAATTATTGGGCCCTAGAGCTAAAACACAGACATAGCTTCACTTTAATTGTTACACTATTCGTTTCTCTTCTTTTCTCAAGCATTACATTTCTCATTGTTTAACAGTTCAATACAGTTTATCGGCTGGGAGAGAAGTGTGGGGGGGGGGGCGAGTTACGGCCCTTACACGCGTCATGTCTCGCTGACCAGATGCCCAGGGCAGATTTAGTTTTACCTGGCGTCGGGGGGGGGGGGCTGGCAGTGGGGCGTCAATTACTTTGGCTACTGTAAAGATTAAATCGTTTTCCTTTCTCTATTCCCGTTTTATAAATTTGTAAAATCGGTAAAGAAGCAATTATTTAATTCGCTACCAATAATATCTCGGTACGTACATTTGACCAACTCACATATATGCCACTCACCGTTTTATTTATACACATTCATTTTCTTTCACGCTAGACCGCGGGGTCTTGAATCTTGACGTCAGAGTGGTCTGGCACATCAGATGACATCGGATGACATCAGTTGTGTAGCGCTTTTAGAACAGTCAATGGGCCCGTAGGCAGTCTTAAAATCTAACACATTTATTATCCAACGCGTTGTGTAAGGAACACAGTTCATCAAAAGTTAATATATACACATGGTAATCCGATAACAGTTCGTATACTCCAATCTAAAGGCAATAATGTCAGCTTTCGGGAAACGTACTGCTGATGACAGTTTAATCCAGTGCGAACGTGGCTGTAAGTATCCAAGAATTATAGCTGAATGGCCGAACATATGTAATGTTGAAGATTGCAGGCTGGATTGCGGCCCGGTGGGCGCGAATATTTTCAGTGTTTCTCAGGGCGGGTACTGGTTCACAGTATTTGGCGGACATAGTTATGCGATCTGGCAAATAATTTCGTTACGCATGAGCTAATCTCAAGCAGAAATGTCGATATGCCTATTGACTATCGGCATTCGGCAAGCATATATAGTGTACAGAGTTGTACAGGAGCTAATCCGAGCAGGAAACGACTTTGTTATTGGTGGCGCTCTGGCCGACATCTAACATAATAGAGCAAGTTATCCAAACACGAGTGGCGATTTTGTTATTGTGGCGTGAAGCCGACAAATAAACGTAATACAGCAAATAATCCGAACAGGCAAGGCGATATATTTCGAGCGTATAGCGTTGGCAGAAACAAGAGTTGACGTATAATTCTACGATGATAGATGAGTGTTTGCAGTGGAGTCAAATAACACAGTTCGCTCACCTGATGAAACCTTAAGCCCCCAGTCTTTCATCACGTGAAGAATATCATAGCACAGAGTTCAATGTTGAGCGTGAGTACTTATCCATGTACGTCAAGCAAAACTAATTCCGGCACGAGCCCACAGGTGTGGCGTGCTGGTCTAAGATTCTGTCACCGAGCCTGCAATTAGCCTAGGCTATCAGTGCAGACTTAGTGGATAACTCAGCAGGTACACAGGGTGATGGGGAGGGGTGATTTAGGCAGGTTTTCTAGGTGGTATGTGGTCCCGAAGTGCAGATGATTCCTAGGTGATTCTAAGACAAATTTATATCCAGGTTTCGTTTGGCTCGTTAATACGTAGGTTGAGTTAAACTGTTGACTAATTGACACTGTCACTGGACGTCACACAAACAGGTATTCTATCAATCGATAAGCAAGGCGTATTGTAACAACGAATATTTTATTCACGTGAAAGTCCGTATTCAATCATTGATGACATGAGCACATAATTCATACAATCCAAATACAAGTGATAAAGAGTGTACATTTAATCATAGGCTTAAACTACATGTAGCAGATAGTCCTAACAAGGACTCTACAACAGACTATAGCACCGCTTGGTGCTATTGGAGCTCGGGGCATCCAACCCTCGAGACTCCTTAAGCCAGACTGACCTAAAACTAACTTACATTTACATTACATGTTAAACAACAAGTTAGGTTGCAACTCCCCACGTGATTGTAATGAGGGGGGAGGGGCAAGGGTAAGATTGACCAGTAGATAGCGTATCCGATTGGTCAACATGTCTCTTCAATTCAACATTTGATTGATTGGCATGTGAAAATAAGTACCAAACGGTAGTGGGGAGGGGGTGCGGGGGGGGGGGGGAGAAGACGCGGCGGTAGGGAAACTTCGAAGGCCCTGTGTTGTTGGTCAGAGTTTTCTCTCTTGTCCGTCGGGGTCCTGCATCAAAGATTCCAAGTTCCCTATTCTCTGACCAGGGGAAGAACCGTCATTGAGATGTGAGTTTCCTGTGATCTGGTCGAAGAGACTGTGGGGTGGGGGGGGGGGGATTAGCTTGGTTGCGTCAGGTATGACCCTGGCCTTGTTCCGAGGGCATGGGGCGGGGAGGGGGGGAGGAACACACACGTGCTACAACATTTATAATGTACATGAATGGGAACTAATATCAATGACTAATCGTATAACAATAAGTAATATACTGATAAGCATGCAGAACGTATACATATATGTAAATAAAATTCAATGCAAGCTAAATACTTTAATCTTAAATATTATAGGAGATAGAAAGGAAAGACACATTCTTACTCCAATCAGACATTCAATAGTGGCACATAGTGTCAGTGGTTTGTACGTACATATGAGATGATTATAGTATCTTATAAGAGCGGATTACATCTAAGACCTTCCTTAGTTGAGTGTGACGTTAATCTTCTCCCCAAAACGCCACAGCATTGTTTCCGCGAGTTCACGCCAACTCTGAAACGTCATCTAATACCAATGAAAAAAGTAAATCAATCTTTACCTTCAAACACTCAAGTGATCTAGACGTTGGCAGAGCGTGATTTTCACGTTAAACAGTTCCATTTTACTTGTTTACTTGTTCTGTTTAGAACTTAGAACGATTTGTTTCGCTGTTATTTTTACCTCCCTCCTTTAGTACGAGTCGTTACAATTGGTTCTTCAAATCCATTAAACAATTCCCTCCCTGCAAACAAGCGACTTGAAGCTCGTTTAAATGACCAGAATTAAATTCTAGGAAAATAGACTAGTTTTAGTTGCTGCTTTTTTTTTTATAAGGGCAATGGTCAGTTGAAACTATCTATTGTGCAAACACAGAAAATAAACAGTTGATATCCTGCCGACTATTGAAGAAACAGAATCTATCATGTTGATACTGTAAAGTAACAGAAATAGCCTACTTATGTTGATACAGCAGGCTAAAGAAACAGTCTGTCATTCTGAATATGTAATTTAAAAAACAAACTTTTTTTTCGCATTGAAATAGAAAGAAACAGGCAGCAACTTTATTATATCGTTTAGTAGCACGCATAGTATGTCAATGCTGCGACAAGATCTAGCTTATGTGTAGTCTGTGTCCTGTGTTGATTCCGTAGTAGGCCTAGTAGGCCCTATGTAGGGATGTCAAAAGAAAGCCGAAAATCGATTTAAAAACGAAACCAAAAATTGGTTTAAAAAAGGATTTCTACAACCGAAAACCGGTTTTTAAAAAAGGGTTTTAAAACCGAAGATCGGTTTAAAAAAGGATTTGAAAGACCCAAAATCGGTTTAAAGAAGGATTTGTAAAACCGAAAATCGGTTTTGAAAAAAGAACAAAAACGATATTAACACTCCAGTAGTATGTCAATGCTGCCACAAGGTCTATATCTAGTCTATATCTAGTCTATATCTAGTCTATATCTAGTCTATATCTAGTCTATATCTAGTCTATATCTAGTCTATATCTAGTCTATATCTAGTCTATATCTAGTCTATATCTAGTCTATATCTAGTCTATATCTAGTCTATATCTAGTCTATGGGTTAACTACTGAGACTGTAAATACCACCACAAAGTCCACACGGCGCAACACACTTCTATATTCGCAGTGATAATCTCTAGCAAGCAGGGCGGGAAAATTGGAACGAACGGGAAAGCTAATTTCCCGGTCAGCTGGTGTCACAGACTTTTAAAGAAAGATTACCGACTGCTTGACTTAGATTACCCAGGCCATAAAGGGTTCCGCCCCTTTATTCTCCCCATCTCCCACCCTCTCTCTCTGTCTCTCTCTCTCTCTCCAAGCATATCTCCTGATATCATAGGATAGACTATAAGGGATGACGGGTAATATAGGTGAGTGTATGAGCAGGGAGTGAAGCATTCAAGCTTGTGTGGAAATATCATGGCCGAGATATAAATATCAACAAATGATGGAAAAACAATGATAGAGAAAGAGAGAAAGGATGTAAAGCGGAGAAAAAAAAGTTGTAGAGAAAGAGATAGGGCAAGAGAGAAAGTGGGAGAAGGAATGAGGAAACAAATAGGTAGATAACGAAAGAGAGAGGAAAAAAAAGAAAAGAGAGAGAGTAAGAGAGAGGCAAAAGAGAGAAAGAGATGAGAATTGAGGAGAGAAAGTGGTGAGTTCGAATGTGAGGCAACGAAAGAGGGACAGAGAGAAACAGTGAGTGAGAGAGGGAGGTGTTATGCGTATATTTTCTGTATAGGGTCTGGTTCAATTTAAATAAATTACTCAAAGCCAATCGATGAAGTTTTTTAAAAGGTTTATAATTGAAAGTTTTTCTATGTATGTTTTAAGTATAGAAATATGGGTTTTACATTAATTGAAATGATGGAGACGGTACACACTAATAATGATGGTCATTTATATAGCAATAATCTCCATGCTGTTATATTTAGGATGATCAGTGTGCTCTTACTCTTATCCACAATAATTTTGTGGGTTTGATCCGAAAAGTTAATCAATAATCATGCAATCCATCTTTTGAATTACTCAGAAAGACAAAAGGACGAAAAACATTTTCCTTAGTCCTAATTCGAGAATAAATGCCTATAAGTACTCTTTCTTTCCGAGTGGCAACCGGGCAAGGAATGGGTTGCTTGAACAAACCAGAAAAATCAGTAACTTTACATCATTTAAAGCACTAAAAAAAACTGGCAGACTAAACTTGGACCACGGATGAGCGTAGGACGCAATAATTTTCTTTATAGAAGGAGCGCCTGTAATGTATAAGATAAGATTCTGATTTTCTTATAAGGTTTACAACACTTAGCCTCTCCCTTAGAGTCAGTAGTTGTTACTCTACAACGGAGATTTGAGATCGGTAATTCCCTATCCTAGACGAGCTACCTACCAAGGTCTACGAATGCCATCTGCATGAAGTTTCGGTCTGTTGCATGAAGTTTCGGTCTGTTAGTTCTATTTCCGTTTTTTTCCATGTTTCTTGAGGAAAATTGATTTCTTGGAAAAGTGTACCCGTTTTTTTTGGTGTTTTTTTTTAGTTTTTATTCTGCTCACTCCACCCCCCTCCCATTATTTATCTTTCTTCATTTTAATGAGAGTTTGGCTTTTGTATTCTTATATTTTCAAAATGTCAGCATATATTTTTTTGTGTGTCTAATAAAAAAGGATCTTGTTTAAAAAAAAAAAAATTCATACATTTTTATGAAATATAAAATAGTTTTTTTTATTGATATAATTTCCTTGCATTTCATTGCAATTACTGTAGATTCTAAATGTATGGTACCCATCAGAGGTGGATCGTTTTCAGGGACACCCTCCAGACCCCCGGGAAACGGACCGTAGACTTCACAAGGATTCGAACCCAGGATCTTCGGCACGCCTGCCAAAACGCGCTGTCAGCCGTATCCCCCATTGACGAACAATAGCAGCTACATTTATCGCTCCACTGGAACCCAGAACTGGAGCAAACTAAAATATAACAGGAGTGGAGCTGTAGGAAAGAAGGATGGGAGAATCCCCTCTCCCCTCCCCTAAAATAACCGAAATATACGCCACATCATTAGCTTTTTAGCGACGGTTTGATTCCATTGCATATACGGTAACTACGCTTAAAAAAATTTCAAATTCTAAAAGTCTTGTATTCTAAAATTTAATTTTTATCACCTGTATCTCATAAGTAAAAAAGAGCTTGTTAACCTATTATTATTATTTTTTTGTCATATATATTTTTTAGCGTCCAAATTGTTAACATCCTTAACACTCATTTATCTTTTTGTGAATGTCTATTTCTTTCAATTTCTAGCCGTTTTATTTGTGTGTCTCATTATCTTTCTCTCACTTTCTCTGTCTATTTCTTTCAATTTCTAGCCGTTTTATTTGTGTGTCTCATTATCTTTCTCTCACTTTCTCTGTCTATTTCTTTCAATTTCTAGCCGTTTTATTTGTGTGTCTCATTATCTTTCTCTCACTTTCTCTGTCTATTTCTTTCAATTTCTAGCCGTTTTATTTGTGTGTCTCATTATCTTTCTCTCACTTTCTCTGTCTATTTCTTTCAATTTCTAGCCGTTTTATTTGTGTGTCTCATTATCTTTCTCTCACTTTCTCTGTCTATTTCTTTCAATTTCTAGCCGTTTTATTTTTGTGTCTCATTATCTTTCTCTCACTTTCTCTGTCTATTATTTTATTCCTTGCTTTCTTTCATTCTCTCTCTCTTTCGTTATCTTGTTTTCTCTCTCATTTTATTTATCCATTTTTTTAAAAACTTGTACTTCCTTTCTTTCTTTTTTTTATTACTTTTCTCCTCGATTTTTTGTTCTCTATTTCTTCTCGTCTCTCTCTTTTTTTCTCACGCATATTTTCTTTTATACTACTCTACCCTACTCTATCTCCCTCTATTTCTCTATGTATTAGGTTACTTTCCATCCCTTTCTTTTATTTTCATTTTATCGGTCTTAATGTTTGCAGTTATATTTCTTCCCTTTTTCTTCTCCCTCTCTCTCTCTCTCGATCTCTCTCTCCCCGCATATCTCCCCATCTCTGTCTCCTGCTCTGTCCTACCTTGTTTATATTTTCTCTCCAATTACCCTTTATTGTTACAAATACAAGATTTACGAAACGGCTACAAAGAAACAAACATTCTAAAAGTACAGAAGCATCAACTTTATCATTAAAACACTAATAGGCCTACAAGAAAAGACTTTATTTAAACAACAACAACCTAAGAACGTGTTTTTTAAAACTCAAGAATCTAATTATTCAAAATCAATGTCCTAATCACATGTTGATTATCTGGCGATATTTTAATGAGCATCACACACACACACACACACACAAAGACACAAAAACAACTAAAAAAACAACCCCACATCTAACAACAAGGTGAGTGGGGCGTTGAAGTGGGCGTCATCGACTTAATCCGTTAATCAGCGAAATCTGCATCTTATTATCTTCGGTTGTTGTGGTAATTTTTTTTTTAAAATGCATAGCGTCGGTTTTGTTTGTCGCTGATAATGGAACTCCGTTGAACAGCGCCAAGAAACAATGGACAGTGTCGATATCTGCGTCAAGAAAGCATGACGTCATCAGTGGGAAACACTGCGTGATCTTTGTACTCTTCCACGTTTTAAAATCCAATGAACTGTTGCTTTATGTGTTCTTTTCTTTCCTGTTTTCACATGTCAATAGCATTGCGCTTATCTTATCATATAATAATAGTCCTAATTCTATTTGTAAACCGCTGCCAACAAGTATACGCCCAGAGCGCATTTAACATTGAAAAACAAACAAGCAGAAACATGGATATTATTCTCTACGCTAAAAAGGAAATAGATATAAAGATAAATTAATCATTCAAAAACTTTACAAAGATAGGCCAAAAGAAATAAATGTAGCATTAACCGACTTAACCCTTACAGTCCCGGGCGCGTATATAGCGGGACTGAAGATAGCATAGATAGAAAGTAGGTCGGTACGGGAAGGGTTAATTTACAAGTAAAACAGCAGGGGGCTAAAAAATGTTAAAAAGGTAAATATTAAAATAATGTATTTTCAAGTTGTTTTTAAATGTGATGATAGAGCTTGTTTGCCTGAGTTAGCTGGGAAGTCGATTCCATACTTTCGGGCCAGATGCTGAGAAGGCTCTCAGGCCAACGGTTGTCAGAGAGAAACGGAGTGTTCTTTACGGAACAAAGAGTGGGATAAGTTCCTTGAGATACAACGACATCTCGTTGTTATGAAGGCACTGATGGCCACTTTGTACTTAATTCTGGCTCTCACTGGGAGCCAAAGGAGCAGACACAGGAGAACTGTCACAGAATCGCGACTTGACTTACGCATGACCAGCCGGGCAGTACGGTCTTGAAAACGCTGTGATTTGGCGACGTTATCGTCAGGTATCCCGATTAGCAGAGCTAATCAGTAGTCGATGCGCGAGAGTACAAAGGCAGCGGCAAGTTTCTTCGCTGATATGATACAGACGCTCCTTCTATACAGAAGATTACTGCGTCAAATGATTATCTTTGGTCTGAGTCTAGTCTTCATTTTTATGAGTGATTAAAATGATGTTATGTTACTGATTTTCCTGGTTTGTTCAGGCAACCCATTCCATGCCCGGATGCCACTCGAAAAGAAAGAGTACTTATATGCATTTGTTCTCGCATAAGGGATAAGGAAAGTGTTTTTGTTCTTATGTTATTGTGTTGTACTTCTAAATTAGAGTTGATGACAAATTGAGAGTTGACTATCCTAAAGAATGGAATCGCCATTTTCTTTTACCGTTACAGGTAAGAACAATTGCAACTTGCCAATAACAGGAGACTTTGTCTTAATACGATGAATTTTGACCTACTTTCAATTTGGAAAAGTACCAGGATTAATGTCCTTTTAATCTAACTACAATTATTTCTTCTTCTATATTTTTTTACACACCGTGTGCAGCAGACGGGAGTCGAGTCAATCAGTAATGGTCTTTTCAAACGAGGAAAGGAGCAAAGGTTGGAAACGTCACTTCCTTCTTGGAGACCAGACTTCCGGCCACTGAAGGCAGCTGGGAGAGTTCAGCGGCACGTGACTGTGATGGGAAATCTTCAACATTCAAAGGAATGAAAAAAATAGTAAAGATAAAAAGCCTCAGGGGGAAAAAAAGAAAAGAAAAGACATGCAGCCAATTTTTCTGGAATATTCGAATGAATAAAAAGGTCAAAGCGTAATTGATACGAACAGAGGAGAGGGGGGGGGGGGGGGGCTTAGTTGAAAATGGGTAAACAATAGGGAAAGTATTAAGTTTGTGGCAATTTATAATATTTGCAATAAATGACTATCGAATGACTATCTTATCTTAAATATTACAGAAGCTCATTCTATAACTAAGATTATTGCGTTCTACGTTCACCCGCGGTCAGAGTTAAGTCTCGCATCTTCATTAATGTTTTAAATGATGCAAAGTTACTAGTTTTCCTGATTTGATCAGGCAACTCATTCCATGCCCGAATGCCACTCGGGAAGAAAGAATACTTTAATGCATTTGTTCTTGCATAAGTGATTAGGAAATTGTTTTTGTGCTTATTTAAATATGAGCATTGCAACAGGTTGTTATTGGGTTGTATTTATAATTTAGAGTTTAATGCCTTTTTTATTATTACTACTTTACTCTTTGCCCTCTGTCCTCTAGTGTTTTTAGGTTAAGTGGTTTGACTAATGGTGTTACTCTTGTCAGTTGTGAATATTCGCTAATGAATCTTGCAGGTCTTTTCTGAATCTATTCTATTTTTAAACGTTTTCTTGATGAACCCAAAATATATGCTGCATATTATTATTCTAGTATAGGCCTAACTAATGTGAGATAGCATTTTTGTTTTATATTCTTATTACATTTTTTTAAAATTCATAATTTGTGACCTATTAATGAAAGGGAGGTTACTAAGGGGGATATTTAAAATTTGAACGGTCACTTGTCTATTGGACGATAAGGAGGAAAAAGGCCTGTCATAGATAGCTTACTAGTCAGTTTGATGATAAAATATAAAGTGGTTTAGGTAGGTGGCTGAATGAGTGATATAATTTATACCTAATTTTCAAGTACGCTGATGTAAAAAAGTTGGTTATTCACATTCACATATCCCATAACTCCAGTCAGGGTCGCTGGGCCACCATTTTTTGACTGTTGGACGATTGTATGCCATTTGTCTCGTTCTTGCGCCGCCCTCTGGGAATCCGCAAGAGACAAGCCGGTTCACTCCTTGATGTCATCCTCCCATCGTCTCCTCTATCTGCCTTTCTTTATTCCACCATGCACTGTGCCCTGCAGGCTGGTTCTCGCCAGGCCTTCGGATCTTGCCAATGCCCGAACCATCTATTTATTAAATGTGTCAAAGTTATTTCTGAGCTTTAATATAATCAAATAGAAATAAGTCGTAACAACAACCCATTACAGCAGTAAACATTGTTGCACAGCCTCATACTGCAATAAAAAGTGAGACATAGTCTCTTACTGCAGTAAACAATGTTAAACAGTCTCTTACTGCAGTAAACAATGGTAAAAGTCTCTTACTGCAGTAAACAATGGTAAACAGTCTATTACTGCAGTAATAAGCTATACACAGTCTCTTACTGCAGTAAACAATGGTAAACAGTCTATTACTGCAGTAAAAAGCTATACACAGCCTCTCACTGCAGTAAAAAGTAATACACAGCCTCGTACTGCAGTAAAAAGTAACACACAGCCTCTTTCTGCAGTAAAAAGTAATACACAACCTCTTACTGCAGTAAAAAGTAATACACAGCCTCTTACTGCAGTAAACTTTGATAAACTGCATCTTAATGAAGAAAATATTGATACATAGCCTCTTACTGCAGTAAACAGTTATTTCCATTGAAGACAGCCAATGTAATAACTTATTTATAGCTAAATAAAAAGACATAGGCTTCCTTTCCGATCTGTGAATAATGAAATTATAAAACAAAGTATGCTAGAGCTAAATTTAGACTTTGGCCTTCCAACACAAAAAATCTGGAATGATTTTCCTTTTCTTTTCTCCTTTAGACAGGACCCTGGGAAGAAGAACAAGACGTGACAGAATTGGCGCCACTTCTTGACACTAGAGGACAGATTTCGGACTGTTTCACCTTGACCCTTCGTTGAGTCGTGGCTTCTGGAGAGTTCTTTTAGCAAGAATTTGTCTTCATTTTTATCTCCATGTTGATGTGAAAACGTCACATATGTTCCTCTGTTCATGTATTTGATATAAGACTATTTCACTATTACTAAGTGTTTCGGTTTCTTTAAGTTCTCTTTCTCTCTCTCTTTCTCTCTCTCTTTCTCTCTCTCTTTCTCTCTATCTCTCTTTCTCTTCCTCTATCCTCTTTTTTGTCGCATTAACTTTCTTCCCTGTCTCTTTCTCGAATTTTCTCTCTCATTCTCTGTGTCTCTGACTCTCTCTCTCTCTCTCTCTGTGTATTACTCTAGATTTCTGACTCATTTCTGACTCAAACGATATCTCTTTCAAACATACACTCACTCTTTCTCTCTCTTTCTCTCTCATTTTTCTTCTAATCACTAAGGCCTTCTCTTCTTTCTATTTTCTATCTTTTTCTATATCTCTCACACTCTTATACTTACTATCTCTCTCTCTCTCTCTCTCTCTCTCTCCCGAACTCTCTTGCTTACTTTCTTACTCTCTCTCTCTTGCTCTTACAATCTCTCTCTCTCCCAATCTTTCTTGAACTCTTACCTCTATGTCGCCGTCCCATGCATTCACTACCTCACTAATTAAGCTACTTATATACTGTCTGCCTTTTTTATATAAAAAAAAGAGGTTCAACATAATTTTGATATTGAGAAATAAAAAAAAATATTATTATATTTATAATACAAAAAAAAACATATTGGATTTAGTCCGTGGTCTAACATTTTGCATCTTCGGTGTCACACCAACAACAGCAAACAACAAACAATAGCATCAACAACGACCTTCAGTTTAAATATAACTTTCTACTGTGTACAAACTAATCACCATTGTGTTTTCTCACCGCCTTCACGGCAGTAATTTATCTTCTCTTAAATCTCTACCTTGTAAAAAGTCTCAAAACCCGGACGAGCCGAAGCTCTTAAGCCGGGGCGTAACGCTTTAGAAGTGGGTTATTTAAAACCCTGTCCGGGATCCAGCCACCCCACGGCACGCCGAAGGCGTGGCGTGCCATGTAAAAGGGAAGGATTCCGCAGGCCAGCGACCGTTCACTGCGGTTCCCATAAGGATCATGATCGTGGTGGCTCTCCCATATATCTGCATTGTCACCCGGTAGCACAAATCCTGTACTATAGGCACAGGCATCCAGGCACCGGGTGGGTCGTGAGACGGGGTTGCAGCATCCATTGCTTCCTCCCCACCGAGACCCGGTGGCCTCTCGGCAGTGCAATGGACCTCGGACATGCTGCGGGGGCTGTCCCCCATGCGTTAGCCCGCCGGTGTTTCAAAGAAATTACTGGCGGTTTACACACTACGCCGCTTTGAGGCCCATGGGTACAGTAGTGCTTAAATCTCTACCAGACAGCAACACAAAAAAAAGTATCCAAGGCACACAACTCTTGTTTTTTTCTCACTTTCCACCTTGCTTTATAATTGTTTTAAAAGTGCAAACTTTTCAACCTGACAAGAGCGAAACATGGATATCTTGGGTGAAGGGGCAATAATCAGTAGGGGAGACAACAATATATACGGGAGACTACAATCTATAAAGGGAGACAACAATCTATAGAGGAGACAAAAATCTATAGGGAAAGGTAACAATCAGTTGTCAAATAGAATGAGTACTTATATTTGACAAAAAAATAATGGTCTTCACTAAATGGTAATGAAATAAGTAATAAGTAGTAATAAAACAATAATATTTGTACCACTTAACTAGAAATATAGATAAGTGTTATAGCCCTACCGGAAGTGAGAAGACGCCATTGTCCAGAGTCTACGCTAAGAAATGCTACACGACTTTCACGTAGAGTGATCTATCTATATACTGTATATATTCTTTGTAAACCGGTCAAAGCTATCAGCTAAACAACTTTTTCAAACCGCCATTCATCACTAGCCTATACAAAAAAAAAAAAAAAGAGTGATGTCAAACAGAAAATAAAGAAAAGAAAAGCAAAAAACTAGTACTGATGTGATAGAAACGGTACAATCCAGCGGACCTATTTGATCGTTTGATTGGTTGGGCTGGGGAATTAGGAGAGCGCTGATTGGCTGTCTAGACACTCAATACAGATAACCTGTTCATTCACTTAGGGTCACTTTCATAAGCTAGTCACGATAGCCCCGTTCCACTGGGGTTCTGACCAGTAGGTTCATAACAAAGTTCCCACACTACATTCCGTCAGTCTATGACTGACTGTTAATAGAATTCATATATATATATATATATATATATAATATATATATATATATATATATATATATATATATATATATATATATTTATATTTTTTTTTACATTTATGTTCATTGTATTTTATATCATTTTTTTCTTTAGCTTATATAAACTATGTAATTTTTTCCTCCGGGCAACTGCGGGTAATTTAGCTAGTAACATATAAAGTTAAACATGTGTCCATTTGTCTAGGGATGAAATCCAAATCTCACAACGAAATAATTATACCATAATTGCAGAATTATAATTCCATTGGTTCCAATTCGAATCACGATGGTATTGAGATTTAAAATTATGATTGCCAAAGCATTTTAAATTTTAATAGGAAAATTCTGTTTTTTACATTTGCCTTGTAAAAATGCACATTTTTATTTAGCTCTGTAATGTTTGTAAGCCATTTAATGCTTCCAATGTCATTGACATAGGGCCCTAATAAATAACCTACAACAGGGATCGGCAACCTTTTGATAATAGTGTGCCAAAGTGGGATTTCTAATTCATTCAGCGTGCCAACAGTCTAAAAGTCACTCCGGCTACAGCACTCATTTTCTTGTAGAAGAGACTTGAAATTGCCTTTATCGGAGGGCGGGAAGGGATCTTCCGCGTGCCATTGCAAATCGCTCTGCGTGCCATGTCTGGCACGCGTGTCGTAGATTGCTGACCCCTGACATACAACTAGAATATTACATTTTTTTGTTTTATTTATCGGTTCATATTGCAGGCACGGTTATAAATAACTTATAAATTACGACCAGTTATAATAATAGGTTTAGTTTCAGAAGATATTTAGGACTAGATGTTGATTTTCTTTTTCTGTAATCCATTCAAAGAAACTAATCTTATCGTATACATTACAGAAGCCCCTTCTATAAAAAAGAGCATTGCGTCCTACGCAAAATCGCGGTTAGAGTCTAGTCCCGCATTTCTATTATTTTTTTTTAATGATTTTATGTTACTGGTTTTCCTGGTTTGTTCAGGGAACCCGTTCCATGCCCGAATGCCACTCGGGAGAAATAGTACTTACAATATGCATTTGTTCTAGCACAATGAATAATAAAAGTGTTTCTGTCCTTATGTTTATTTGAGCATTGCAACAGGTTGTTATTGGGTTGTTTTTATATGGAAGGACTAATTAGTACAACGTCTTTTTTTTCTTTATGACATTTGGTCTTGGAATGGGTTACATGAAATGGTGGATAAATAATTTATTTTTAGTTCAATGTCATTCAGATGAATCTTGCAAATATTGATCGAAAGCAACATAATTTACTGTGTAGAAGGTAGAAGAATTAAACCAACCCTAAAAACCAATTAGTCCGTTTAAATCCATCATAAGCATTTTACCAATGCATTAGCCTTAAGAAGATAGTGCTCTTATCTACCTATAATTTAAAAAGAACATCATTAATTGACAATAGCAAGCTTTACAGATTTTTTGTGCCTACGTTAGATATTTTTTTAATGATTTAAAAATATTAGAAATGCGCGCTCAGGCGCGCTCAATAGGGATTTACCAATGAGCATCCTAAAGTGTAAAGCAAAACAGTTAAAAGCTGATTTTGTTTATGTAGATCGGGGGCGCTATACGAGACTGAACATATGAAAGAAAGTGTTGCACATGGCTTAACATCCATGTACCCCGTTACAGATTTAATTGACTGACGGAAATCGGTTCCATTAGCTCACCAAAGGTCAGGTCGGTCGGTCGCACTTCAGAACTTAAGAAGGGGATGTTTGTAAATGGTTTCTTTAAACACTCACACTTATTGTTTGAAAAAAAGTGTTAGCTGAGGATATTAGAATATTTTATTAGATTTAGCAATATTTTTCTGCAATGAGCACCAAATATAAAAAAGCGATTTAAAAACACACGTTTTGTTGGTTGTCATGGCAACCGTAAAAAAGCCAATAACCATTTTTTTTAAAGCTTATATATAACTATGGCGTTGGGATTTATCTTGACCTACTTAAACTCCAGGCCTCACCTCTGCGTCGCGGAATCCCATTTCGAAGGCCATACGCTTGCAAATCTATTATGTACTTTTCAAACTATACATGTTATGCTTTAAACGCTGCTATTAATATTAACACAAAAAGACTTTTGATGATGTATGACAATTTATTTCAACCTCGACGGCTGGTCTTTTAAAAATATATAAGGGCGACAAGATTTCGTATGTGGAATTCGTTTTTAACATCAAATGTGAGTTAGCGATAATTAATACTCAAAGTATTAGTCGCGTTTAGTTAAATTTAACTTGATGCATACATAAAGTAGTAAAGAGTAGCGGCTTTTGGCTATTAAAAAAACATGATCTGTAGCTACATTAAAACACAAAACGAAAACTGTTTTGCATCAAGCAATAAGTTTGGGAATAAAAGTAAGTAATTTTTCACATCTGACGTACACAATCCATCGTTTTCTTTCGTCAACATCTTTTCGAAATAATTGTAGGCTATCCCCTAAAACAGGGGTCGGGAACTTGTTTTTCTGAGAGAGCCATTTACACCACATATTTTTAAAAGTAATTCTGTGAGAGACATATATTATGTTTAAAACTAAAAATTCAAGTAAATGTGTGCATTTTGTCTAATTTCAACACTAAAAGTACAATAATTATGTCTCTGAATTCTTCTGATGCTGAGCTGCAGCGGACTTTATTTGTAGAATTCATTTGTAGAATGAAATATTGATATGCAATTAGTATGTAGATAAAAAAATCTAAAAAAAAAAACATTTTTTTTTAATAATCGAACATTTGTCTGCGAGCCAAATGCAACCATCAAAAGAGCCACATCTGGCTCGCGAGCCATGGGTTCCTGACCCTTGCCCTAAACCTTTTCTTACTCGCAGAACATACCGGAACTCAGCACACAGGCATGATTTGTTAGTAATTTAACGAATAGGACCGGAAGTATTGTTGAAATGCATCGATCTATATTAGGTTCACTGTGCATGCATAATCGTTAAGACTTGTCAGTGGTAGAACGCTGCATATTATCGTGCAGCTGATTGAGAATTTTACAAACATTCAATGAAAGTCTGATATATACCAGTATTATTCTGCCTATTGACAAGTCTTAACGTGTATGCATGCATAAAAGTTCACAAGAAAAAACATTTCCGGTCGAATTCAATCATTTTATTCGAAACATGTCTGTGTGCTGGGTTACTGGTTGTACGAACATTTGTTGGGGATTAAAATTTCTTTCATTTCCAAAACATGTTTACAAAAGAAAACAATGCATTGTGAAAGTCAGAAGGGAATAATCACCTTTTTATAATATCAAACTTATTGCTTAATGCAAAAGAATTTTTGTTATTCGTTTTTATAAATCTACGAATTTTGTTTTTTAATAACCAAGAAAACGCAAATCTTGACTAATTTTTTTTATAAACAAGCTAGGCCTACATGCGACTAATACTTGGGTATTAATTATCGCCTACTCACTTTTGATGTTAAAAACGGATTCCTCATAACAAATATTGTATCCTTTGTATAATTCTAAAAGTCTAGAACTAGCCGCCGAGGTTGAAATCAACTGTCAATAACCAGCAAAAGCATGCTTTTTTGTTTACGGAAATGCCTAAAATAATTAAACATTTAAAAATAGAACCGGAAGTTCACGATCACACAAGTTCAAAAGGTCACGCCTAATTAAGACTTGTCAATGACATCAGCCACTACTCTAATTTCTAAATGATACTACTAAATAAATATTCTTTTTGTTTTACTGTTACAGACTTTTCAATTTACATATATACATATTTACATATCATCAATCCCTTAACCGTTGTGGTCGTTGCGGGGAGCGAATAGACATCTCAGCAGTAAACTTTCTCCATTTTTGCCTAACTTGAGCGGTTGTCAATAGTTCAGCCTTGTCCAATCTTTTACATTGTCAAACCAGCATCTCCGCAGACAGACCCTCCGACGTCCACCTTCTACTGTGCGCTGGAAGATTGTTTTTGACAGGCTATTGTGCCGAACCATGTCAGTTTGCGCCGTTTAATTGTTATCATGTTTACTTGATGGCCTGCAATTGAGGATATTCTGTCCCACACATACGCATTAGTCCCGTGTTCTACGTAGGAGATTCTAAGCATTTTTCTCATGTAATTATTTTCGAATGCCTGCAACTTATTTTCAGTCCTGGTCTCACATCCATACAGAACAATGGTTTTGACAAGGGCACCATAGCTTTTTAAGACATGGTCTGCGGTTAGTTCGTCAGACTGTCAACCAACACGTCGCGGGTTCTATCCCTGCCGCCGACCGATCCCTGCCGCCCCTGCAGGAGATTTGGGCCTAGTGGACGTAATAATCTTCTATCTAGAAGGAACATCTGTAAACTTATAAGATAAGCGCTTGTGTAAACTTATAAGATAAGCGCTTGTGTAAACTTATAAGATAAGCGCTTGTGTAAACTTATAAGATAAGCGCTTGTGTAAACTTATGAGATAGGCGCTTGTGTAAACTTATAAGATAAGCGCTTGTGTAAACTTATAAGATAAGCGCTTGTGTAAACTTATAAGATAAGCGCTTGTGTAAACTTATAAGATAAGCGCTTGTGTAAACTTATAAGATAAGCGCTTGTGTAAACTTATAAGATAAGCGCTTGTGTAAACTTATAAGATAAGTGGTTGTGTATACTTATAAGATAAGCGCTTGTGTAAACTTATAAGATAAGTGCTTGTGGTTTCTAAGTGTCTTAGTCCGGTGTTGCCTTTCATCTAATATATAATTAATTATTTTTTTAGTGCAGGAGTGTGTGGACATGAAGATGGATTAGAGAGCTTACGTATCCAGACAATCCCTTAGTACCCTTCACTTATACTGGGGAAACCATTGTATTAGTTTACAGGACGAGGCTCTGATATTCTTAAATGTGATACCAACACTAATAGCCACACGTCGTACGTAGAAGTCAAATATAACCGATAATCTCTTTCTTAAGATGTACTCTAAACAGACATCTTTTTTGTTGACATTTTAATAAGCCGAACACACACCAAGAAAACAGACTTTTTTTCATTTTTCATTCATGACGTTGAAACCCTGTTTAAAAAAGAACTATTTTTCGTTTTCGTTTTCTGGTTATAAAAAAAACATCAACACTATTTTTCTCTCAAAGTCAAAACCGAATTAAGGTTTTCCATTTAGCGGGCTACACATTACCTTAAAGACTTCGAGCAGAGAACGTAGGGAAGGGATCGGATTTTTAACGAAAGAGAGAGAGAAAGCGAGAGAGAGAGAGAGAGAGAAGGAGAGGGAGATCACCACTAAGGGAGATAATAACGAATCCCCTCCGTGAGCCCGGCACGCCGGACCCTTCACAATCAAAACAAAAGTCTCCAGGTCTGTCACACAAAGGGCCGTCTCCTGGAAACCTGCCAGTGAGACCGACTAACCCATTAGTGTCTCTGCTTACCATTCTTTTAAAACGTCCTGACCAATTATTGGTGTTTCCGAAACCTATTTCCAAATGTATACATTGTGTGTGTCTGTGTGTGTGTGTGGGGGGGGGGGGGGGGTTCGAGGGAAGGAGAGAAGGGGGAGAAAAGGAACGAGGTGAAGAAGAAGACGAAGAAAACTTTAAATCTGATTAAAGTTGCGATCAGAAACCGGGTTAGCTAAATTCGGCTCGCGACTCCATTTTGTCCTGGATTTCTGAGAGCAAAAGGACTTTTCTGACATGTTTCTTTCTTTTTATGACCTGTTGTAAGTTGTTTTTTTGTGTGTTTTTTCAAGTGCTAATTTGGATATATAGGTAAAAGGTGGAAAAAAATCATTAAACTTGCAACAATATTCATTAAAAGTATCCATTTCAAAACATTTAGGTTCACATGGCGAGAGAAACGTCGTTTGGCAACTTTATTTAGCAAGGGCACACTATTGGATTGTGTGGCCAGCACATACCCAGCCGTCTTACCCCCCCCCCCCCATATTGATTCGAACCAGAGTCCGATCACACTACAGTTAGATAATGGATCACACTACAGATAGATAAACGATCACACTACAGTTAAATAATGGATCACACTACAGGTATATAAGCGATCACACTACAGTTAGATAATGGATCACACTACAGATAGATAAGCGATCACACTACAGTTAAATAATGGATCACACTACAGATAGATAAGCGATCACACTACAGGTAAATAATGGATCACACTACAGATAGATAAGAGATCACACTACAGATAGATAATGGATCAACTACAGATAGATAAGCGATCACACTACAGATAGATAAGCGATCACACTACAGATAGATAAGCGATCACACTACAGATAGATAAGCGATCACACTACAGACAGATAAGCAATCACACTACAGTTAGATAATGGATCACACTAGAGATAGATAATGGATCACACTAGAGATAGATAAGCGATCACACTACAGTTAGGTAATGGATCACACTACAGAGAGATAAGCGATCACACTACAGATAGATAAGCGATAACACTACAGTTAGATAATGGATCACACTACAGATAGATAAGCGATCACACTACAGTTAGATAATGGATCACACTACAGATAGATAAGCGATCATACTACAGTTAGATAACCGATCACACCACAGTCCCGGGTTCGAATCCCGCTGAAAACTAGGATTTTTTCCAGGTCTGGAGGGTGTCTCTGTGTTTACCCAGCTCTGATGGGTAGCTGACCTTAGTCGGGGTAAAGTAAAGGCGGCTGTACATAGTGCTGGCCACACAATCACCTAGTATGCCATGGCCACAGAAACTGGTGAACGCTGCTTCACCGGCCCTATGATCGATTTTGTCTGAAGGGTACTAACAGTACCAGGGCAGTTGTTAAAGGTACAAGCACCACACTACGCAATAAATATAGTTTAAACTTTAAATAACAAATAACAATATAACAGAAAAAGGGCAGTTGTTAAAGGTACAAGCACCGAATTACACAATCAACCACTGCATCACGTGAGACAGCAGCAGTCGGAGCCTACGTTTACACCATCTCTATCTCTACCGAACAATTTCCGGTAAACAGACCCAGGCATTGTGCTAGTCGAACATGGATTGGTCGTTTCCCGATTTTGAAATACTTCATTGACAAACAACTTTTATAAAAAAAATTGAAAAGAATACGGAAGACTATGGCGTCTTTGTGAAAGTGATTTGTCAACCACATCACATTCTCCTTTTTTTTTTTGTTGTTGTAATGAATATAATTTTTTCCGGGTCTTGAGTTGTGAACAAAAGGTACATTAGATTAATTAATCAATGAAATACTTTTAAACAGATAGTCAACATTCAACAGTTTATTTCTTCATTTCTGAAGAGAGATAGAATTTCATACATCTTTACCAGAAAAAAAAATAAAGCTTTAACTTTAAGAAATGTCAATATTAGTTCACAAAGAAAAAACAAATTAAACGTTTGGGTCAAAAATACAAGGAAAAGAGGTCTACCAAGCAGGGCCCTTACATGCCTATGTGGCGCCCCAGGGCAAAAGTTTCAGTGTTGCCCCCTCATACTGTAACTCATATGTTCTCAACCTCTTTCAGCTCACCGCCCCTTTTTTCAATTTTGTTTCGCTCACCGCCCCCTTCCCCTTGCCGTAATTAAATTAATGAGTTAAATTTGCCGCATAAAATTTGTATAGGACGACTAGATTTGTGTGCGTTTTTATGATCCTAAAAAGAGATGAAATGAACATGTCTTGTTTATTATTAATACAAAAAAATGCACAAGATGTTTTAAAACAAAATCAATATTAAAGGGAAGCTTGTATGTTGCTAGCAGTCTGTATCTGTTTGGTTCAATTTCGGTTATTAAAATCCTTGGGTTTCCACGCTGCATTATTTGCAACTTGCTTCTCTTTTCACTAAATAGGGGGATGGAAATGCAATAAAAATTGTTGCCAACATCAAAAGACCTAGTGAAATTGATTGATGCCCTTTTGCAACCAAAAGTCCTCATTATAGCCCATTTCTTATACATTTTAATGTGTTTTTTTTCATTGTTTTTTTTATTCAATCAATTCTTCATGCAGTTGTAAAGGTAGGACTGATTTTAATATTTCATTATTAGAAAAGAAGGTCTAAAAACCAATCAGGAATTCTCACGTTAACAATCATAAGGTCTTTAAATCGATTGTTAAAGTTACCATTAAGTGTTTCAAGATGTTGACAATAAGTAAGTAGAAAATCTATGTCTTCATCAGTTTTTTTCTTTACAAATGCAAGCCTTATGCGTCCAAACTTGCATATGTACAATCAAAGTTTTGACATTTAAGAAAATATCATCTTATAGGTGGGTCATCACCTTTAAATCATTTTTTTAAAACTTATATAAATCGATTATATCAGTGATAGGCCTATCAGTCTTCAATTTTATTAGATTTTCTATCAAATAATCGTTTTTGCTTTCCAAAACCTCTATCATCGAATCAAAGAATCATACAATCTATTAAAAATTTTGATGACCATCATGTATGCAGTAACAAACGATTTGTAGTCCTTGTTATTTTCAATGCATAACTGAACAATCTATCATTGAATGTATTGCTTCTTATTTGTTATCTGCAGTAATTACGTAGTGTAGTGAGCGATGCATACAATAAATGAGATTATTTAGCAGCTTAAGGTTGTCGATGAGATCACACAGCTAATACGTCTGGCACATCAATCCACGATAACACCATTATATAAAAAGTCTTTTAGTTCAAGTAATGTAGAGTCGCCTTTAGTGTCACTTATTTATATTTTTCAGAAAAAAATTGGCAATTTTCCCTTCTATAATAAAATAAAAGTAACGCTTAATTGTCTGGTAGCAGGTGCTCATCAAATTGTAAAGAAAATTGGAATGTTTTAGATAACCACACAATGTACTCTATTCATCACCTGCCATTTCATCAATTCTGCATAGTTCTTTGGCTCAACTTATATTTCTTAAATTCAAGTTGATATCAACGCTTGTTTTTATAAATCATATTTTATTTAAATTAGAATCAAACCGATCTGAAACTGCGATAATTTACGAACTCGCCGAATTTTGTTTGCTATCGAACCAATCCAGATATTTTATTTAAATTGACCCGAGCCCCAACTTCTAAATATCAATGCGAATCTTACTTTTTATTCGTATAACATGTTCTGTCGGGTGATAGCAGATGTTTAGCAGCAGTTAGGTTCTATGTCACATTTCATCCATATTCTAATCACTGCCCCCATCTGCCTTTCTCAGATACAGTCTAATTATATCAATAAATCAATATTAAGTATGTTAAGGGCTTTGAATGACTTTTACATCACAATTACACAATAGACAGAGTCAATAGTGAAACAGTTGATTAATTATTTAACAAGCTCAAGATTACCGTAGGCCTATTATAATTAAAGTACAATACTTAAAGTACTTTCGTTCCGCCCACTGGTCCTTCACCCCCCCCCCGATCTCCCCCGGGAACGTTAGCGCCACCCCCAGACCTTCTCAACGCCCCCTGTGGGGGGGGGGGCGACAACGCCCCCGTTGAGAATCTATGAGTGACTGCTTTGTTTATTGCCTGCGCTTAGTTAATTATTATGATTAAAGAAATTAAAAAATGCAAATTTTTATTTAGAATATTCTAGATGAACCAATATTTTATGAAACATTTGTGAGACTATTAAAAGTGAAACATTTGTATAAAACAGTTTGAGTGCAAATAAATAAGAAGTTAACTTCTACCAGAGTTTAAATAAATAAGAAGTTAACTTCTACCATCTTTATCCATTATTCCTTTTGTTGACAATTTGTGTTTCGAAATTTCTGGTATGTACTTAGGTTATATTTTCCGCCACCCTAGAACTGCCGCCCCCCTAGAAGTGCCGCCCCCGGGCATATGCCCCCCTCTGCCCCCCCCCCCCCTAAGTGAGGGCACTGCTACCGAGAAACACCTGGGGGCGCGATATAGAAACCGATGTTAAAAAACTAGGGCTTAACTGGGGTCAGATAGAGAAATTGGCCCAGGATCGGGATACCTGGAGGACTCTTGTTGGCGGCCTATGTCCCAGGTGGGGGCGAAAGGCATATGTAAGTAAGTAAGTAACAAACATACACGAAGCTTCATCTTCTCGTTTATGAATACAAAACATTAATTTAATAAAATACTCAGAAAAAAAAAACTTGTCTCTTGACATATTCTGCATGTCTTTTTATCTCTTTTTATTTTTATATATTATGGACACTCCTTCTATACATACTATTGTTGCGTCCTACGCTTATCCTTGGTTTGGGAGTTTTAGTCTAGTATTGCATTTCGATAAATGTTTTAAATGGTGTTTAGTTACTGGTTTTCCTTGTTTGTTCAGACAACTCATTCCATGCCCGGATGCCACTCCGGAAAAAAAGAGTACTTATATGCATTGTTGTATTTCCAAGGTAGAGTTCAACGCCTTGTGTATTATTACTACTTTACTCTTTGTCCTTCTGTCCTCTAGTGTTTCTATGTTTAGTGAATTAACTATTGGTGTTACTCTTGTAATGCTTGTCAGTTGTGAATATATTATAAGAACATATTCTTATTAGTAATCGGGCGTGGGAATAGGTTGTCAGAAACCAAAGGGACATTACTTCAGACCCTACATTGAATCACCTTACATCTGGATATTATTAACGGGTCTTTTTAAATCAACAGAAACTGAAACCAAATCTACCCAGTCATGTTCTGGTGGGGCGATGGGAAAAATAACAAGTAGTATATGACCGACTAATTAGGGCTTTAGTGATAAATAATTGATGAATCAAAAAACTACTGCCAACTCATTATATAATCTTTTCTGTGAAGATATCGAAATTATTTACTGAAAAAAAAATGCGTTAAGAAATAATAAGTACATGAAAAGGTCAGCCCATTCGTACGTATTTCGGTCAAACGATACAGTTTAGTACTAAAATCAGGTGCTGGGACCAAGTACTTTCGGTACGCTAGCTGAACGCGCTGCCGCTCGGCCACCGCGCCCCATTTCGGCAAATAAGACACACACAGATAGTTACAAATAAGACACACACAAATAGTTACAAATAAGACACACACAGATAGTTACAAATAAGACACACACAGATAGTTACAAATAAGACACACAGAGATAGTTTAAGACACACACAGATAGTTACAAATAAGACACACACAGATAGTTACAAAGAAGACACACACAGATAGTTACAAATAAGACACACACAGATAGTTACAAATAAGGACAAAAATATTTACTTTAACAAAAACGTCAAGTTTTTTAATTTATAAATGATTTTTTGAATGAAAAACTGTAAACTATATCTATCCCAGTTGCCAGTTGTTGACGGAGAAAGAAATAGTAGAGGTAAATTACAATGTTAAAATAATGTAATTGAAGAAATTAACGTTTTCACTTTTAAATTTCGTCGTGTCATTACTTTTCACGTAGAATTGTGAAAGAATGCCTTTATGGAAGGAGCGTCTGTAATATATCATATGATTTGAACTCAAATTTAGATTAAAATATAAAGTTGTATACAGCAGAAGTCTTAAGGCATGTTTAGGACAACGATATTGACTGTGCACGATAAACACAACACTTAAGAGAAAGCGTTCTATCTTTTTATAATCTTTGATTAGATGCAGGTTGATATAGCAATGGATAAAACTGACCTACAATAATTTCATCAATAATTTAGAAGACAGCCAAGGCCAGAGCATGACTGTGCAATTTTACTTTCAACGCTCTGTCTCGTGGTTGTCACAATAATAATTTGTCACAATTGCTCATTGCTATTGTGAAGTTGTTTTTTGTTGAGATATTACCTTGCGCGCTGCTTAATGTTGAAGGGAGTTTTCTCCCCAGGGGCGTAATGCCCAGAGGCAGACGATTAGTTCCAGAACATTCTGAAATGAAAGGCTTCCGTTTCAATAAGAAAGATAATTCTAAATCGTATGTTAATCTAACTATCTAAATATCATCTTCGAATCTTTAAGTATCTATCTTTTTATATATCTTTCTGTCTTTCGAACGAAATCTATCCAAATAAAGTACCCGTCGGACAAAATTGATCGAAGGGCCGGTGGAGCAGCGTTCAACAGTTTCTAGGGCCACGGCATATTAAGGGATTGTGTGGCCAGCACAATTCCCAACCGCCTTTACTTTACCCCATCTAATGTCAGGTACCTATCAGAGCTGGGTAGACTCAGGGACGCCCTCAATGTCAGGTACCTATCAGAGCTGGGTAGACTCTGGGACGCCCTCAATGTCAGGTACCTATCAGAGCTGGGTAGACTCAGGGACGCCCTCAATGTCAGGTACCTATCAGAGCTGGGTAGACTCAGGGACACACTCGAGTCCCGGAAACAAAACCTAGTCTTCATTAGCATTTGAGCCCAGGACCTTCGTTAGCCAGCCGAACGCGCTGCCTATCTATCTATCTATCTATCTATCTATCTATCTATCTATCTATCTATCTATCTATCTATCTATCTATCTATCTATCTATCTATCTATCTATCTATCTATTTATTTATCTATCTATCTATCTATTTATCTATCTATCTATTTATTTATCTATCTATCTATCTATCTATCTATCTATTTATCTATTTATCTTTCTATCTATCTATCTTTCTATCTATCTATCTATCTATCTATCTTTCTATCTATCTATCTATCTATCTATTTATCTATCTATCTATCTATCTTTCTATCTATCTATCTATCTATCTATCTATTTATCTATCTAACTATTTATTTATCTATCTATCTATCTATCTATCTATTTATCTATTTATCTATCTATCTATCTTTCTTTCTATCTATCTATCTATCTATATATATATCTGTCTATCTGCCTATCGTTCTGTCTGTCTGTGCGCACGTGCGTGTGTGTGTAGCTCCTTGTAAAAAGAAGATTATTGAGTCCTACGCTCATCCGTGGTCCGAGTCTATTCTTGCATTTTTATTAATGTTTTAAATCATGTTAAGTTACTGGATATTCCTTTTTTTTTCAGGCAACACAGTCCATGCACGAATGCCACTCGTGAAGAAAGAGTACATATTATGCATTTGTATCTATGTATCTGTCTTTCTGTCTAACCTATCCAACATATCTAACCTATCTAACCTATCTATATATCTATCTATCTATCTAACTAACCTATCTATCTAACCTATCTTTCTATCTAACACAGGGGTCGGCAACCTAAGGCATGCGCGCCACTTGGCACGCAGAGCGATTTTCAATGGCACGCGAGACACCTCCAAGAGGTGTTTTTTATTGATAAAAATATTAACATTTTCCGGTCCTGAAAGAGGAAAAGTGACTGTTGAAGCCGATGTTTCTGAATGACACAGCGACACATTTAAGTGAGTTGAACTTGCATTTACAAGGTCTACTGGAATGGATTTGCATTGAAACTGGACATATCTTGCCGTGAAATCAATTTCCAAACATTTAACTTCATGTATATTCTTATATTAAGGCATATATTTAGATAGATAGTTGGGCTTTTTAAGAAGTTCATCGAAGCACTCAAAGCGGAGTTTTTTAATCAAAGGCAAGACTTTCAAATTGAAGGACTCATTTTATCATACCACATCAATCATAACTGGTTTGATATTATTAGCTCTGATGTGTCCATCGTTTTCGATGACGACCATCCTCTATCAAAGTCATGATTTCTTATGATTTCGGAGATGGCTAATAAGACCTATTCTTGCCCGAAAGTACTTGCCACAGTGGGGGCACAAGTGCGTGGCTTGATGGCCGGTAGAAGCGGGGCTGTCTTTGCTGGATTTTCTTATTTGCCGTTTTTCAATAGCGACTCTTCGCCTTTTATCTTCGTAAGCTGCTGCTCCAGTTCGGGTCATCCTGCGCCAGGAGGATCGGCCTTATGCTAGGCTTTCCCAGTTGTTAGGATCAGTTTCAAGGTTTCTTAGGGAGGCCTTCAAGGGTCTTTAAACCTCTTCTTTTGCCCTCCACGCGAGCGCCTCCTTGCGAGTAGTTCGCCATATAATATCTTATTGGGAAGACGATCTTCTGGCATGCGCACAACATGGCCTGCCCATCTTAGCTGAACTTTTGCCAGTTGGGTGTACATGCTTGGCATGCCGGTCCGCGCGAGGACCTCAGCGTCTGGGACCCTGTCCTGCCACCTGACACATGTCAGTTGTCGTAAGCAGCTCATATGGAAGTGATTTAGCTTCCTGGCGTGACGGCTATACACGGTCCAGGTTTCACATGCGTAGAGGAGAATTGGTAGAACGGCAGCTGAAAAGACTTTTAGTTTGGTTTGCAGCTTAATGCCTCTCCGATTCCAAACATTAGACCGCAGTCTTCCAAAGCAGGAACTGGCTCTGGCTATCCTGAGATTTACTTCATCGTCTATATGTACAGACTGGGAGAGGGTACTGCCGAGGTATGTGAACCTGTCAACATTATTTAGCTTTAGTCCATTTACAGTGATGGAAGGTTCAGTGTGCACGCACCCAGGAGAAGGCTGGTGCAAGACCTTGGTTATCTTGGTTGAGATAGTTGAACCGAAGTTGGTGCATGCCGCTGAGAACAGGTCCATACTGCAACCTTCTTAGATGTAGATCTTTTTTTTTAAGTGGAGGGATATTAGCGATTTTTAAAATGCAGAAAAATGTTTATAATATAAACGCCTTAAATGGACGGACAATTAATGCAGGAAATGTTTATTTACAATTGTTTAACGTAAACTATTTTAATCCTCTAATAATTTAATCTTGTAATGAATACCATAATGTTAGATTTATACAAAGAAATAATAATTAGTCAGTAATATTTGTTATGTTACAAAACATAACTTGTTTGGCATCACTATGAATTAAATGTCTTGAAATGTGGACACTTTTTTAATTAAAGGGAGAAAAGTAACACGTTTTATTTGAGCTAATATTTCTAATATGTTTCTTTTTTTTTTTCTTTTAAAAACAATAAATGGCTTACTATGTATAACTTTGAAATGATAAAACTGTAAAAAAATATCTGAAAGTTATATAAGTATTATATAACTGAAGAAAGTATATATATATTTTCAAAAATTTCATTAACTACCCAATTTGTATTATTACAACTTATCTATTCGACTTAACGATACTCTGAGGTGCAATTCCATTTTGCAATGAAAAGTCTTAACAATTATGCATGCATTAAAGGTAAAAAAGAAGAACATTACCGGTCTTATTCGATCATTTGCTTCGAAACATGTCTGAGTGTTACGTTACTGGATGTACGAAAATATGTAGGGAATTAAATTTTATTTCATTTCCAAAAGATGGCGCCAAAAGAAATGTAAATGCAAATAAAAAAGATGATAATCACAAACTCGTTAATTTTGTATTAAATATAAGACGCTTTAACGATTTTCTCTATAAATCTCCTTTGCTTTTAGTCTTGGTCTTGCTAAGAAGTTAAGTTAATTGTCATATAAAAACAACTAAAATAAATATATATATAATAGGGCAGGTTGACGTCTAGGCTGTTGGCACGCTGAATGATTAGCAATCCTAGTTTGGCACACTGTTAGCAAAAGGTTGCCGACCCCTGGTCTAATCTATCTATCTTTCGGTCTATATCTATCTGTGATCTATTAGCCTATATACTATGGCGCCATAAGGAGTGGGTTTAGCATGAGCCTACCAAATTAACCACACAATCTTCTTGTATGCACCATCAATGCCATATGCATGCTACATAAAATGCAATGCATTTAAGCATATAATATAACCGACTAATGAGTTCTTCTTAGCTTTAAATGTTCCAGTTTACACTGAGTCTATTACACGAGTTTTAACACTACAAATTACTACAATGGAACACGATACGAGATCAGCATTTAACGTACGTCGATCACGCGCCACTATAGAGACTTCAATCATTTCTTTCACTTTTTCGGTGCATATAAAAAAAAAAAAGAAGTCTGCTAGACATTACAGAAGTTATCCCACCCGACCACCGAGGCATAAAAATACTTGTCTCGTGAAGTATTATGGAGACCCTAAAAGAACGAACCTTTTGCCGAGTTTGGATGTCCAAAAGAGAGAGAGAGAGAGAGAGAGAGAGAGAGAGAGAGAGAGAGAGATACAGGGTTAACGTGAATGAGAAAGATAGTTAAAGAGATAGAGAGTAGGACAAAGTAGGTGGCGTCTTGTATAAGGAGAAGAGAAAGAGAGAGAGAGAAAATGAGCGTGGTAGATGCGGGGAAGATATAAAGAGTAGCTGACATCGTCTGCTCATCAGAAGAAAAAAAGCGCGCGACCGTCACCTCCTTCCATCGCGCGGCTCGTGCTGGTGGTCACTTCCTGTGGCCACGCAGTGAAGCGTGCAGGTTTTGTGAGCGAGAATGCTCCCCCCACTCCTTTCCCTCCCACATAGACTGTTAAAAACCCTCTCTTCCATTTCCAAGGCTAAAAACAACGTGAGCGTTTTAACCCCGCCACGTCTGTGGTGCTAGATTTTTCTCCCCTTGTTTTTCATAAAAATCAAATCGTTCAAACTTCTTTTTGTCTTCTGCATCTTCTTCTTCAATATTATTGTTTGACTTTACAAAAAAGCTTTTCCAACAGAACAACAACACAACTGGGATTTAAGACTTGGAAAAACACAACAAAACAACAACCAACATGTGATTATAAATCTGTAGTTGTTATTTTTACGTGTTGATTTTTTAATTTTTTTTTTCCCCACTGGATCAGGATTCTGTCTAAGTTATAAATTACGACAAAGCAATTACACGGAAACAAAAGATTCTTGTTGCATTCTAAATGTCGCGTGTGCTTAGAATGGACGTTTAGACGCTGGGAAATAGATAAATTCATTGTTTTGTTCAAATTTTTGTTCACAGGTCTGTATATAACCTGGAGTAATGTATATTTCTTGGTGTTAGCTCAAAGTTATCTTAAAAATTTTTTTTGTTCTAATACAAACAGGGATATTATTTTATGAGAATCGGACATGCGTTTTGATTATGCTTATTTGTTTTTGATATAATTATACTTTATTTTTTAAAATTGTGATAGCGAGTTACCTTCAATTCTAACTGTTTAAAGTTTATGTGTAGTAAAGTAACAGTCGGACCAAATTGATCATGGGGTCGGTGAGGCAGCGTTCACCAGTTTCTGTTGCCACGGCATGCTTAGGGGGATGTGTGGTCAGCACAATACCCAACCACCTTTATTTTACCCCAACTAAAGTCAGGTACCCCATGAGAGCTGGGTAGACTCAGGGATGCACTCGAGTAGAGGGAAAAAATCTTAGCCTTCACCAGGATTCGAACCCAGGACCTTCAGTACCTTGCCCCATAAGTTTACTGACGTTCCTTCTAGATAGAAGATTATTACGTCCACTAGGCCCAAATTTCCTGCAGGGCGACAGGGATCCGTCGTTGGCAGGGATAGAACCCGCGACCTGTCAGTTGGTTTTTGGTTGACAGTCCGGTGAACTAGCCGCTGGACTAGCCGGCTTCATGGCAAAGATTAAATATAAAAAAAACATTATATATCCACCTTCGTAAAGTTTTTTTTTATTTTTTGGTGCATTCTTTCTTTTATGCTAGATTAGGCTCCAAGAACCGGTATGCGTATGAATCGTCTGTAACATAAGATACACGCTTCCTTTTTGAATTCACAAGTCGATTTATTAGGTTAGTTTAAGACAAAAAATAAATGCGTCTATAGCCCACATGTATGTATTTAAAAGCCTAAAACTATTCTATGTAGGGCTACTAATCGTAAATGTATTTGCCTACTCCACATTTTTTTACAAATGTAAACCTTCTGAATCGGGTATTGGATTAAACCGGACTCCATTCTATTGGAAGTGAGACGTCAGTGCGCATGCGTGGCCATTCATCCAAAAAGCCAATCCGCTAAGCTAGTTTACAATTTGAATTTTTTTAAACAACAACAGGAACATGACCAATGGCTGGTTAGACTTGAGCTACATGTCATCAATTATGAGAAACACAGCGTGTTAACATCAGCTGTGTATTTCACCAATTTCCCGGTTTACGACTAAACTTTTAATACGGGTAAGTCTTGTTTCAGTAATTTTTTTAAATTTAAGGAGTTATCATTCTTTTTGAATCAGTTCAATTGGGCCACACATGTCATAGCTTTGTATAGCCGCGTGTCTTGTTCAGAAGTGGAATTGCGGAATTATAATTTCTTGTCATTACCAGTCCACCCGTGGACAAAATGTGACCTTACACGAGCTATGCAAATTAAAAAAGGAATATAAAAAAAAAAGAGTAAACAATGCAATCAACAATACAAAACTATACGCAACACATTGTACATTATACACATATCATCTTTCAGCCAGGAAATACAATGGCTCAATAGCTGACTCCTAAATAATAGGCCTACTTTTTTCTTGTATGATAAATGGTATGATAGTGTGCGTGAATGTCTATTGTGTTTGAGTACAAATGGTTCTTTAATATTGTTTTGGGTATGCTGAAAGACGGAATTTATGTAATTAAGTCAATTTTCCATTTATTTGGATCAATAAAGCAATCTTATCTTATCTTATCTTATAAACAACAATGAAAACTTTGTAAAAAACAACAACAATACCAGACAACCCCGTAAGTCAGTTTAACACACGAGTAAAAGCAGCTTGCAGGGAAATATCTCCACGCCACCCGTTTTGTTCTCACATGCTTATATTTATTATATAGTCGCCATCATTCTTGAACTTTTATTATGGTTTGTATGTATGTGAATATCTGGTATAATTTTTTTTAATCGAAAAAATTTAAAATCATAGGTTCCCTTATAAAATATCTGTTGTATCTTATTTCGCTAGAGTGATTATTCTCAACGTTTGTCCCAATCGGTCAAACATCATAGGAGTCTAAAGCAAATACACAACTATAAATATATAAAGTACGATCTTTGTGTCTAATCCGACTACCGTTGGTTAATTTTAAAACACGTGACCTTATTGTCTCATATTTTACTTTTACGATCTCGCTAGTTCCACGTATCCCCCCTAGCTGAGTGGTTAGCGTCTCTCAAATGCCATTTGGAAGATCTGGGTCCCTTTCCCGCTGTAAAGGTTTTAGCATTTCTTACAATTTCCATTAATATTACTTTTTTTTAAGATCGTTAAGAATTTTAGGACCTATAGCTTTCGAATAACTATCTTTTAGATTTGTTAAATAAAAAGACATGCCTATTTTTAAACCGATTAACACATTAAAAAAATATTACTTTCCTACATTTAGTTCGGAAGATGATTAATAATGATATTTTTAAATGATTAAGCACTTATAGCTTTCTGTAATAATAATTGTAGTCTATAAGATTAGTATCTGTAGCTATAGCGGCTAATGTAATAAATGAAATCGGCACGCCGGACAAGTTTGCTATATATATTCAAGAAAATGGTTGAAAATATATTTTGCGAATATTTTCTTTGACTGTGATTTGAGTTTAATCTCATATTCTGAGGTGGTTTTTAAATTTAAAACAAGATCTTTGAAATTTAAAACAAGATCTTTGAAATTCAAAACAAGATCTTTGAAATTAAAAAAAAAATCTTTGAAATTCAAAACAAGATCTTTGAAATTTAAAACAAGATCTTTGAAATTCAAAACAAGATCTTTGGAATTTAAAACAAGATCTTTGAAATTTAAAACAAGATCTTCAATGGCAATTTCAGTCAAAGTAATTCAGACTAGATTGGCACTGTGGCCCACGAACAGCGTTCGGTTGGCATACAAACGTCCTGGGTTCGAATCCTGATGAAGGCTAGGTTTTGCTCCCGGGCCTGGAGGGGAGTCCATGAGTCTACCCAGCTCTTATGGGTACCTGACTTTTAAGTTGGAGTAAAGTAAAAAGGCGGCTGGACGTTGTAATGGTCCCACAATCCCCTAGTATGCCTTGACCACAGAAACTGGTGAACGCCGCTTCACCATCCGTATAGATCAATTTTGGTCGATCGGGATTAGTTTATTTTTTAATTCGGACTAAACTAAGTTACCTAAGCTAAAGTAATTTGATTTAAGCTAAAACAAGCAATTTAGGTTAATTTATTTCTCGAAACAATAGACTATTAGTAATTTAAGTTAATTTGGTCCTAGACGCACTGCAGGCTATGTGCTAAGTGTGTAGTCTATACCAGGGGTCGGCAACCGTTTGATAATGGTGTGCCAAAGTAGCGTTTCCAAGTCATTCAGCGTGCCAACTGTCAAAACGTCACACTGCTCTTTTCTTGTAGAAGAGACTTGCATTGCCCTTTTGGTGATCTCTTGCGTGCCATTGTAAAAGGCTCTGTGTGCCAAGTCTGGCACGCGTGCCATAGGTTGCCGACCCTCGATATATACCTAGAACAGCGTGACATCATTAATTTTATCCGTTGTGAAATGGGAGATAAATGTTTTGCCCGCTAATTGAAACGAAAAACAAATATAATAAAACGAGATACGATATAATATATATATATATATATATATATATATATATATATATATACAAATACATAATTCGTTAAAAGACGCAACAAGCCTTAAGAAATAACAACTTGGACATGACTGTATTAATTAAATATATAAACGTAAATATAGCCCACATAGTGATATATTATAAGGGTGAACAATCAATGATAAATAGGTTTAGAGAAAATAAGGTCGGCGCCACAAATCGGCGAGTTTTTTTAACAGAGGTAAAGTAGCTAATGATAAGAAAAAAAATCCTTTTTAAAGTCACAGTAAAACACTCATTAATAATGACAGGTAGGCCATATATCATATATAGTGGAGCTATACCTCATTGCCAATGCGTTAAGCTCACTAGTTATTCTAAAAATGTTTAGCTCAAAGTCACTCATTTCGATGGAAACTTTTTTTTTATTAAAAAAAAAAGTTTTTTTCCTCGACTCAAAGAGACATAACTGTTTTCTCCATTTGGATAATTATTTCGGGTTCGTCGCTATGCTATGACATGATGTCATTGGCAGTTTTTTCTTCGTGAAACAAATTTAGGTCAACTGACACGAAATGCTGTGTCTGTCACGTAGCCCTTCAAAAACAACAACAAAATAACAATCAACAACACATTTCCCCCCAACTCATGTAACGAAAGAATATAGATCTGTTCAATTTCGAAAGGTCAGTACAACCTTTGACCTCTAGACGTATATTTTATTTATATAATATAGACAAGTATACCCAAACTGTTTCTTTTTTTTCTGCTTTTCCGCTTTGGGTTGTTTTTTTATTGTGTGGAATTTGTGGAACCCCTCCAAGAAACAGCAGACTATATGTTGCACAGCGTGATAAATACATTTTTAAAAATGGTTCCGAAAAAAAAATTATATAAGGTAAAATATCTCGACATAGGATGTATATTGGAAATTTGATATAAGACAAAATGTCTCCATATATATTAGAAATTATTTATTGTCAAGGGGCATTTTATCGTATTTCGAGCAATTCAAATGAAAGTAACTTTTTGAGCTATTGAGTCCTTGCTCTTTGCTGTTAATGAGACATTAAGTCGGATTTTCGCGAGATTGAATGTGATTACAATTCTGAAATATTTAGTTTGTTTAACCAAAGACTATAACAGGATGGACCGCTTGCTCTATTTTTAGAGCGTAAGTGTTTGTTTCCGTGCGCAGCCAATACCGCTGTCCTAAATAAATTCTAAACTTCCGCTGTATACAACTTTTGATTTTAATCTTCAATTTCTATTGATAAAATCAAAGCGAATTACTAAACCGGAAGTCTAGAGGACAGGGTGTGATCGGAAATTTCGAAAGAGAGTTATTTCAAATTATTAAATAGCAGAAATATCAAAAGAAGCGGTCAATATTATTAACCCTTCCCGTACCGACCTACTTCTATCTATGCTGCCTTCAGTTCCGCTATATACGCGCCCGGGACTGTAAGGGTTAAGGTCTTTGGTGTAACATATTATGTCTTTATTGACATTTAATAACTTTACCGTATTTCTCACAATGCACGTTAAAATAAAACATTCGATACTCTCTGTTTGCCTCTCGAGGAGGTACAGTCGTATCTTATCTTATATATATTATATCTTATATATCTTACTTGACATGAGGCATTTTTTTGTGTGGTAGATTTCGGAAAACTTCCGTATAGATGTAGTAAAAACAATAACAACATAAAAAAACACACACATCCTCTTACGCTAGTATCTGTATGTGCGTGCGTGTGTGTATGCTTGTATGTGAGTAAGAGAAAGAGAGAGAAAGAGAAAGAGAAAAAAAAAGAGGTTAGCGCAGCTGATGAACTGGGGAGAACGAGGTTACCAGTAAGCCGTGGGCAGTAATTTGTCAAGTCTTCTGTTAGAATGGGTTGTTGTTTTTTTGTTGTTTTTGTATTTGTGATTTTTGTTTAGTTTTTCTCCATTTTGCTTAGTAAACTGAAACGTGAGCGAAAAGTTTCGCTTGGTGACGTGTGGGGACATTGTTAATGTACAAAGCAAAATGTATGAGTTTTCTTGGCAATGTGTCAGTCAAATGTCATCGTGTGCATTATCTATTATTTGTTTCTGCTGCCACCGTTGACCTTTCATTGTATCCGTTGGTTGTCATCTGTTATTTGTCATCTGTTATTTGTCATCTGTTATTTGTCCATCGTTACGTTTATACTTTTATCTTTTATTTGTCTAATTTATTTTTTCTTCTGGTTCCTGTAAATCTAGAAGATAATTTTTTTTCTAATATTTTTTTTCATGTATTTAATATTTAGCCAAGGTCATATTTGATTTAAAGTTTTTAAATCTCGTTTTCTTGGTTTTATTACGATATAACAATTTTCCCCTAATTAGGTTTTTCTATATTTTTTTTCAGCCCAATGTTTTTCTGTTTCACAATAACGGTTTTCTCATATGTAGGTTCATCTAAGTTTTGATTAATGCAATAAAAGTTGTTTTTTAATATCACACACACACAGACATATATATGGCCTGGCAGTAGCGTCCTTGGATTGCCATACCTGGGTTCGAATAATGGAGAGGACTAGGATTTTGTCCATGGTCGGCAACCTAAGGCATGCGTGCCATACTTGGCACGCACAGCGATTTTCAATGGCACGCGAGAAATCTGCACAAGAAAGATATTTTTAATGCAAGCCAACAACGTACCGGTATGTCAGCATAATTAATGACTTCTGCGTGATAAACTTCAATAAAATCACACTGTATGTTGACTGTCAAAGTTCAGGAAAGTTTCTGGTAAATATTTCATCATTGGACTTGCTATCTGTGATTGAATCTTTTGTAAAGAAAGTCGATTGTTTAGTAGATCGCCCTTTCTTGATTTACAAGCCATTCAAGTATTTTCTACAGAATATAGAGATCTGCTGTCTCACGCACTGTTCGTTGGATAAGATGAGATTAAGTCCTGGATAGATTCGTTTCATGTGTGGAAGCATGCATAAGGTGTATATTTAAAAAAAAAACATTTTCCGATATTGAATGACGAATACTGACTGTTGAAGCGATGTTTCTGAATGACAAAGCGATACATTTTAGTGAGTTAAACTTGCATTTTACAAGGAAGGGGTTAGATCACTGGAATTGATTTACATTAAAGTTGGATATATCTTGCCGTGAAATAAATTTGAAAAGCTTTAACTATTTCCCTAATTTAGGGCACATTAAGATAGATTGGTGGGCTTTTTCAGAAGTATTTTGAAGAACTCAAAAGCTAAGTTTTCTAAACAAAAGGCAAGACTTTAAATTCATGGACTCGTGTTTTCAAACCTCATTAAGCTTGACTGGCTTGATCTTGATACAAACTACTTAGATCTGGATCTTTCTATTAATGGAGGGGATATTTGCAATTTTAAAATGTAGCAATTTGAATTTTAAACATTTCAAAAAGGGTATCAAAATATCCCAATTTGCGGGAATGTCAGGAATGAACTTGCTATTCTCGACTGCTTGGCATTCACATTACTTTCAGCTTTTGGATCAACTTGTAAACAGATTTTATCGCACATGAAAGCTGTTTCAAGCATGCAAAGAGGTCACGTACACTTGAGCACTCAGAAATAACGATACATGTAGGCCCTAACTGACATTGAACGATTAGAGAAGAACATTCAAGTACAATGCACTCATTAATTGATACCGATTAATTCCATTTAAAAGAGTTTTTATGCTCATCTTCTTTAATCAAACATAAATATAGTTGATTCTTTAACAAATTTATTTGTTTTATTCGTTCATTAAGCGGCTTTAAAACTAGCATTATGAAACCACAGTGGCCGAACGGCAGTGCAATAGGCTGACGTACCGAAGGTTCGAATCCTGGTGGAGGCTAGGATTTGTTCCAGGGTTTGAAGGTGTCCCTTGTCTACCCAACTCTGGTGGGTACCTTTAGTTGGGGTAGTTTAGCTGGGCTTTGTGCTAGCCACACAATCTCCTAGTATGCCATGATCACATAAAAATGGCAAACTCTGCTCCACCGGCCTTATGGATCAATTTGGTCCGGCGGGATACTTTAATTTACTATACTGGCATTATATTATGCAAGTGTTTTAATTATTAATGTTTAAAACAAAAAAACTTCTTTAATGGACAAACAATTTATGCGGGAAATGTTTAACGCGGAACGCACTGTTTAACGTAAATTAATGTTATACCTTTAATTACATCTTGAAATGAATACTAAATATTAATATTAGTTCTTTACAAAACATTACTTGTTTGTCACCACTAAAAGCAAAATGAATTTGGGAAGTTTAATCTCAAGGGAGATAATTAATCCGTTTTCTTATTGTGTTTCTAATTTTTTCTTAAAAAAAAATAATGACTTGCAATATATAACTTTAAAATGATCAAACTGTAAAAAGTAGTTGAAAAATATTTAAATATTATATGACTAAGGAATTTATATGCAAATTTGTAAACAATGCATTTATTATACAGTTTGTATGGATTAACATATCAATTCCGCTCAACTTCGCAATTCTAGGTGAAGATGTTGGTGTACCTAATCTGAAAATATAAAAAGAAATCTCAAGCTGAGATCATAATATAATGACTATTAATAAGTTAAAAGCTGGATTTACAATTATTTCTCGTCAGCTAGTTTTTTTCTTTCTGTATTAATATTATTACACACTAACCTTTTATGTAAAATGTGTATAATAAATTTTCTATTATTTTTTTTACTATAGACCAATGCAAAAAGAGAAAAGATTAATATTACAAACACGTTAATTTTTTTATTAAATATAAAACGCTTTAACGATTTTCTCTATGAAGTTACATTGCTTTTGGCATTGGTATTGCTACGGCGCTAACAAAATTGTCTTAAAATATTTTTTTGTAGAGTTGTTGGCACGAGGAATGATATAGAAATCTTAGAATGGCACACTATTAGCCAAAGGTTGCCGACCCTGGTCTAGAGGGTGTGCACTAGTTTTTCCAGCCCTGATGGATACGGGCTGGCCACACAATCCCTTAGTAAGCCATGCACAAGAAAAATTGTAGTCTGACGTAGGATACTTTTTATATACTTTTTTTTCATAACTTTCTTTTCTCGTTTAAATTGATATATTAGCTTTTGTTTATAATGTCATTTTTATATGTTTCACTATCTCTAAAACAGATCTCTATTTAATCCCCATGTTTCTTTTCTTATCTTATAAGTTTACAGACGTTCCTTATAAGTAGAAGATTTTTACGGTCACTAGGCCTAGAACTCCTACAGGGCTGCAGGGATATAACCCCCGACATGTTGGTTAAAAGTCCGGTGAACTAACCCGCAGGATCCCAGGCGGCCTCACAAAGCTAGAGTCTGTACGACCTTTAAAACTATTGATGTTTTTTCAAAGAGACCGAAAAAAAAACACACCGGCAAAAACCAAACAAAAACAACTAAGTGGGCATGTAAACAGATGACTCACTGCTCAATGGATACAAATGATAATGGGCCACTGTGACATTCGTTTAATGAGACTTATCGATCACGTGACCGACCCAGACGTCCAAAGCACTTTCCAGATTTTAATTAACCCTTTGCGGATCTGTTCTGAAAAAAAAAATGTCCTTGGGGTCGTTCTTTTTTGTTTTACTGCCTGTTTGTTTAACCCTTGCTGTCTGTTTCAACTTGAATGCGTCTAAGATATTCATTTTAATGAAGTCGTGAAGAATTCATTCATTAAAAAATGTTCATCGTTCCAAGCAAGAGATATCTGTGATGTTTCATGCTAAGTGATAGTACAACTGTTCAATATAAAACTGAATTGTAAGTGCAAAAAACAAAATAACAACACAAATCATCCTGTGCAAAATTAGTACATGCAAAACTGACAATAACATTAATAGCGAACTGACCTTTATATAAATGGAAAGCAGCACTAGCCTATATAAAGGTGTTGTTTTGTTTTTAAACGAATACAATACTAACATAAATAAAGGTATTGCTGCACTAGACTATATTTTAAGGAATGTGATTATATACAAGAAAAGAACGCATCATTAACATGTATAATGGACATGAAAGACTATCCTCTGTGAAACGAATACTAAACTAACCTACATAATAGTAATTAAGCGAAATCATATTTTTTAAAGGTGATGCAACACTAACGTGTATAAAAGTAGTGCGACACAAGAGCAGATTAAATAAAACAACAACACTGTCCTATATAAACGAGTAGGGGGTCTATTTTAGAGCATTACAGCACTGGTCTCTATACATCTAATACAACACTATCAGTTTTAAATTAAGATGACAGCACTATTGATACGAGCGAAATTACACTAACCAATCCAAACCAATTAAATTTAAAGATAGAAAAGTAGTACACAACTGACCTATATAAGACACAAAAGAGAACTAAGCTCTGTAAAAAAACAACAACAACAAACAAGAATGCAACACCAACATATGTGCTTAGAATAATCCAAACTAAAAGTGTTATGATAAACATAACCATAAGGTAGATTAATAATAGTTTTATTTGCGCTGGACGGGGCCACGAATACAATATACAAACCGGGCGGTACAAACGAATATACCTTTGTTTCCGAATCTCACATGATTGCTGTACTAGTGATATACTTATAACAGTACATATCGTTCGAATCGGACTTTACAAAACAAGAAGATATTTTTAACCGTCAAGTATAAATGTCACTAGTATCAAACTTTGTGTGAATATTCAAATAAAGTATACACGAATCTGAGCCATACAGGTGAAGGTGGGTCAAAAACTAGAATTATGAAAATAATCGGATCACACAAGGTTTTCGTTTACATCTAGAAATGTACATGAGCTGTAAAGTAGTTTTGAACTCCTCCGAACTACTAATTAAACTTAGGAACATTGTTCTACACATAGGAACATCAAATAGCTCTTAACCCAGGAACATTTTATTGTTTTACACATAGGAACATCAAATAGCTCTTAATAAAGGAACATTATATTGTTCTACACATAGGAACATCAAAAGCTCTTAATAAAGGAACATTATATTGTTCTACACATAGAAACGTCAAATAGCTCTTAACCCAGAGACATTATATTGTTCTACACATAGGACCACCAAATAGATCTTAGATCAGGAACATTATAATGTTCTATAAATATGACCATCAAATTGCTCTTAACTCAGGAACATTATATTATTCTAAACATAGGAACATCAAATAGATCTTAGATCAGGAACATTATATTGTTCTAAACATAGGAACATCAAATAGCTCTTAACTCAGGAACATTATATTGTTCTACATATAAGACCATCAAATAGCTTTTAACTGAGGAAAATTATATTCGTTACAGACAGGAGCGTCTTATTGATCTACATGCATTGTCCCGCTTCTTTCCACATCTATTATTCTACTCGTCCCACAACTGACGCCACTGCACATAACATGTTCGGATGCAACCTATGTATATATATATTCAAATTGGGGCTCGGGGCATGCATTATTCAGCTATCAGATTGACTCAATGCCAAACTCGGAACAAGCCCAACCCCCTTTTACCCACAATCCTCTTGACATGTTTGTCACAAGATCATTCTACTCAGCTCCCCGTGTACATCACAGCTTATAACGAAAAAACAAAATTTCACCCTCACCATTCTGTGTGTGTGTGGGGGGGGGGGGGGTGCCATTTTGGTTCTTCGGGTCAGTCTTTCTTAACTTTGTAGGAGGGCAAAGTAATAGTACCTTCGTACCGAACTGATCATAGTTCACCAGTTTCTATCACCACGGCATACGAGGGGATGTGTGGCCAGCACAACACCCAGTCACCTATACTTTACCACAACTACTGTCAAGGTACCCATCAGAGCTGGGTAGACTCAAGTCACGGGAAAAAAATCTTAGCCTATACCAGGATTCGAACCCAGAGCCTTCGGATCGGCAGTCGAACGCGCTGCCGCTCGGCCACCAAGCCCAATTGAAGGGCAATGTATGCAATAGAAATGAAATCCTAAATTTATTAACAAGAGTAATAAACATGTATCAAAGTAATCATTGTAATTTAAAGGAAAATTCAGCAATATTGAATGTATGTATTATATAAGCACTTATTTTTTATAATTCATATGCAATTAAAATAAATTCCACGAATCAAGTTATTAATTTTTTTCCCCAACAATCTAGGCCCTAAAACGTTTACGTTACATTATAATAGGTTCTAATCAATTAGTATTATGTTTCAAGCTGCACTTGTAATTTGTTATTGTAGTTGTGGCATTCTATTATGGGGGCTAATGCTTTTTGACACACCCTATGCCTCCTGTAATTAACAGTTGGTTAACAGTCATTCACTCTTCATTTTCTTACAATCTCTCTCTTAATATACGTACAGTTTTGTTACATTCTCTTTTATCATATTTGTTAATACATTTCAATTCTATTCTCTTTCCATTTCCAATGCAGTTATTCCATAGCCTTTCTCGCTCTCTCTCTCTCTCTCTCTCTCTCTCTCTCTCTCTCTCTCCATTTCAATTCTATCTTTTCCCCTTGAAATGTCAACTCAATTCTTCTGTAATCGCTCGCGATTTATTTAAACTCCACTTTCATTCGTACAATCTACATGTACAACCTTTTCCCATTCTCTTCATATCTTTATCTCTCTCTCTCACTCTCTCTCTCTGTCTCTCTCTTATTATATAATATACACTTAAAGTATTGGTGTGTGTGTGTGTGTTTGTGTAATATTTTATTCATCTAACCGAATGACGTAGAACTCCAACCAACACATAGTCAAACTCTCTCTCTCTCTCTCTCTCTAACACACACACAGACATACGTATACACACACATACACTCAGTAGGCTCACATATCTTTGCTGACTAGTTCTTGAGTTTACGCTACCACCATATTATCATATCGTATTCCGCAACCAGTTTACGGTTGCACCCAAATTATTCATTGCCCATGTCCGCAGGCCGATCGTATCACGTGACCAAAATGTTTTGTTTCTATTTTTAAACCGTTTCGTCTATAGGGACTTCGCCAACGCTCATAAAGTATTTATCGCAGCGATGTTTTTCTAGTTCCACACAATAACAACAAACGTTTAGTTTTATTTTAAAGCAATAAAGGTATAATACATTCAGAATTCAGGGTCGGTTTAAACAATTACACTTTCCTTGTCCTTTATGCGAGAACAAATGCATATAAGTACTTTTTCTTCCCGAGTGGCATTCGGGCATAGAATGGGTTGCATCCATGCACCGGGGTGGGGGGGATCGAGACGGGCTGTAGCGCTCATTGCTTCCTCCCCACCGAGTTTCGAAGATTCTCGGCAGAGCAATAATCCTCGGATGTGCAACAGGGGCTGTGCGTTCGCCCACCGGTGTACTCTTAATGGGAACGTATCGGTGGTTTACGCACTTCGCCAGACTTTGAGGCCCATGGGTGCAGAAGAGATTTTGAATAGATTCTCAAGTCCACGCTCATATCCGGGTGTAGAAACATAAGTCCCCGAGGTGAGGAAAGGTGTAACAGTAGTTGTCAAGAATAATTCTTCTACAGGCAAATATAATTAAAAGTAAAAAAAGAAACGTGGCAAGTACTAGGAGTAAGAAATTTCTCATTATCCAAATGGGGAAATATTTTTTGTATTAATTCAACACATAAAGTAAAGAGAAGATCTTTTTTTTAAAAATGTAATATCGAATTGATAATTGATCTATTTATAGAGACAGGCATTAGCTTGAATGATATTTCTCATTTAGATTAGGGCAATATTTCTCTTGCATTATCGCAATATTCCCTATTGAAATGTGGCCATCGATTCTTGCATCTGTACAAACAGGGACACGCAAACTAGACCTTCTATTATAGGAAAACATTTTTTTTAATATTATTGTTTTAGTTTTACAAAAAATAAACAAATAAAATATAAATTGTCTATTTCGGGGTTTGTTATTAAGTCCGCAGGTATTCTGTTGTCATGTCTAAGATCTTCTTCACTATCTTAACAATAAACTCAAGCTGCTCGATGAATGTTTAAAGAAGACATTAATGATTTAACTAATATATACAATATAAGCATTCAAATTCACGAGTATATAATTAGTAGCATTCTTATAACTAATACTAATACAAAATCAACTACAACAACCTATTGCACAAATGCATGCTTTATATTTAGATTCTAGATTTTGGTGCTGAAAGTGCAAGAATGGATTTTCCGTAAGCTTTCCGAGTGCAAAAGAAAAGGTGTACTAGAAAGTCGTAGAAATTACGAGATAAGCATATTGGTATATTAAGTCATAATAAATACAGCTATACAAAAATACTCTCTGCGCAGAAATGAAATGTAAATAAATAACTCTGCATGAACTAGCAAGCTCAGAATAGGCATAAAACAGATTGCGCAATCCCTATATGCGCAGTCACTAAAAGTGAAGCTCGGCTTCTGCTATTTTCTTTTGACTCGGCAGCGGTCACTACAGACGCTACTATAGTAAAATGATTACGGCTTATTTATTATTGATATCTAGTCTAAGCGACCTTAGAAGTAAAGCAAGGCTACTAATATTAAGTAATATGAAGTTACAACTTACAGTTGTTTATCCTTTACGGGGTCAGGAAAGCCATGTAGTTTGACATGCTTATTTGTACGATAATCAATCGTTTTCGCATCATTGTTGCAGTATATTACACACAGCCTTTGTACCTTTTGCCTGAAACATTAGTTTTGGGTGTTCGAACTTGTAGATTTGATGAAAAAGACATTATAAATAAGGATAGATATATAGTGTAACCAGGTCCGCTGAGTCTAAACAGTATGGCGTCGGTATTACTTCCGGAATTCGAAAAAAATGCTATTGCTCATTTTGTCCTATATTTATTCTGTGCACGTAACAGGTAGAAAATAATTCCGATTTGTCTGTACTGAATACCACAACAAGTATGTGCTTCAATCTATCTTCAGTTTTGGCTAGATTTGTAAACCATATAAAATCCAACAGCTGTCCGATATGTGCGTATGTAACGAGACTTTAAAAAAAACAGCATCAACTGGCAGTTCTAGATGTTGTTCTAAATCGATGTTGTTCTTTGGTGCGAGTCACCTCTTTTTTTTCGATTTTTTGCGTGTGTATAGGTCAGTGTTTTCTTTATAGAGTTTCCCAGAATTTCAATTATGCAAGGACGACGGACACTGGACAGTGCATTTCAATAGGGAACTACTTTAGTAGAGCTGTCATGAATGGGTAGACTTTGGGTCATCTTCACCTGTCTCTTAAACCGGTGGGACTTGGAATCGCTTTTTAAAGTTAATGCTTCACTCAGCTATTGCGTGTAAACAGATATATTATATAGCAGTCTTTTACTGTCTATTATCTAATGTTTTCTGTCGACTAATTGTTTTTTTCTTCTGTAAAACCACGTCAGTTTCTTTGTATTGTCAAGAAACGTCTTTTTTAGTCGATTACGTCTTGTGATCACGACCGTACCTGCTTTATAGGAAGACGTTAAGGATTTCCACATTTAATTTGGGGGCTCTCAGTCCCGACTCGCTATTTAGTATGCGATACTACAAGCATCATGTTTTGGGCCGTATAGGAAATTAGATAGAACAAGATGGTCCTAATACAGTATATTAATGTAAAAACTCCTTCCTTTAGAGGCCAGGGAGAAACTATTTTTTAAACATATTTTTTTTTGCCAGGAGGGTCGTCGAAGCGCTCGAAAACCAGACAATTTCTAATTCGTACGTCTTCTTATGGAGAACCAATGACACTTCTGGAGAATCTCCACCAACATAGCCTGTATTGAAAATAATGAATGGGTGAGTGGGTATGGGTATTTGAGAGAAATATGTGGAAATTGGAAGGTACGGAGCGAAGATGCGGAGTAACACAACCAGGTGAAATGTTGTAATGGCGCCGTAAGAGAAATGGTGAAACTATTACCAAACGGTCGTAGGGGGATGGGCAGAGGACATGATATATTTCAACAGGAGCAAGAATACGTTCGTGTTTCAAAGAAAGATTCCATGTATTCAAAAGATAAAAAGTGACTACATGAAAAGCTTAAATCACTTGTGAAAGTATACATAAAAAACTATACATGTTAAATGGTTATTATAAATTCATTAGTGTTTAGCTTGTGAGCACCTTCAGGCATTTGGAAAACACACAAAACTAGAGTAGATAGCCAATGATAGTAATAATTTGTAGCCCTAACAGTGTGTTGCAGATTCAATGCAGATTAGTTGGTAAAATGTAAACAATAAATACATGTTTTACTAAACATGACACACATAATAAAATGTTTTTTTTTTCTGTTATTTTTTCCCAAGACCCTTAACTGTGAGTTGTTGTCTTTCATTTCAACCTCACTTTAACAAGAGTACAACATCCTCAAGTGCAATTAATTTAACTTGTCGATATCAGAATTACCCATTTATGATCACATGAGCGCGGTCCCCCAAACCTCAACGCTCCAAAGTGCACCCTTGTCTTCCTTCACAAATATAAACGGATCTAATTTTAGAATAATTAATTGCACTAAAACATTGATCTAGACAAATTAAAGAAGAGATGAGGAAGAAAAAACAACAGGTTAAATTAGTCAATTCTTTTCCTTTTAATTAAAATATTTCTAAGCATTATCACCCTTGCCTGGTTCCAAAACAACTTTTATTTTTTTTAATATCGGAAGAGTTTTCTAGTTCTGCTAGAACAACAACCCGGCCATTCCACTCGGCCTGTCCAGTTTCGACTTTGACCCTTGTCCATCTTGCACGACCTGGTGACATTCAAGACGTTAGAGTTTTTCTTTTCATCCCTCCTGTATTCTTTTCATATTATTTTTTTGTCCCTTTCTCTCCTTCTCTTCTTCTTGTCTTTCTTTATTCCCACATCTCTCCTTCTCTTCTTCTTGTCTTTCTTTATTCCCACATCTCTATTTTTCACACCCTCACAATCTAGCAGGAGCCTACTCTCCCCCACAACCCCCCTCCGGATGACCTGTGGCTATTTCTATAATTTATCCTTTCAATGGAAGTGAGGATACATCGAGGTGGGTGTTGCTTTGTGGTGTGTGTGTGTGTATATGTACAGATATGCCATGATGAATGTTTCCAGAGCATTGAAGCAGCGGTTGGGCAAAAAAAGGGGGGGGGGGGTGGATTGGTTAGAGTGCAGTGTGGGGGAGAGAGTGGGTGAACGGAAGTAGTTGGAGGGGGAGTGGGGAGTAAAAAAAAGGGGGCAAAGTGTGTGTGTGTGTAGGGGTGGGGGGGGTGGAGCGGTATTGAAGTTGGAAAAAGAAAAAGAAAGAAAGAAAGGAGGAAATAAAGAAATAATAGTTATGATGATGGATAGATTATTAAAGGGTTCGTACTGAAGTTAGGGTTAGGTTTTGGTTCTGCTGTAGTCGCGTGAATGATGGAATGAACGATGGAAGGAATTGATGGAATGAAGGATGGAATGAAGGAAGAAATAAATTCTGCAATGAAGGAAACAACAAACCATTGAATGAAAGTTGGAATAAACGATAGAAAGAAGAATGTAATGAATGCTGGAATTAAAGATGAACGAATGAAGGAATGAATGAGGGAAAAAATTATAGAATGACAGATAGAACGGATGTATGAATGAATGATAAATTAAATGATAGAATGAAAGATAGAACGAATGTATGAATGAATGAGGGAATAAATGAAAGAAGGAAAGATAGAACGAATGAAGGAATGAATGAGGGAATAAATTATAAAATGACAGATAGAACGGATGTATGAATGAATGATAAATTAAATGATAGAATGAAAGATAGAACGAATGTATGAATGAATGATGGAATAAATTATAGTATGAAGATTAGAACGAATGAAGGAATCAATGATAAAATAAATGATAGAAATGAAAGATAGAACGAATGAAGGAATGAATGATGGAATAAATGATAGAATGAAAGATAGAACGAATGAAGGAATGAATGATGGAATAAATGATAGAATGAAAGATAGAACGAATGTATGAATGAATGATGGAATAAATTATAGTATGAAAGATAGAACGAATGAAGGAATGAATGATGGAATAAATTATAGTATGAAAGATAGAACGAATGAAGGAATGAATGATGGAATAAATTATAGTATGAAAGATAGAACGAATGAAGGAATGAATGATGGAATAAATTATAGTATGAAAGATAGAACGAATGAAGGAATGAATGATGGAATAAATTATAGTATGAAAGACAGAACGAATGAAGGAATGAATGATGGAATAAATTATAGTATGAAAGATAGAACGAATGAAGGAATGAATGATGGAATAAATTATAGTATGAAAGATAGAACGAATGAAGGAATGAATGATGGAATAAATTATAGTATGAAAGATAGAACGAATGTATAAATGAATGATGGAAAAAATGATAGAATGAAAGATAGAACGAATGTATGAACGAATGAGGGGAATAAATGATAGAATGAAAGAGAGATCGAATGAATGAAAGAACGAATGAGGGAATAAGGGATGAAATTAATGATTTAATAAAGGTGAATCATATGATATAAGAAGAATGTTTATAAATAATGGAATGAAAGATTTAATGATGATGTAATGAAGGATGGGGTAAATGATGGAATGAAAGAAATAATTTCTAAAATTACAATATTAGAATTTCTCACATAGCCATTACGTTATACTTTATTGCTACTTTAAATATTATACACCCGTATAAGATAGAACATTGAATGAGTAAAAATTGTATAGTTTATGCAGTAGAAACAGAAATAACATAAATAAAAAACTATATGAGTGAAAACAGTGAAATAGATTATTCTGTAATATTTATCCCACAAAGCAGTCTTACTTAACACATCTTTTTTTAAAATCGAATCTTCTCAATTTCCTAAACGAAACCAAACACTAGCATGTATCGAATGACTAGGCTTCAACGATTACTTTGGTATCGATCTGCAACTTTTATTTATTCTCCCTTCTATAAGTCACGTTCAATTCGATTTCTGTAAATAAAAAAAATTTGCTACACCTACTTTTTTTTATGTATGTTCTTTTTTTTTTGTTTTTGTTATTGTTAGTTTCTATTTCTAGCGCCAGTTCCTACAAGCAGGCTCCTGTGTTCAAGTCACTCTCAAATGAATCTCTCAAACACCCCAGACACCCTAATGGTCACGTATGGTAAATGATACTAACACTTTATCCAAGTCCCCCCCCCTCCCCCACTTTACAACTTCTCCAATTCCTCTTGATCTAGAATATTCACTAGCTATGTCTGAAAAGTTCTTGTTCTATATATATAATCAGTGCTATTCGTTGAATTGGCTATTTTACTTTTTTTTTTCATTTCATCCAATGCCTATCTTTTCTTTTTTCTTCTTCATTCTAACCTGATATCTCTGGCCTTGTATTTCTCTCTTTCTCTCTCTTTTCCTCTATGTTTACACCTCACTTGATACTTGTGTCCCTGTCTCACTCTCTCTCTCTCTCTCTGCCTATTTGTACACACATCTTGATAGTTCTGTCTGTCTCTCTCTCTGCCTATTTGTACACACATCTTGATAGTTCTGTCTGTCTCTCTGTCTCTCTGCCTATTTGTACACACATCTTGATAGTTCTGTCTGTCTCTCTGTCTCTGCCTATTTGTACACACATCTTGATAGTTCTGTCTGTCTGTCTCTCTCTCTCTGCCTATTTGTACACACATCTTGATAGTTCTGTCTGTCTCTGTCTCTCTCTGCCTATTTGTACACACATCTTGATAGTTCTGTCTGTCTGTCTCTCTCTCTCTCTCTGCCTATTTGTACACACATCTTGATAGTTCTGTCTGTCTCTGTCTCTCTCTGCCTATTTGTAAACATACTTTTTGATATTTCTGTCTGTCTCTCTCTCTCTGCCTATTTGTAAACACATCTTGATAGTTCTGTCTCTCTCTCTCTCTCTCTCTCTCTCTCTCTCTGCCTATTTGTACACACATCTTGATAGTTCTGTCTCTCTCTCTCTCTCTCTCTCTCTCTCTGCCTATTTGTACACACATCTTGATTGTTCTGTCTCTCTCTCTCTCTCTCTCTGCCTATTTGTACACACATCTTGATAGTTCTGTCTGTTTCTCTCTCTCTCTCTGCCTATTTGTAAACATACTTTTTGATATTTCTGTCTGTATCTCTCTCTCTCTCTCTCTGCCTATTTGTACACACATCTTGATATTTCTGTCTGTCTCTCTCTCTCTCTCTCTGCCTATTTGTACACACATCTTGATATTTCTGTCTGTCTCTCTCTCTCTCTCTCTGCCTATTTGTACACACATCTTGATAGTTCTGTCTGTCTGTCTCTCTCTCTGCCTATTTGTACACACATCTTGATAGTTCTGTCGGTCTCTGTCTCTCTCTGCCTATTTGTAAACATACTTTTTGATATTTCTCCCTGTCTCTCTCTCTCTGCCTATTTGTACACACATCTGGATATTTCTGTCTTTCTCTCTCTTTCTCTCTCTCTCTGCCTATTTGTACACACATCTTGATATTTCTCCCTGTCTCTCTCTCTCTGCCTATTTGTACACACATCTTGATATTTCTGTCTCTCTCTCTCTCTGCCTACTTGTAAACATACTTTTTGATATTTCTGTCTGTCTCTCTCTCTCTCTCCTCTCTCTCTCTCTCTCTGCCTACTTGTAAACATACTTTTTGATATTTCTTTCTGTCTCTCACTATCTCTTTTTGTTTTTATGCACCTTTATATACCTATCCATGCCTCTCTATCTCATTCTCTCTATCTCATTCTCTCTATCTTTTATTGTTTTATCTAACTTGATATTATATATATATCTATATCTCTCTTTCCCTGTTCATTTGTTTATAAACATATTGATATCTCTGTATCCCTGACTCTCTCTTGCTCTTCCTTCCCCCCCCCCCCCACATTACTTTATATTATCTACCCTTTCTCTCTCTTTCTTTCTACTCTTTCTCTTATTAAAAATAAATGTTTTCAAAAATCTCCTACATATTTCTTTAAAAAGTAGCCTAGAACAGGGCAACCTATGGCACGCGTGGCAGACTCGGCACTCGGAAGACCACAAAAAAAAAAAAAGTTAATTCCAGTCTCCTCTACAGGAAAAGAGCAGTGTAACGTTTTGACAGTTGGCACACTGAATGACTTAGAAGTGCTACTTTAGCACACTATTATAAAAATGTTGCCGACCCGTGGGCCTAGAACAGGGGTAGGCAACCTTCTGTTAATGGTGTGCCAAAGAAGAATTTCTAATTCATTCAGCGTGCCAACTGCCTAAAAGTCATCATTCTCTAGAACAGAATCGGCAACCTTTTGCTAATGGTGTGCCAAGCTAGGATTTCTAAATCATTCGGCGTGCCAACAGCCTGAAAGTCTACCTGCTCTATTATACCTTTCTTCTTATAAGACAAGTAAGTAATTTAAATCCGTAGCTAGACAAAGGCCTAAAGCAAAGGAACTCTATAGAGAAAATCGTTAAAGCGTTTTATATTTAATTTTAAAAATAATGTGTATGTGATTACCATCCTTTTTATTAGCATTTATACCAAATACAAAATTATATTACCAAACTTTCACATTTATGGTAACTATTTTGTGAAGGTTATCATTTAGATAGTTGTCAAGACTCATGATACATATATATATATATCAACTGCTAATATTGATTATAATATTTTGTTCTCAGTTTAACTGAGATGTTCTTTAATTTATTACAGTTACTAGAACAAGTAGTGTCGTTATGCAGAATTGATACAAAGTAATCATACAAACTGGGTAGTTAATGTAATGTTCAGAAAATGTGCATATATTATATTAGTCTTATAATAATATCTATATAGTTTTCAACTATTTTTTACAGTTTGGTCATTATAAAGTTAGATAAATTTAGTCTTTTATAAAATAAAAATTTAAAAAAATATATTATTAGAAATATTAGTGGAAATAAAAGTAGCTAATTATCTCCCTTTAATTAAAATAAAGATTCTAAATTTGATTCAATAGAGATGCCAAACAAGTTATGTTTTGTAATATAACAAATATTACTGACTAATTATTATTTCTTTACATAAAGTAGCGTTGTGGTATTCATTACAAGATTTAATTATTAAAGGTATAAAATTAATGTACGTTAAAAAGTTGTAAGTAATCATTTCTTGCATTAATAATAATGCATTTATCTCTTAAAACAATTTGGCCCATTTCTTTAAATTTTAATGTTTAAAATTCAACAGGCTTCGTTTTAAAATCGCCAATATCCCTACACTTAATAAAAAAAAGTATCTACATCTAAGAAGGTCGTAGTAAGATTAAGCCAGTTATTCTTGATTAGGTATGAAAAAATCAATTTAAAAGTCTTGAAACTCCGCTTTGAATACTTCGATGTGCTTCTGAAATAGCCCAACTATCTATCTTAATATATGCCTTTGTAAAGGGAAGTACATATAGTTAAATGTTTTGAAATTGATTTCACTCAAGATATATATTACTGAACAATATTGTTGTTTTTGTTTTCATCAATAATAAAAAAACCTCTTGGAGGTCTCTCGCGTGCCATTGAAAATCGCTCTGCGTGCCAAATCGGGTACGCGTGTTTTAGGTTGCCGACCCCTGCTCTAGATTTCAATTTCTTGTAAAGATTATTGCATCGAGTTTTTTGTGGTTCTTCCGCGTGACTTTAAAAATCGCCCTGCATGCCAAGTCTGGCACGGGTGCCGTAGTTTTCCGACCCCAGGCCTAGGATACACTTACTCGAAAATGTATTTAAATTTCGCAGTGAACTCGAAGTTTTCTTTGATTACTTCTTAACGTTGATGTTAATTAGATTAGACTTTTAGCTGCCAAACTAGCCTTTCTTTGTTTGACGATTACTAAAATTGATGTCTACAGCACATGTTTGATGTTACACTGAACTGTATCCGCCGTAATTACATTATTTACATTATTTACATTATTTACATTATTTACATTATTTACATTATTTACATTATTTACATTATTTACATTATTTACATTATTTAGGAAACCAATTTCTAGAATAAATGAGGCACAGTTGCCGAGCGGCAGCGCTTTCAACTGGCGTACCCAAGGTCCTGGGTTCGAATCCTGGTGAAGGCTAGGTTTTTTTTCTCCGGGTCTGGAGGGTGTCTCTTGAGTTTTCCCAGCTCTGATGGGTACCTGAACTTAGTAGGGGTTAAAGTAAAGGCGGCTGTGCATTGTGCTGGCCACACAATCACCTTGTATGCCGTGGCCAAAGAAACTGGTGAACGCTGCTTCAACGGCACATTTTTGATCAATTTGGATACTTACATTACAGACATACAAAGACATACACACAGACATTTCGAGTTATGCTGGATAGAATAAATAAAACAGACTGTTAGTTATCCGGATTGGTTAGTCTGGCAATCCTTTTGATCTGTTCGCTGGCAAATGAAATTGTACCTAGATATTCTAGCCGCGGATCTAACCCAGTTCAACAAGTTCCATAAAAGAAAAAAAAAGTAAAACGCCACTATAAAAAAGAAAAGTGAAACACCATTATAAAAGGGAAAAGTGAAACACCAGGGATCAGCAACCATTTGTTAATAGTATACAAAGTAAAGTTCTAATTCATTAAGCGAGCGAAGAGCCTACAAGTTATTCTGCTTTAATTTCTTGTAGAAAAGGCTTAAATTGCATTTTTTTTTTAAATCTCCCACGTGCCATTGAATTTTGTTTTTTTTGTGCGCCGATTCGGGCACGCGTACCGTAGGTTGCCGACTCCTGGTGTAGACAATGAAAAGGAGCAAACAATATACTGAGATTTGGATCTGAAACCATGCATGTATGGCCTACCTATAGTTTAGAATAGTCAGCTACACTGACCACAGAATGACCACAGAGATGACCGCGCCATTGTTTTAACGTCGGCCGTTCTTTCCTCCCTCTTCTCAGATACATAACTGCCAAGGGCTTCCCTGTCCTACATTCTCATCTTGACCACAACCCAGGGAGAGATCAATGCGCTCTTAATTACCTCGTAAATGAACGTCGCTGTGTCCACTCTAATGGTCAATACATGCGGTGGACTCCTTGGTCTGGGCTTATGTCCGCTGTCCAGCAGTATGTGTGTGTGTATGTGTGTGTAGGCCTATCGCCATGTGTGTGAGTGTATGTGTAGGAGGAAGCCATTCTTTAGGTCACTTTAAAGGCCTGGACGAATAGGGTCACTAAAATAGCCATTTCTCCTTCTCATTTTTTCCCCCGCAAAGTCTCTTTTTAAGAACTCATTCTTCCTCAGCACATCTTGTTTTTGCTTGTGTCTCCTTTCTCTTATTTCATTCCATTCTTCGTCACTCCCCCTCCCCTTTTTTTCCCCTTATCTTATAAACTTTAGCTAAAGACTATAATAAGATGGACCGCTAGCTTTAACATTTCTGCTATTTGATGACTCGAAAGACTTCTTTTCGGAATTCCAGATTCCCTTTTTGCACTGTACACTTCCGTTTTATTTAATCGCTAGGATTTTCTCAATGAAAAATTAAAATCGAAAGTTAAACGCAGCTGCGTAGAACGAATTTAAGACAGCGTTATTGGATGCGCACGGAAAAAGAACATATTATTATAAGCTCTAGAAATAGAGCAAGCGGTCCATCTTATTCTAGTCTTTTCTATAACTAAGGAAATAGGCTTGGCTATTGCGCGAGATATTCATTAACGTCTTTTTTTTATTAAGGTAAGGGGTTAATGAAATGAACTTATAATTAGTAAATTAAAAAATTATTTTTAGTCTCATCCCTTTGTTAACGAACCTGTAAAAATTCCTTTTATTCCTGTCTTTGTTCAGGCAACCCATTCCATACCCGGATGCCACTCGGAAAGTAAAATAAATAAATTGTAAGGACTTCGTCTTTGCTTAAGAAACAAGAAAAGTGGTTTGTTATTTCTAACTATGGTCTTTCTTTGTATTTCAATATCAATAGATTATTATCTTGTATTTCTAAGCTAGAATAATAATAATAATAATAATAATAATAATAATAATAATGATGCTTATATGGCGCATATCCCGTTGATAACAGTTCTATGCGCTGAAACTATTATGTGTTGTATTTCTAAATACATATTCGATGCATAGATTGTCTTTAATTCAGCATAATTAATCCAAAACCAATTCAGAGACAATCCCTTAACTAAACCATTATTTTTCCATAAACAACAATCTATCAACAGCCCCATTACAAATCCATAACCAATCCACCAATCTAAAACCGATTCACGTAATCCATAAACAATCCATAACAAACATATAAACAACCCATAACCCATTCATTGCTAAATCCGTAACCCAAACTAAAACAACCTATAACCAACCGTGAAAGCACACCGTCCCCATATTGTTACTGTTGCCTTTGCATATGCGTGTGTCCTTGTCTTAGAGATTGTTGAAATCGCCACACAGCAACACAACAGCATCGAAATATCAGCGAGGGGTGCAGCAGAGCGGAAGATGGCAAGTGGGAATAAATAGTCGCCACGCCAGCGAGTTACAAACCCTTGTGATTTACGACGTCATATCCTGAGCTTGCCGTCGAGAGCAGTGCGTGTTGAGACTACAAACATTCGTTAAAATGTGTCGGTTTCTATGTATGCCTATTGATGATATCTATCTATCCATCTATCTACCTTTCTGTCTATATATCTATTCATATATATCTATCTATATATGTATATCTATATCTACATCTATCTATCTATCTATCTATCTACTATCTATCTATCTATCTATCTATCTATCTATCTATCTATCTATCTATCTATCTATCTATCTATCTATCTATCTACTATCTATCTATCTATCGATCTATATTTCTATCGATCCATCAAACTCCTTATCTATCTATCCATCTATCACTCTGTCTATCTAAGTTATCTATATGTCTGACTGTCTATCTATCTATCTCTAGATCTACCTCTCTATGACATTTTTCTATTTATTTATTTATCTATTTAACCATCTATAATCTATAGAATTGACTATCAATCAATCAATGTATCGTTTAAATATATTACCCCTATCCATTCTATTCAAAATTCTTTTCATTTCTCTATCTATTCATCTATCAAGCCTTGTAGAAATCTATTTATCATTTAAACTATTTTAAGCCATGCGAATACGTACAATAGCAGGTATACATAGCATGAGATAGTCATGGAAGTAATGTAATATACAAAGCCGTAAAAATAGACGTCAATGATTTCTTAAATGTCCGTTGTCACTGTCTTAATGCGAAGCAGGTCTTATAAAAGTGATATAACTATATTTCTATGTTAATCAACTCCCCCTTATAAATTGTACTATAAAGTTAATTATCCCCCTTGAACTTTCTTTTAGGATACCTTTAATTAAATTATAATTGTTTTCATTATTATTATGTATTAATTATATATGCATTACTATATAACTATGTCTTTACTGTTGCTAGGTACTATGTGGCAATTAAACATTGTTCATTGTTGTTCATTGTTGTTGAAAATAGATGCTGCAAATAAAAAGAATAGATAGATGGATGGATGTCAGGTATGTGTGTCTGTCGGGTATGTGTGTCTGTCAGATATGTCTGTCTGTCGGGTATGTGTGTCTGTCAGGTATGTGTGTCTGTCAGGTATGTGTGTATGTCAGGTATGTGTGTATGTCAGGTATGTGTGTATGTCAGATATGTGTGTATGTCAGGTATGTGTGTCTGTCAGGTATGTGTGTCTGTCAGTTATGTGTGTCTGTCAGTTATGTGTGTCTGTCAGGTATGTGTGTCTGTCAGGTATGTGTGTATGTCAGATATGTGTGTATGTCAGGTATGTGTGTCTGTCAGTTATGTGTGTCTGTCAGGTATGTGTGTCTGTCAGGTATGTGTGTATGTCAGATATGTGTGTATGTCAGGTATGTGTGTATGTCAGGTATGTGTGTCTGTCAGGTATGTGTGTATGTCAGGTATGTGTGTCTGTCAGGTATGTGTGTATGTCAGGTATGTGTGTCTGTCAGGTATGTGTGTATGTCAGGTATGTGTGTCTGTCAGGTATGTGTGTCTGTCAGGTATGTGTGTCTGTCAGGTATGTGTGTATGTCAGGTATGTGTGTCTGTCAGGTATGTGTGTATGTCAGGTATGTGTGTATGTCAGGTATGTGTGTATGTCAGGTATGTGTGTATGTCAGATATGTGTGTATGTCAGGTATGTGTGTCTGTCAGGTATGTGTGTCTGTCAGTTATGTGTGTCTGTCAGTTATGTGTGTCTGTCAGGTATGTGTGTCTGTCAGGTATGTGGTGTCTGTCAGGTATGTGTGTCTGTCAGGTATGTGTGTATGTCAGTTATGAGTGTATGTCAGGTGTGCGCGTATGTAAGATATGTGTGTTTGTCAGGTATGTGTGTAAGTCAGGTATGCGTTTATGACAGGTATGTGTCTATGTCAGGTATGTGCGTCTATTAGGTAGGTGTGTATATGTCAGGTATATGTGTATATGTCAGGTAATTGTGTATGTCAGGTTTGTGCGTCTATCAGGTAGGTGTGTATATGTCAGGTATATGTGTATGTCAGGTAATTGTGTATGTCAGGTATGTGCGTCTATCAGGTAGGTGTGTATATGTCAGGTATATGTGTATATGTCAGGTAATTGTGTATGTCAGGTATGTGTGTTTATCAGGTATGTCAGGCATGTGCGTACGTCAGGTATGTGCGTATGTCAGGTGTGTCAGGTATATGTGTATGTCAAAGGAAAGCACCAATACCGCCTGCAAAATGTCATGCCGGCTCTAGGAAAGCTCTTGTCCACACTGACATAGACTGATTATGTCAATTATTTATTCAGTAGCGGGTGGGAGTAAAATGTAATTGCCGCAGAGCAAATATTTACCCGCAATTCCGCACAAACACGATATTTGTTAATGGAATCGATTTCGGAGAGCTCGTCCCGGGAATCGTACTTCCCCATTGATCGTCCTCAAGATTTCAATTTACGATTCTATTTAAGATCCGAATCTTGGGATCGCCCACCCTTAAAACAAACGAAAAAGAAAAAAAAAATAAGAAGCACACTTTGCCACCCACGGGGTAAAGACGGGTGGACGAAATGAAGTATCGAATATTCAATTGCTTACGTCGATACTACACGTTTAATGAAGAAAAAAAATGATTTCGCATTTTAAAATATAGAGACTTTATTTAATTATGCAAATCTGGCGTCTGGAGTCGCAGTGACCATTCACTTTTCTAATACCCCTCCCCCGGGGTCATACATCTAACCTTTAGCATATGACCTTTACCCTCCATTGTCATGGCAACGGTCTGTCTATTCCCACCTCCTTCCTTTCTGTGGTTTTTGTTCTTCGTCATCTGCGCAACCTCCTTCCCCTCCCCATCCCCCTCCCCCCACTCCACACTGAAACCCGAAAGCATACCAATAAAAAGAAGTTGTCTCTCTTGCACACACCAGAGTTTGAGCAGTTTGTCAGTCCTTGTTGGTGTGTGGGACAGAGAGTTATGGCTCTTGAAATATTCTAGTTATCTCCCCTGATACATTTTATGTGTTTCCGTTTTTTTTTCTCTCTCTTTCGATTCGCTACCATTCCCCGGTGTTAATTCCCAATGCTGTGACCAGTACAGTGTGAAAATGTGTTATATATCTTTTATATGTATCGTACAAAAATCATACTATTGACCCGAAAGACCAAAAAAGAAATCAGAATGAGAAGTGCGACTGGGCTATTTGCTGGCCACACAATCTCTCGTATGATACAGCCACATAGGAAAAAGGAACAAACAACACCTTTGTAGGAAACTTTACTCACGGCTTCAAGACAATTTTTTTGCAAAATATATTTTCAGAATATTATATAAAAATCCTCTATTGATCTTCAATTTCCTTTGCCACAGAAAAGCCCATTGTTCTGCTCTTGTAGAATCTTTTTATCGAATTCTCTAAAAAAATAAAGCATTGTGTTGGACACACACGCCCACTCAAAGCCGATGTACTTGATTGCATCTTACATTTAGACAACACACAAAAAAAAAATAACAAAGGACACAAAACAGAAAATAAGCCTGATTCTGAAATGGTTGTTTTTTTTAAATAATTTTTCTTACCTAAAATTTTTTACGATGAACTTTAGAAAAACCTAGATCTATATTTTTGGTTCTAGAGATGTGAATTATTAAAAAAAATGTAAAAAGTTAAAATTTTGAAAACTGTCCAGACCTGTATAAGTAGATCAACTAAATTCAATAGGGAGACAACCATTATTATCCATTATCCATTATTTCCAGTGTACGGATCAGGAAATGATTAAAGGTTTTGAAACTGAGTGAGATGACGTCCACTGTCTAGTGTCATTCTTTATTTTTGTTTAGTTATTTCCTGGTCATGTTATTTTGTATCTGTAAGTCTGTCAGACTATATGTTTATCTAACTATCTATATCGTTCTATCTTTATATCTATCTGTCTATCAATCAGTCTAAATGTCTGTCTTCTTAGCTCTGTGTCTATCTTCATAGCATCAATCTATTTTTTTTGGCCTGTAACACCGATTGAACGTCTGTTGATCTATCTATCTATCTACCTACCTACCTATCTATCTACCTACCTACCTATCTATCTATCTAGCTATATATTTATCTATCCATCTATATACCTATCTATCGATCTATCTATCTATCTATGTATCTATCTACCTACCTGTATATCTATTTATCTACCTACCTATCTATCTATCTATCTATCTATCTATCGGTGAATAGCACACCCACATACTAGGATTCGATACTCGGTGAAAATAGTGTATTCGGTCAGACCGTGGTTACAGTATCGATAATAGATATCGACAGTAACGTGTAGTTAATAAACGTATTATGAAGGAACTATCTACTGACAATCAACACCATACATATTAAAATCTTAAAATGTTATATTTATAGGCATATACAGACCATGCCATTAATTCAATAACAGATTTCTTGTGGCCTACTTCTGGCATGACATTTAATCGAGAAAACAGCGTGGGACAGCATACGTCAATTTCCTTGCATTGCGATAGCAGAATTACAAGTCGTCAACCTGGAAGCATAGCATTAATGCATTCTATTAAGTTTAAAAAAGAAAATGATTAATATTCTAAATCCGTTGATTAAACTGTATGAAAAGGAACTGGCGCTAGAATAATCAGAAGTCAGAAGCAGCAGCGAAATGAAAGCAAGCTGATATTAATTGTGTGTTGTTGTTTCTTTTTAATAGGGTTTTCTGCAACGATTTATAAATTTTGGATAAAAGAAGATAAACAAGTTAGTGAGAGAGAATGGGGGAGACAGAGACACGGGGAGAGAAAGACAAGATCGAGAGAGAGAGAGAGAGAGAGAGAGAGAGAGGACAAGATGACAGAGGTGGACAGAGAGTCGGATAGTTCTAGCAAGTGAAAAAAAAGAAGAGAGAAATCAGAGAGAGAGAGAGAGAGGAAATAAGATTGAAAGAGAGAAAAAAACGATGAAGAGGAATATTGATTTGACTCAGCGGGTGATAATTAGAGCGAGCGATAAAGAAGAAGAGAAATATGAGAGAGACAGTATATATATAATATAGATAGATATATAAATACACAAGAGAGACAGAGAGAGAGAGAGAGAGAGATAGATGGAGAGAGTGATTGAGAAAGAGGTTTAGAGATGGCCAGAGATAACAGTAAGCAAGAGAATGAGAGAATAGAGACTGCAAAAAAAAAAATATATATAAAGATTGATAGAAAATAGAAGAGTGAATTTATGGTTATTGAAAACGAGTGTTTGTAACAATGATGACAACAAAGATACCATTAGGCCGCTGATTGGATGCAACCGTGCACCGCCTGTTCTCATTTGGGTCGGCTAATTCCACTGGGGCCAATGCATTTATAATAGAGTGGGCCACACATCAGAAAGCAAAGAAAAAAAGAGAGTGTGAATCTCTGGGCCGCAAGGGGATATTGTACGCAGGAACATGGAGAGCGGTGGTACTAAAACCTTCACGCTGAGTCAGTACATTTCATTTCACGACATTCGTTAATCCGATAAATTGGATTATGAGATTAGCAAAAGCTTTTAATCTGCATCATCCGTAATTGCAAAACCGTCACTTATAATTAAAAAAAAAACTTTATGTTTCATTTATTGTTTTTTTTTTATATCAATATGTCGCAATCGCTTCCGCCCCTTTTGAAAAGGGACAGCAACGCATGTGTTTCCTGCTAAAGCTACATTTCTTGGCCTGCTATGGTCAAGTTATCGTAATGTCGTCATCCATTTTGTCTTCTTGGAAATAGCCATTGTCAACTAATCTATATATATAAAGTAGACTATGTGTGTTCAACCAATCACGTGAGTTAATTTAAAGACACGTGACCTTATTGTCTCCTATAATACTTTTGCGATCTCACATCGCACACGACTTCTGACTAAGAGATTTACATATCAGACTGCCTCACGGGCGACCCGGGTTCGATTCTCCAGTTAGTCATACTTTTTTTTCGACATTTTTATTTCAATTAATATTAGTTTAAAAAAAAGGATTGTAAATCTTCAAGCATTACCGGACAATTTAGAGTTTTGATAAATAAAAAGACTGGCCAATTTTTTACCCGATTAAAATATTTATTTTAAATTATTTTCATAAAAGTTTTGAGCATAAAATTATTTTTTTAATTATTAGGTTTAGCTTTCTGTTTATTGTAATTTATAAATTTCTTATCTGTAGCTTATACAGGCTTGTTTTATTTTCACCCCGGGCATCGCCGGGCAATTTAGCTTGTATAAAATAAGTTATTAGTACATTTTATTTTTTTTTATTTTCACACAAGCCGTGGTGAGAAGAGCAATTAATGATAAGACCAAAGCCATTATAACATTTTATTTATAGCATTTTTTGTTCAATATGTAAAGATACCAGTATCAAGAAACATGGAAAGAACATTATTTTTCGAGAACATTCCAGTTCAGTCCAATCCACCCCCCCCCCCTCCGTCCACAGCCCAATCATTCCATGACATGCCTCAGATGACAGGAAATGCCACAATAAATCAGGAAATTAGGAAATCCACCCTTCTTCCCCTCCCCACCCCCCATTTTTTGTGACAAGTGCCGTGCAGTACTGACATGTCACGTGTACAAAATAATCCCCCCACTCCCCCCCCCCCCCCCCACTAAAACCTCTTTCTGAACAAATTGCCTATTGATTTATGTCTCTATTCGCATTGCTTTCAAAACGAACGAGGTCGGAATAAAAACCTCAACAGACATTTTATTTCAAGTAGGTATTTGGGGACCGCTGTTTAAGATTTACGAATGGAAGCAATATTAAGGTAAAAATAAAGGGAGATGAACAAAAAAAGAACAACAACTCACAAATGTTGATACAAAAAATATATAAATAGACGAACAAATTCCAACGTTGCACGAATTCCAATAGAGCACAAATTCCAATCTGGCACATTCCAATATAGCAAAATGTCCAATATAGCACAAATTCCAATATAGCACAAATTCCAATATAGCACAACGTGTGAAATCTTAGTAGTCCACTTTTAAATATGTAACAAAGTGATACGTCATATGATAGACGCCGTTTTCACGTGATTACATTCATTAGGTCAGAAGTGACTCAGAAGTGCTTTTCATTCTTTAACAACTATTTTTCGGACTTTAATTAAAATTCATTAGATCAAAGAATCGTTCGTTGTTTTCGAAGTCCTTTTTCGTTGAACATTAAAAAAAAAAAAAACCTAATGAGCACTTAAAATTAATTTTTTTTAAAAACATTTCCCTGTGAACTAAACAGTACGTTAACACTGAAGCCATAATCAGCTCAGAAATATTGACAAGTCTTAATGGGGTGTGACCTTTTTGGGTTCAATGCATAAATGAACTTTAAATAATGTTTTCGGCTTTTTTTCAAGTATAGCTTTTTTAAATATAGAAAGGCTACAAGATAAGTTATGAGAAATCCGTTTTGACATCAAAAGTGAGCATGCGATAATTAATACTCCAAGTATTAGTCGCGCTAAGTTTAATTATTTGTTTCAGTTTTCAACTAGCATACACTAAACTAAGCTATGTAGTTAGATGGCAATGCACAAATATACTTCCGGTTTACTTCCGGCAACATAACATTTAAATGAGTTTTAAAAATATCTTACATTAAAAATAAGTGATTCTTCACGTGTTATGTTCAAAATCAATCGCTCTCTTTCGGCAACATCTTTTGGAAATGATTTTATTCCCAACATCATCTCTTACTCGCAGAACAACCAGGTACGCAGCATATAGGCATGTTTTTTTTTGTAGTAAATTAACGAATGTGACCAGAAGTGTTGGAATGTATCGACCTTTTAGGTTCAACATGCATGCATAATCGTTAAGACTTGTCAAGAGAGACGAAAGCATCTCTTTACTTTATCAATTTTGTTGTTGTCTGGTGGTGGGGAGTTGGGGTGGTGGTTATAAGCTACAGTAAGTTACACTCTAGTTTTCCGGACCATGTAGCCTTGTCGCTTGTAGGTCCATGTCATCAGTTGAAAAAGAAAGGTTACTGTGTCCGGGCCACTGCGCTGTTCGCACAATCCCATGGTATGCCACGCCTAAGAAAGAGTTTAACTTGGTTAGTCCTTTGGGACGGAAATAGGCGATAAAGATATGTTTATATTGCGATAAACATTATTCAGAAAATAAATCTCAGTATCGATGTAATTGTTATGGGCTATTAGGAAAAGGTTCTGTTTATTTTCATGACCTTTTTAGGGGCAGTGACCTTGAATAGACTCAGTAAACTTCCAATAGATTTGATATAATATATGTATCTCAGTGTTTATTAAACGGCGTGTTTATAACGTTTCTTAGATCAACAATCTATTATGTTCCCTACTTTCCCGATACAATGCGCACGGTGTTTCATTCTAATGTTTTTTTTTATATAGAGGCTATGTTTATTTTATCTATTCAAAGTTTAGTATAAAAATGTCTCTAATTTGTTTTTATTCATTCAAAGATTCACAAATTCAAGACTAACTATTCACCATTTTAATTTTTATCATGCCATAAATAATCATTCTTTGCTTGTCGTATTTAACTGTGATTCACTGTGCTAGATCTATGTTTTTTTTTGGCATTCTGTGATTTACCATCTACGTTTTTTTTTTCGAATTCTTTTTTTCTCTTTCGTCTTTTTTGCCTTTGTATTTCTTACGAACTCTTCAATAAAAAAAAAACGAATTCAATTCCAGGCGGAATACTTAAATTGTATTTGTTTTTCAAACACTCAATTTAGAGCTTAACCTCATTTCAGTCACAGCCACAATCCACCAGCTTCGTATCAGCCGTTAGTTTTGCACAAACCATTGTCTATGCATCCAATTTTGTTAGTTGTTTTTATATAGCTATATTAACCCATGGAGGACCGAACCATGTTTAAATAATTGATGGGTTTGTGACCCCTTAATGTGAGATTGATTAACCCTTCCCATGCAGGTCTGTGGCCAAAAAAATAATACATTTTACCAGAGCAGTAAATATAACACTGTTTCGTTGACAGCGTAGTTGGATATACCGTGTAATGGCCGTTTAGGCTTATATTTTGTAGATATAACTTGCAAAGGCCGGTTTGGTTCATATCATAGATATAAACAATGTATATTTTACCTTATACTGGCCGCTATGGTTTTCATTGTAGATATACCTTATACTGGCCGCTTTAGTTTATATTGTTGATATACCTTATACTGGCCAGAATTGAATACTAAGTAGCGATACTTTGCCATCAGTGCCTTCATAACAGCAAGATGCCGTCCTATTTCAAGAAGCTAAGCAAACCCTACGCCGACTCCTCACTTCTGGCGGTGCCCCGCGTTTCTCTCTGACGACCGTTAGACTAAGAGCCTACTCAATATCTGGCCCGAAAGTATGGAATCTACTTCCCATCCGATTCTATCGTCACTTTTAAAAGGAACTTGAAAACACATTATTTTAATAATTTACTTTTGTTAAACACTTGTTAGCCCCCTCCTCCCCCCCCCCCCCCCCCCACTGTTTTACTTACGAATTAGGTCGGTTAATGCTACTTAATTTGCTTTGTCATATGTTTGTAAAGTTTTCAGCTTTATATTTTTTTTAGCCTAGAGAATTATATCCGTGTTCTTAGTTGTTTGTTGCTCAATGTTAAATGCGCTCTGAGCTTACACTGTATTTGGTGGCCAGAGATATATAAATATAATTATTATTATTATTAAAGATGTGTTATCTTATACATGTGATGACATAGATTCTGAACTATCAGTTGAAATAGCAATAACATCTGACAAGAGAAACACCAATAGTTAAATCACTAAACCTAGAAACACTAGAGGACGTAAGGGCAAAGAGTAAACTAGTAAAAATACACAAGGCATTAAACTATAATAAATAGAACCCAATAATAATCAATCTGTTGCAATGCTCAGATAAACAAAAAAGACCAAAACACTTTCGTTAAATCTTATGCGAGAACAAATGCATATAAGTACTCTTTCTTCCAGAGTGGCATTTGGGCATGGAATGGGTTGCCTGAACAAACCAGGAAAACCCATGCACGTTAACATCATTTAAAACATTAATAAAGATGCAAGACTAGACTCGGACCATGGATGAGCTATATGACGCAATAATCTTCTTTATAGAAGGAGCGTCTGTAATATATAAGATAACAATAACAAAAGTTGTCGTTTTCTAGATTGTTCTATGTTACAATTATCCAACGTGTTTTTTTTATTGGACAAAGTTTCCTATTATAACTCAATAAAAAGAAATTACATTAAGAATTAATTCCATAGAAGATCTAAATAAAATATATTTTTGTTGTTGTGTATTTGTGCTTTCTGCTTTGTTTCACTAAGTGAAGTACATTTAAATGTTTACAATTTGCCCGCATCTAGAATAAGAGAGAAATTAAGATAATAGAGGACAACAATGGCTCACACACACACACATAGGCACACACATAAACACAAACAATATAACAAAAATAGCAAGCCAAACAATGATCCCATGAGATGGCGTAATTTAGTTTCGTATTCTGCATTCAAGTTTTATGTTCTATTTAATTTGTTTCTGCTGCCGCCGTTAATTTACTTGGATGCCTAAATGGTGATGTTGTTGAATGTTTTGGTTAAAAGTTCATCCAATTTAACATTGTCTTACATTCTGTGTTATAAGTGGTCTTAAAGAAGGGATAAAAACGAAATTTATTCTATCAGCTAATACAATTATCTTTCATAAACTGTTTTTAAAAAGACATCGAGGAGCTGAAAGAATACTTGTAGGAGACTCACTCCCGATCTGCGTGGCGGTGGCATGTGCGCCCTCCTACACCCTGAGTACCTCCAGTATACACTTCCCCCCAACAAAAGATTTTGTTTGTTGAAAAAATAAAAGTTAATTCTGTTTGTTTTATTGGCATTGTTGATCTAATTATCTCCCCCCACACACACACACACACACACACACATACACACAGAAAAACAAAACGAATTTCTTCTTCTTCTCGTCCTTGAGGAACAGGCGCCGATTATCGACGTCTGTGGTCCTTCCTAGGACATAGGCCGCCAACAAGGGTCCTCCAGGCATCTCTATCCTGGGCCAGTCTCTCCAGCTTCCCCCAAGTAAGGCCAAATTCCTTGGTATCTGCTTCTACATCTCTGCGCCAAGTGTTCCTCGGTCGACCTCTTTTCCGTTTTCCCTGAGGGTTCCAGTTCAGGGCATGCCTTGTTGTGCTGGAAGCAGGTTTTCTTAAACAAAAGAAAATCTTTTTACACCTCCCTTCCCCCCCTCCTCCATTCCCCAGGGTTGTCTGTGTTTCCAGAAGACAACAACAAGAGATAAAAATAACAATAGATAACAGTAGATAACAGTAGATAACAGTAGATAACAGTAGATAACAGTAGATAACAGTAGATAACAATAGATAATTACTCTGTATTCAATTTTTTTTTATTGTCTTTGTCTAATTGTCCTGTTTGTCTTATTGCCTGCTCTAGTCTGTTTGTCCTATTTTGTCTGTCTGTCCTCTCTTATCGGTTTGTACTTTCTTGTCTGTCTGTCCTCTCTTGTCTGTTTCTCCTCTCTGTTTTTAGTTATTTCTGTCCGTTTTGTCATCTCCGTCTTTTTTTTAGAAATGTTTGTGTTTTGACGGGTTTTCATGTTGTATTAGATTTGTTCACAATTTGTATTTTTCTTTCTCGGTATAATTTTGTTATATACAAAATAATGTCTGTTAATGCAATAATGGCCGAAAATTTATTTTGTCTGGATATTTGGCATTTTTTGGGGATACATATCATGATGGTTCTTTTTTTGTTTTTGACCTTTTAAAATTGGATTTTTTTCTCTCTCATTTTGGATCTCATGGTTCATGTAAATCTGTCATAATATATTTGGCGTTTGCTTGTTGACATTTTATTAATGACATCCTGCAATGTATCTGCCTATCTATCTGTCTGTCTATTGTCACGTGCGAAATCAGCTACTGACGTTAGATGATATTTTTAGTAATGTATTATTATATATTATTTTGATTCATATCCGTCTTGGATCTCACAAGGTTGTATAAGAATTTATATTGATGTTATTGAATTAGATTTGATGTTTATTTGACTCGTCGCGATATGAATCTTTTGTGTATAAAGTGATTTAGATAAACTGTACCTTAATATATAGGAAATCCACAATCCTGTTTGAAATTGAACACAATTTTATTCCAACAAGTTGAGATGATAAAATATAACAATACCACAGAATACATGTATCAGTATTATATAATGAAACTTAATCAGTTGAGATTCTTCTATAATGAGTTAAGCTGTAATCCTATCTTTAAGAAAGTGGTCAAAAACAGTCCTCACATTAGCGCCCAAACTAGAACTCAACTAAACGGTATTCCACCCTCGTGCATATGACGTATTTTATAGCTATGACGTAGTGTCTAGACATATGCATGTTTTATTCCTAACACGGAAACATTTCGGGTTTAAGATTATTTCATTTTAACTTTAGTTAATAATAACAAAACCAATATAATATGGAAATAAATCTACTCGTAACACTATCTGTCTAAGTTTATATATGTCTGTATGTGTATCTATCATCTCGCTGTCTGTCTATCTATTTATCAATCTAAATGTCTCTCTATCTGTCCGGCTCTAGATCTATATCTATCTATCTATCTATCTATCTATCTATCTATCTATCTATCTATCTATCTATCTATCTATCTATCTATCTATCTATCTATCTGTCTATCTTTCTATCTATCTATCTATCTATCTATCTATCTATCTGTCTATCTTTCTATCTATCTATCTATCTATCTATCTATCTATCTATCTATCTATCTATCTATCTATCTGTCTGTCTATCTTTCTATCTATCTATCTATCTATCTATCTATCTATCTATCTATCTATCTGTCTGTCTATCTTTCTATCTATCTATCTATCTGTCTGTCTATCTTTCTATCTATCTATCTATCTATCTATCTATATCTATCTATCTATCTATCTATCTATCAATCTATCTATCTATCTATCTATCTATCTTTCTATCTATCTATCTATCTATCTATCTATCTATCTGTCTATCTTTCTATCTATCTATCTATCTATCTATCTATCTATCTGTCTATCTTTCTATCTATCTATCTTTCTATCTATCTATCTATCTATCTATCTATCTACCTATCTATCTATCTATCTGTCTGTCTATCTTTCTGTCTATCTATCTATCTATCTATCTGTCTATCTTTCTATCTATCTATCTATCTATCTATCTATCTATCTATCTACCAATCTTTTTATCTATCTATGTATTTGTCTATGGATCTATTTATGTATATATCTTTGTATATATCTATGTATCTATCTATCTATCTATATGTATCAATCTATGTTTATATCGCTATATCTATCTACATATCCATCGATCAATCTGTCCATCTACCTATCAATCCACCATTCTATCCGATAATCCATCTAACCCAACGAACAGATATCTATGCATTTTATAACATTTTTTCGCTAGCCCACCAATAGACACTAATCACATTGAGCTCAATGCACAAAACGGCTTTGTAAAACGAGTTTAAAAAAAACAAAATCTAGAAGCCAAACTAAACAAAAAACGCTCAACCCAGAACCTGAGAAACTAAACAGGATATTGTTAACAAATAAACTGGAGAATGTTAACAGATAATTATTTCGTCTCAGACATACATACATTTTTTTTGGAGTTTCCTTGACGTTCTACAGACAACTAAAATAAAAATACTTTGTCACATTGTTACTTCTATATATTGATTTCCTTTACTGAAAGAAATAAGTTGGAAGGGGAAAAAAAGAAGGTAAATTGGGGAAAATTATATTTCCCCATCATCATCTCCTCTGTCTGTTTTTTGGCCTCTTGCCCTTGGCCCCGCCGAAGAACAATACATGACGCCTTCGATTACCTGGGATCGATCCGGACTAAAAATGTCAATATTGAAAGAGCGCTACGCTCGCTAATAAAAACACAGCGTCGATACCGACCCTGTTACATTTCCCATTAGCACTGGGGGAATCTATCATAATCCTCCCCCACCCATTCCCCCTTCTCTCCCCCACCCCGCACCCTTATCCAACAGTCTCTTTTATTACTGACCCATTTTTTAAATAATCGTGGCCAATGCTCCACACTTTAAATCTTAACTACCATCAGTTGTGACCATATATTATTTGGGGGGGGGGGGGGGGGGGGGGGACAAAAAACTGTCAAACGGCTGGTGCTGCGGTTAGGTCATCGGAATGTCAACCAACACGTCGCGGGTTCTAGCCCTGACGCCGACCAATCGTTGACGCCCTGCAGGAATTTTTGGTATAGTGGACGTAATAATCTTCTATTTAGAAGGAACGTCTGTAAAACGTATAAGTCATAAGTGAAGTATTTTTCTCCTTATAGTATAGTCATGGAGCTAGAGAACACAACAACTATAAAACTCTACGTTATATGCATCCGTTAAAACTATAGTCCAGTGGTCGGCAACCTACGGCACGCGTGCCACACTTGGCACGCAAAGTGATTCTTTATGTGCCGAGTTTCAGATGGATAAAACGACTGGAAGTGGTTCAAATGTCATGCGAAGGTCGGGTGGGTCTCAAGAAGCAAACATTTGCGAAGCTAATATATAAATGATATTTTTAAAACTATAAACTTTAAATTATGTCGATCAGTTATGCCTATATTAAAAGTGAATGTGTTGTAGTAAATGTTCGGACACTAATGCAGGTCGATAAATATTTTATCAATGTCTAAATGTCCACAAGTCAAATATTTTAGTGCATGTGTTTGAAGCCAAGGATTCTATGGAGATGGTTTAATTTAAAAAGCAGCAAATTTCCGTGATGTCGTTACCAGAGCATAGCAACTAGAGGGGGTAGAGGGACGGCTGTGACTGAAGCACGACACTTTATAGTTAGTTGTCGCTGCCACCAATTTCTAACAAACAAAATAATTGCTGTACAATCAAAACAGCCGACAGCCCAACTGTTTAGTCCTTTTTGGTTGTTGTTTTTTCTCCAAGAGACAGGAACTGGACTTTGGGGAGGATAATCAGTGCCAGACACTTTATAAATTGGAGCCCTGGAGGGAAAAGTCACATTACGGGGGGAAGCTCCACAAGTGCAAATTAATAATATAAAAAAAAAAGAGAAGCCGGATGTTCGTCCATTTTTTTTGTAAGGGTACATAGTCATGCGCAAACATTTGCTGTTGTTTTTTTTTTTTATGTGTGTGGGTGGGAAATGGCAAATGTTTACATAGAAATGTTTACGTGTTAACGTTTGTTGGTATGGTTAGGGCTTAGAGTTTGTTGGTATGGTAGGGCTTAGTGTTATGGACTCTTTATGATTGATGACTATTATTACGACTCGTTAAATCGGATTCAATGAATATAGTTGTATCTTTATTAGAAGTCTCTAGATTCTGCTAATCTGTAGCCCAAGCTAGGGGTTCCTTGACTGACAGGTCTATGCAGTAATGTAGTTATATTCGTGATAATTATCTTCAACACCTTTCTCAACAATGATAGATCAAACAACTCCAGTTGTTGAATAAACAATTTTATTTAAATTGTAGACTCAATATAAACGATCAATAAACTTCATCAACTGATGGCAACATAAGTATTTCAACAAAATGACATTATATGTACAAGTATTAATATAGCGACTTCACTCTACAAATGTTTAAACAGAACTAACTTTAAGGAGGTCGGGACTTTCCAAAGAAAACTATCATCGAAGATTCTACAGGGTCTTAATACGCATTTTAACCTCTTTCTCTATAATTACTACGATCCAGAATTATCCTCCAATTTCCACGGGATTTGAACGAATTATTTTATTTAAACTGCCCTCAGGGCATAAAGGTCAAACCTTGGTCGCCTTGGACTCTGATACGCACTTGTTAAGAGGTCAATGCCTTACTACGTCATTCCTCTATGACCGATATTCGTAACAAATAAACAATTTTATTTAAATTGTAGACTCAATATAAACGATCAATAAACTTCATCAACTGATGGCAACATAAGTATTTCAACAAAATGACATTATATGTACAAGTATTAATATAGCGACTTCACTCTACAAATGTTTAAACTGAACTAACTTTAAGGAGGTCGGGACTTTCCAAAGAAAACTATCATCGAAGATTCTACAGGGTCTTAATACGCATTTTAACCTCTTTCTCTATAATTACTACGATCAGTTACGAATATGGTTAAAATACTTTATCTATAGAGGCCACGATGGTCGAGCCGGCAGCGCGTTCGACTGGCTAGGTTGTTCTTTTCCAGGATCTGGACGTAGGGTCTACGTAGATCTGATGGGTACCTGGCCTTAGTTGTGGTAAAGTAAAGCTGGCTGTAAATTGAGCTGACCACACAATCACCTATTATGAAGTGGCCAAAGAAACCGGTGAACGCGTCTGCACCGCTCTATAATCAATTTGGTCCGAAAAGTACCTTACTTTACTTTACTTTACTTACTTACTTTACTTTACTTTACTTTACTTACTTTATCTAAAGTAATTTCGTCTCTTAATTGTCCAGAAGAGGCGGGGGATTGTCATTTCTTTCCTGCATATTATGACGATCTGCAACCATGAATGGATTTGTTTATTACATAAGAATGAAAGGGGGACCCGATTGTGGATCATGTCTACGAAACATTAGTGGAATAATGGACGATGGAAAATGAGAAATAATATTTCTTTATTGATTGAAACACATCGAAATCTGGCTTTAGTACAGGTGTTTCGTCTTTCCAGCATCAATGAACACTATTTTAAATCAATATAATATGATTATTAGTACGCTTGGTCAGAAATATACTCATAAAACATACATGTATGCTTATTGTCATATCATTTACATACAAGATAATTTATCCATAGGTATCAGTAGTGTATCTCTAAATGACTGGCGATTCCTTATTCGCCATGAAAGTGGAACAAATGATCTCCTAAATCTGTGATCAGCAAATCTTTTGATAAAATTGTGTGCCATTCTTCAATCCGCGTGCCAAGAGCATAATATTTATCCAGTTCTAGCACTTAATTTCATGTAGAAAGCTCTCGATTTGCCTTTTTTAAAGGTCTTCCGCGTGCCATTGAAAAAATCACTCTGCGTGCCAAGTATGTCACGCGTTGCGTAGGTTGCCGACCCTTGTGACCTAAATCTTTCTGTTTTAGCCTTTAACTATCTGTAGAAGAAACTTGATCTGTCTTTCTGTCGGGTCTTCCGCGTGCCATTGAAAATCGCTCTGCGTGCTTCTTCTGACACGCGTTCTGTAGGTTTCCAACACCTGTAGTAATAGATATACATCATGGACTGCGTAAATATAACCGCTAAAGTAAAGAAAGCGTCTTTTTTTTAAATTATAATATGTAAGGCCACAATATCGCACTCTGAGCAGTTGTGAACACCAATAGGTTAAAAATGACATGCCGACAAAAAGAAATAAATAATCATTGTACAGGTCTTGTATCGAAACTGGCATTATAGTCGTTCATTTTTATGACTCTCAGCATCGCTTTTTCGCAAGATCTTATCTTATTCATTACAGACGCGCGTTCAATGAAGATCCTTCGTCTGAGTCATGTTTTTATAGTGTTGTATTTCTAAATTAGAATTTAATGCCTTATGCATTATTACTACTTTACTCTTTGCCCTCCTGTCCTCTAGTGCAAGGTCGGCAACCTTTAGTTAATAGTGTGCCAAACTACGATTTCTTAATCTTCCAGCCTGCCAACAGCCTCAAAGTCAAACTGCTCTATTATGCTTTTTGAAATTATTTGTATAGGACAATTAATCTAACTCCGCAGCAAGACCAAGGCCAAAAGCAACGGAGATTATTTATAGAGAAAATCGTTAAAGCGTTTTAAATTTAATATAAAATTAACGTGTTTGTGATTATCATCCTTTTAATTTTCATTTATATCAAATACAATATTTTATAACTAAGCTTTTTCGTATTAATGGCAATTATTGACTAAACATGATAATTCGTTAGTCAAGATGAGGATCTTACACATGTTCATATTGATTATATTTTTTCTCAATTCAACTGAGATGTTGAAAGTGTTTTACTTTTAGTCGGAGATGAAGTAAACTCGATATGGTTAAGCGGAATAGATGCGTTGTAATCATACAAACTTAGTAGTTAATGTAGTATTTGAAAATATACATATACATTCTTTAGTCATATAATATTTATATAATTTTCAAATACTTTTTTTCAGTTTGATCTTTTTTAAAGTAATAAATTGTAAACCATTTATTCTTTTTTTTGAAAGAAAAAAAACATTTTAGAAATATTAGCTCAAATAAAACCGGTTTATTATCTCCCTTTAAATAAAAAAAAAGGTTTCCACATTTGATTCAATAATGATGCCAATTAAGTTATGTTATGTAATATAACAAATCTAACCGACTAATTATTTTATATAAATCCAACATTATGGTATTCATTACAAGATTTAATTATTAGAGGTTTAAAATAGTTTACGTTAAACAGATGTACATAAACATTTCCTGAATTGTTTGTCCATTTAAAGAGTTTATCTTTTATACATTAATAATTACAGAAATGACATTATATAGTGCTATTAAAAAGTCTCTTATATTTATTAAATTAATAAAAAATAAATTTGTTTTAGAATTACTTATATTTATGTTTAATTGAAGAAGATGAGCAAAAAAAAACTGTTTTAAATGTAATTAGTGTGTATAAATAATTGAGCGTCTTGTCCTTGAATGCTCTTCGCTAATTGTATAATGTCGAATACAAATTTAGTCACTTCTGAATGGTCAATTGTAGGTGACCTCTTTGTGTGCTTAAAAAATCTGTTCACAAGTGTAAGTTGAACCAAAATCTGAATGTAGTAGAGTGAATGAATAGCAGTTGAGAATAGCAGATGACTTTTCTAATCAGCTTCCTTCCATATATTTTCCGCTAATTGTTTTTCATGTTTAAAATTCAACATGATGCATTTTAAAATCGCCAATATCCCTCCCCGTAAAAAAAAGAGCTACATCTAAGAAGGTTGTAAGATCAAACCAGTTAGGCTTGAAATGGTATGACAAAATGAGTCCATCAATTTGAAAGTCTTGCCTTTGATTAGAAAACTCCGCTTGACTTAGGTTGCCGACCCCTGCCAGTGCCTTTACAAGCTTATGTGGCGCACCAAAAGGTTCAGCACCGCCCCCTTGAATACTGTAACTGCTTGTTTAGTGCTATATTTGCTATATTTAGACTACATTTGCCGCTCCCCTGGAAGTGCCGCCCACGGGCATATGCCCCCTCCCCATCTTATTTGAGGGCACTGACCCCTGCACTAGTGTTTCTATGTTTAGTGTTTTAACTATTGGTGTTACTCTTGTCAGTTGTGAATATTCGCTAGTAATGAGACTTGCAACTCTTTTCTGAATTTGTTCTAATTTGTAAAGTGTATTCTTCAATTGATGGGTCCCATTCAGCAGATGCATTTTCTAGTATAGGCCTAACTTCCACGACTTTCGGAGTTTGCGCTAACTAGGTACTATAAGTCTTTGGTAATAACGAAATAGTAATGAGGACAATGTGAAGGTGAATTAAAAACCCAGCTACACTCTTTAAGACGAAATAAGAGAAAGAAAAAGGTAAACAAATAATCACTCGTCGGTCATGCACTCCTTAGGTTTTGTCCTTGATCGATAGTCGATAGAATACACACAGACATACAAGGGGACACATACAAAGGGACCAACAGAGGGGGCGAAATGAGAGTGGCGTCGGGGGGGGGGGTAGTAATTGAGAAGGAGGGACATTTAGAAACGTTATCCCAACATTTTCGTTTTCATTGACCGCCATCACGTATGTATTGCCGATTTCCGGTTTACTTGATCACTGCCTCGTTGCGTGTGTGTGTATATAAGGTGTCAGCGTGTTTTGCGAATGTGTGTGTTTGCGTGCTTGTATGTGTGTATTGGGGGAGGGGGCAGGGTGGCAGATAGGCAACGCGTTCGGTTGGCGTATCGAAGGTCCTGGGTTCGATTTCGGGTGAAGGCTAAACATTTTTTCCCGGAGTTTGAGGGTGTCTCTGAATCCCCCCCCCCACCCCAAGCTCCGATGGGCGCCTGACCCTTAGTTTGGATAAAGTAACGGCGGATGGGCATTGTACTGACCAACACACAATCCCCCCAAGTATGCCGTGGCCACAGAAACTGGTGAACGCTGGGTTCACCTGCCCTATGGATCAAATTGGTTCGACGGGGTTAATTTTCATATGTATACGAGCACTCGTGATCCAATTATACACAGTGTCTGCTCCCGAATGTGTGCGGATGAATAGGACAATATAGACGATTGGGATTAAAAATACATAACACGGAAAAGAAATTCAGTGTCAGGTTAAGGGGGCATAAGCCTCTAGCACGAAAACAACAACAGCCAAAAAAAACAAGAGAAGATAACAAAGAAGATTAAGACAATGTCGTCTGCAAAATATAAAATAAAATACCACTATGAATATTTAAGCAATCAATAATGCAAATGTTCTCCTATATATATATAGGAATGTTTGATGTTAAAAGTACAAGGATATCAGTCAATTAAAAAAAACGGTAAAAAGAAAAATTAATATCATACATATTTTATCATCTTATGTGGGCAATGTAAAAAATACCGTATATAACAGAGCAAGTATTATCTTATGTATGTACTGTATACAATTATGTATAATGGCTATATAATGTTTATATATATATATGTATATATATATAGTAATCTTTCTCTTTCTCTCTCTCTCTCTCTCTCTCTCTCATACATATGTAATCGTCACATTTCCATATTTTTAAAAAATCAATATTGTATCTTAATTCTGTTTTACTATGTTTTTCACAATGATAATGGAAAATAATATGAGATACACCTTTTAGTTTATGAATATCAATCTATCATCTATCTATCTATCTATCTATCTATCTATCTATCTATCTATCTATCTATCTCTATCTATCTATCTATCTATCTATCTATCTCTATCTATCTATCTATATATCTATCTATCTATCTATCTATCTATCTATCTATCTATCTATCTATTTATCTATCTTTCTATCTGTCTGTCTGTCTAGCAATCTATCTATATATCTATCTATCTGTCTGTCTGTCTGCCATCTATCTATTTGTATGTCATCAGTCCGTTTGTCTGTCTGTGTCTGACATTTATAAATCGTTCATTAGACTTATTACTCGATGCACACATAAGTTAGTATAATTTTCTGATCGATTCGATCCACAAGGAAAAGTGGGACGCGTCATTCACAAGTTTCTGTGGCCACGGCGTACTAGGGGATTCTAGGACCAGCACAGTGCCCAGCCACCTTAATTATACCCCCTAACTATTGTCAGGTGCATAGTATAGCTGGGTCGACAACAAGGACATCCTCCAGAGCAGGGAGACAATTCCTAGCCCGCCATAGGATTCGAACCCGGAGACCTTTGCTGCCATTCCACCCATGCACCCCCTCCCCCCCCCCCCCCCCCCAAACAACAACAAATATCAAGCCAAGCTTTATATAGGTCAGTGGATCCGCCGCCGTATTACGAAGTAGACCAAATATCAATCACGAGAAATTCACGTGAAACACGGGGTAAACTGTAAAAGCAACAACTTAATTCATAAAACCTTGATTAAACCTTACGGACTGTCTTGTTTTGGTGTCCCCGTTAGAGAAGATATATAATAATTTCACTCACCCACTTACTTGGCTCCACCCTACGCCACCACTGGTATGCTGCTCCCCACTCCCTCGCCCCCCCCCCCCACCTTCTACTACTGCTCCCCACCCCGCACACCCCTCCTCTGTCTCTATATTCAATTTCATCAAACTATTGTATTTTAAGCCACGGGGGGAGGGGGGGCAGATGACGAGGCTCAAACCACTTTACATATTCATTACGCGTACCTTCTCTCTCTCTCTCTCTCTCCATCCTCTTTCATCTCTTGTTGTTTCCCGTCCAATCCCACCCCCGCCCCACTCGTACCCACCCCTCCATCTCCTCCTCATCCCGGCGGCCCCATTTGATTCTAATCATTAACAACCAGACCCGGACCGATTGACAGCCGGACCCCGGCGTTGACCCGCCGTCTGCACAAAAAAGTTGATTTACGTTGACAGTGGCATCGAAAATGACGCACAACAACAAGAAGAAAAAAAAAAGACTCTATTAACGTTCTGGTAAAACAGCATTGTGCTGACAACGTTTTGTAGAATGAATGTGTTTTTCACGGAAATTCACGGAAATTCACGGATAATGCCGAACGTTTTAAACGACTATAAATTTACAATCCGAGATTTTCTGTCACCGAGTACGCGACCTATTACTAAACGTTTTTTTTTCTTCTTTCTCCCCTTTACGCAAGGGTTGAATGATGAAGTGGAGGCGGGGGAGGGGGAGAAGTTGGAGAATTTGGGGTGTGCTGGGGAATGTGTGTGTGTGTGTGGAAGGCTATCCATCACCCCTTTTGCAAATTTAACTCTTTGTCCTCCATTTATGAAACAGTAATTGCTCAATTCTCCTCGGACCGAGCGGCCATTGTCCAGAATGGAAATTGTCAGGTTGTACTGTTACAGTGAGAGCCAAGAAATATGTGGGATTGGGATATTAGTATTATTATTATTTGGTATTATTACTATTATAATTAGTATTAACTTTTCACGTGCTTTATGGTTGTAATGGTAAACCTCGGAGGTCTTAATATTGCGCAAATCATAAGAGGGGTCACGCTTTAGTCTCAGATAACTCCCTCTACATTCTAGAGGATTGTGGAAATCCGTCTTTACCAGATTCGAACCATTCAAAATGAAAGCCCAATGCTATGTAAACCACAACTCTCAAGACATTATTCATATTTAAAGTCCATATTTAATTTCCGGCAATCTTTATTTTGTTTACTTTACGCTATAAAGTTTGAATAGCTGCCATTTTTCTGATTTGTCTGAATCTAAAATTTTCGAAGTCGTTTAAAAGAAACACACTCCAAAAACAAACAAACAACAATTTGCTATTTCAATCATTTTTGTTTTAACTTAGCTTATGCTCAATTTTTGGAGTTGTTTTCTTTCTCTTTAGGCCAGTTTGAGATAAGCAGAAGAAAATACATTGTGAAATTTATAGGCCAGGTTTCGTCTTGCTAATTTAACAAACATATGCACTGGTTTTTTGTACGTCTTCTTAGCAAATAAATAGTGCTATTGCAACCGTAATCTGGGGCTGATTAAAAACATCTATAAATCGTCCAGGCTACTTGACAGTAAAAAGGAATAAAACTTCTTTGAAAAGTGTGAATTCTATAAATAAACAAATGGAAAACAGCCACTGGTTGAAGTGAGAATTACTAAAACATGCTGGCGCCGTATGTCTATGTTCTCCACTAGAAACTAAAATGGAATTTTCTAGCATGTGACGTCACTTAAGGGAAACAAAAAGATGCATTTCCATTGGTTAGATAAATGTGGAATCTTACACGTCTAACCACTCCTTAATTAAATTGATATTTTATCTTGTATTGCGCAACATGTATGTTACAATCTATAGTAAAATACTTACATTGAGAAGTTTTGCTTAGAATTTAAACCAAAAGAAGAAGCTGACTTCATGTCTAGACAACATTTTTTATCCTTTTATATGTAAAATAGGCGAAACAGACAAACACAAGACACGAACATACTTACATACAAACACAAATACCTATATAAACAATATGTCTTCTTTCCTCCAACGTATAATCTATTTTTGTGCTCCAGACTTTTATTACCTCAAGCTATATTTTTATACTTTTTAATTGGGTGAGAAAATGATTGGGGTTTGTGGGCTTCACTCTAGTCGACTTTGGGTTTTCCGACTTTGCAGCCGTTGTAATTTGGGCTGCACTTCAGTATTTTGCTCTTCAGTATCGTTTCCCTTCATATTAACCCTTACAGTCCCGGGCGCGTATATAGCGGAACTGAAGGCAGCATAGATAGAAGTAGGTCGGTACGGGAAGGGTTAAATTCATTTATGCTGGGTTGCCCTTTCAATCTGGCTGTCCTTTGCTACTACACTTGGGTTCCCCTTTAGCCGTGTTGTCCTTTAGTTGTGTCACCCTTCAGAATGGTTGCCTTTCAGTCGGCCGCCCTTCAGTTAAGCCGCCCTTGAGTTGAGCCGCCCTTCAGTTGAGCCGCCCTTCAGTTAAGCCGCCCTTGAGTTGAGCCGCCCTTCAGTTGAGCCGCCCTTCAGTTCAGCCGCCATGTAGCTCATGGATGATGCCAGTGCCTTGATGGATAAAGTAGGACCTTCTGAAGGATTGACTTATAGAGGGAATTCCTCGCGCCAGTCTTCAACTCTTTACAACATCGACATAATGTTCAAACCTATGTGGTAGTTCTTTACCTTAAAACAACGATGAACCACAAAACAAGCATCATTAATCTACAACATCACTCAGGATCACCTACTCACCCACATTAAAAACAATGAATAAAACAGTAGACGTCTGGGCTTTTCTCATTAGACACTATGAACGGAAACCGTCATGGGCGTCATCAGTACCAATAGTACAGTATCCCATACGTGCTAAGTTCGTTTACCCAGGGAGTGTTATTCACACTTACGTCTCCAATACATATATTAATCTCTCTTAAAGAATATATTATTTCTATGTGTTTTCTAAGAAATCACGAAGTCATTCTGCGTCAAGTCATAAATCAAAATTTTGTATATGAATTTCAAAACAAGAGAATTTTATGAATTCCCTTTTCTTGTCACGAAGCACTGCTTAGAATGCAAATTTATTTAATTCATATTTGTGTGTGTGTTGTTTTCAGACGTGCCTGGTTTGAAAAAAAATTGTTATGCTTTTATTAGTTGGCAGGATAATTTTAAAAGATTGAGTTGGCAGTTTTCTTTGATATAACCCACATAAAAAAATATAAATAAACTAGCTCTCGTCATTGGCTTGATTGCATCTGACAAATCAATTTGTGTTTTCCGAATTATAAAGATCAACATTGACTGTCCATTTCCTTCCGTGTGACTTTGGTCGCAGGAGTTGATGGAGTTGATAAAAGATTTAGCGGATTTGTCTACCATCTGTTTGTATTGTTTAGATGGATATCACTTACAGTAAAATTTATCTATCACTTACAGTAAAATTTATCTATCACTTACAGTAAAATTTATCTATCACTTACAGTAAAATTTATCTATCACTTACAGTAAAATTTATCTATCACTTACAGTAAAATTTATCTATCACTTACAGTAAAATTTATCTATCTTCACTTTTATTATTTTTCCTTCGTTAAACATTGTTTTAGACCCCTGCTGTTTTATTTTTATATTTGGTTGGTCAATGCTACATTTATTTGCTTTGTCCCAGGGATCGGCAACCTAAGGGACGCGTGCCACACGATTTTCCATGGCACGCGAGATATTTACTCAAGAAAGGTATTTTTATTGCGTCAATAACGTACCGGTACATCAGCATAATTAATGTCTGCCGCGTGATAAACTTCAAAAATATCACACTGTATGTTGACTGTTAAAGTTCAGGAAAGTTTGTGTGCAAATATTTCATCATTGGACTTACGATCATTGATTGAATCTTGTGAAAACAAAGTCGATTGCATGGTATCTCACCCTTTCTTGTATCTTCTACATGAAAGTTATACGGAATATAGAGATCTGCTGTAGTTGCACACAATGTTCGTAGGCTTAGACGAGGTGAAGTCTTGAACAGATTAGTTTCTTTAGACGCAATTAAGGTGCTTCTTGATGAGAAAACAACAACATCATTTCCCGATATTGAATTAGGAGAACTCACTGTTGAAGCCGATGTTTCTAAATGACATAGCTACAAATTTCAATGAGTTGAGCTTGCATTGACAGAGACTGTGTCAGATCCCTGGAATGAATTTGCATTGAAACTGGATATATCCTTGCCGTGAAATCAATTTGAAAACACTTAACTACTTCTCTTATTTAAGGCATTTAAAGATAGATAGATAGGCATTTTCAGAATAATTTTAAAGTACTCAGAGCAAAGTTTTCTATACAAAGGCAAGACTTGAAATCCATGGACTCGTGTTTTCGTACCACATGAACATGACTTGTTCTTACTACAACCTACTTAGATCCTGATCTTTCTTTTAATGTAGGAATATTTGAAATTTTAAAATGCAGCAAATTAAATTTCAAACATTTTAAAAAAAGATATCAAAATATCCCAATTTCCGGGAATGTCTGAAAGTCGTCTGCTATTCTCAACTGATAGACATTCACATCCTTTCAGCTTTTGATTCAACTTACATTTGTCAACAGATTTTATCGCACATTAAGCTGTTTCAAGCATATAAAGAGGTCACTTACACTTGACCACTCAGAAGTGCTCAAATATGTACCTGACATCGAACAATTAGTGAAGAGCATTAAGGACAAGACGCTCATTAATTGATTCAGACTAATTACACTCAAAATACATTTTATTCTCTTCTTTTTTAATTAGTCATAAAAATAAATATTTTTTATTATTTCATTAAATGTAAGCGGCTTTTAAACTAGCATTATAGCGCACGGAGGCTGAGCGGCAGTTCGTTAGGCTGGCGTACCGAAGGTTCTGGTGGAGGCTAGGATTTGTTCTCGGGTCTGGAAGTGTCCGTGAGTCTTTTCAACTCTGATGGGCACCTTTAGTTGGGGTAGTTTAACTGGGCTTTCTGCTGGCCACACAATCCCCTAGTATGCCGTGGCGAAACTGTACGACGCTGCTTCACCGGCCATATGCATCAATTTGGTCCGACGGATACTTTACTTTACGATACTAGAATTAGAGTATATTATGCAAATTTTGTAATTATTAATGTTTAAAAAATAAACTACTTAAATGGACAAACAAATTAGGCAGGAAATGTTTATTTACCACTGTTTAACGTAAAATACCTCTTGAAATAAATCCATAATGCTGGATTTATATAATAAAAACATATAACTAAAAAGTAATATAAGTTATATTACAAAACATGACTGTTTTGTCATCACTAAAATTAAATCAAAATTAAATCGGGAAATTCAATTTCAAGGGAGATAATTAAACCGTTTGCTTTGCGTTAAAATGTTTAAATATTTTTCTCTAATTTTTTCTTTAAAAATTAAAAGGCTCACAATATATAACTTTAGAATTATCAAACTAAAAAAGGTACTTGAAGATTCTATAAATATTTTATTACTAAATAACTTATATTTACATTTTTAAAAATTTCATTAACTACCCAGTGTGTATGATTACTACGTATCTCTTCTTTCAAACAATAGTAGTTGACTCAAGTTTTTTTTAAATATAATAATAAATATATATAAGAAATCTGTTAGCCTAAGATCACACATGATGACCTAGTAACTGGTGTTATAATTAATCTTGTCAACTATTTCAAAGTTATTAGACACTATCCTATTATTTGAAATGTAAACAATATTTTTTCTATTATTTTCACCATAGACTTAAATGCCAAAAAAAAAAAACACCACGTTTTTTTGTTTTCTATACAAAATGCTTTAACGATTTTCTCTAAGAAGCTCCATTGCTTTTGACATTGGTCCAGCTAAGGCGCTAACACAATAGTCTTTATAAAAATATATAAGAGAAAGGTTAACGTTCAGTCTGTTGGCACACTGACAACTTTTGTTATTGTTATCTTATCTTATATAATATTACAGGCGCTCCTTCTGTAAAGTAGATTATTGCTTCCTACGCTCATCCGTGGTCCGAGTCTAGTCTTGCATTTTTATTAATGTTTTAAATGATGTTAGTTACTGGTTTTCCTGGTTTGTTCAGGCAACCCATTTCACGCCCAAATGCCACTCGAGAAGAAAGAGTACTTATATGCATTTGTTCTTGCATAAGGGACAAGGAAAGTGTTTTTGTCATTATGTTTACCTGAGCTATTGCAACAGGTAGCTATTGGTTTCTATTTCTAAATTAGAGTTTAATGCCGTATGTATTATTACTACTTTACTCTTTGCCCTTCTGTTCCTCTAGTGTTTCTAGGTTTAGTGATTATCGATGTAATAATATATCTAATAAAATACATATCTATAATTTTCTATTAATTCAATCAATAATTCAATCAAACAACTAACTCAATCCGTTACCCATCTGTCTATGTTGCATCTATGTATCAATTATTCATCTATTTCTTTTGTATCTATTAACTATCTATCCGTCTGTTTCACTTATCTGTCAATTCATCCATCCATAAATCAATCAACCAACCAATATATCTATATATCTATTTAAGTAACTACCATCTATTCATATATCTATATATCTAGCTAACTATGTCTTTATCAAGTCTTTTCTCCCAACTACAAGATTCAGTTTGTCAAATGCCGTCTTCAACTTTGGGTCATAGTATGAACTCTGCTACACTTTTCGATAGTCTTTCTTTGACTGCACCAACTAGATCACTAAGCACGCATTGAACTTAAATCAATTTTGTTGAATTATAGATTAATTTTACATAACTAAACAAATAGAAACACGAAACGGGGTGTCAAGTCTACATCTGGCAAGCTTATAACGTCTTTTATAAACTCTTTTATAAACTTTTTTATAAACTCCTAAAACCACATAAAACTTATATACATAGATTTATATTAACAATATCTAAATAAAACTTCAGCCCCCAGTTTATAAATTTTTTAAAGTGCGTTTAGCTATATGCGCTTTAAAGTTTTTAACATTAGTACGATTTTACGAGACTACTTTTTTTTTTTTTTTTTTTTTTTTTTTTTTTTGGGGGGGGGGAATATTTGAAGTATTTGAAACATCTGCCTTGCAATAAAATGTCGTGAGCTCGATTCCAACAATGGCATACTAAAGGATTGTGCGGTCTGCACAATACATGTGTGCTCCCTTGTTTTTTTTTTCACTTTTTTTTTTTTTTTTTTTTTCACATCCTGATGCTACAATTTTGAAAGTGGATGGGATTCTACACAAACGATAGCAAACTAAATCATTTTGCTTGCCCGCGGCTAGAAGTTTATTACATAATGACATTAGATTAGTATTCCAAGCAGGACTTAGCAAAGACATGTTTCTTCCTTAACCCAATACATCTCCTTTTTTTTTTGTTGTCTGTGTGACTGATGATTTATTACAAATTATTTTCTAATATTTTTTTGGACGCCTCATCAGGTTATCTGTCTTAACGATCTTATATGCGTCTTTAAAAAACAGGACAAGCCTTGCCGCTCTTTCGTCCAAGCGTGACGTGTAAAGAAGTTGATCGGGGTGTGGGGGGGGGGGTGCATACCAAGATCCTGTCCAAGACTAGCATGCCCTATTGGCATGCCGGGTAACAAAAGGTGCTGTCTACGCAGTCACACGCACGACTCTGCTTCTCCCCACCTGCCGATTTCCCCCCGGATCATTATCGTGGTTGCCGTCTCATATTTCGGCACTGTCGCCCGGTGGCACGAATTCCAGATAGTAGGTCTGGACATCCAGGCACCGGGCTCGGTGAGGCGGGCTTTTGCGCGCATTTCTTCCTCCTCAGCGAGTCACGGTACCTCTCGCCTACGTAATGAAATCTCGGACACGCAACAGGTACTGTCCCTCATGCGTTAGCCCACCGGTGTACTCTTAATGGGTGCGTATCGGTGGTTTACACACTTCGCCAGCTTTGAGCTCATGGGTACAGAAGTACTCTGGCCCACAAGATACTTTATTCGTTAGCCCACCTCTGTGCGATTCCAACAGTCGGACCACCAAGACTATGGACCTTATGTTATTTTTTTTGTATAGTAAAATATAATTGCTAAAGCTTCACAGCCTACCACAATTTAGATTACATCAAGGTTTGAAGAAATGCACCAAAAAATAATTTTACATATTTTCAATCACATTTGTGGTTTCAAATTTTTCATTATTTTTCGAATTGAAGGAAACGATATTTTGATATATCAGATTTCCTCAAACATGCCATTTAGTCTTGCAAATAGATGTTAAAACTCGAGAGAATTAGCGTCATTACTTTATAGATACACAGAGAGAAATACATCACTCCCAACGCTATATAGCTTTTTACAATAAGCTCGCTAAATTATATTACAAAATAGTCTCCCATAAGTTACTTCCTTGAAACTCGTATACAAACACGCCTGTGCACACACACACATAAACACACACGCACACACATTCACGTGCCTTAACGTAGCTACCAATCTTTTGTTAAATTTACTGGGACAAAGGAGACACGAAGCAAAAATCCATTTTTCCTTATTTTTCACATTTTTTTTGTGTGTTGCCAAAAGTTAATGAAGAAGGAAATTTAGGTACTTTAGTGGAATCTGACCAATGGGGCTGTAGCATTGTAGTCACATGACGCGGCCAGATCTGTAAGGGGGGAGTAAGTAGGCGTGCGAGGTGGTCGGGGGGGGGGGGGAATGGGGGATGAAATGGAACTCTGCGAGTGGAGGCTGGGAATTGAATTGAAATGGTAATGGAATCCTGTTAGAGACGTGTTACAATCTGTTCAGGAAGTGTTTGTATCAGAATTTATGTTCGTATTAGAATTTTCGTTCGTATTATAATGTGCGTTTGTATTGGAGTTTGTTTTTTATTAGAATTGGTCCTTTTATTGGAACCTGTATTTGTATCAGAATTTGTCTTTGTATCAGAATTTGTCTTTGTATCAGAATTTGTCTTTGTATCAGAATTTGTCTTTGTATCAGAATTTGTCTTTGTATCAGAATTTGTATTTGTATCAGAATTTGTCTTTTTATCAGAATTTGTCTTTGTATCAGAATTTGTCTTTGTATCAGAATTTGTCTTTTTATCAGAATTTGTCTCTGTATTTAAATTTGTGTTTGTACATTTATAATTATGTATAAAAGTAAAGAATTTCAAATCTCTAGGAGCCATTCTATACGTAGACGGAACCGTGAGACAGAAATTCGAGCTAGGATTGGGTCAGCAATGGCCGCAATGGCTAGACTAAACATAATCTAGTCCAGCTTAAGCATTAGTCTCCCAACAAAGCTCTGGCTTTACAGAGTCCTTGTGAAAAACCATTGTTCTGTACGGATGTGAGACCTGGACAATGCTAGCAGCCAGTGAAAACAAGTTGCAGGCATTCGAAAATAAATGCATGAGAAAAATTCTTCGAATCTCCTACGTAGAACACAGACTATTGAGTATGTCTGGGATAGAATATCCTCAATTGCGGGCCCTCAAGAAACCATTATGGCAACAATCAAACGGCGTAAGCTCATATGGTTCAGTCATGTGTTGCGGTATAATAACCTGCCAAAAACCATCCTCTAAGGCAGAGGTCGGCAACCTATGGCACGCGTGCCAAACTTGGCATTTACAAAGACCACTGGAATGGATTTGCTTTGAAATTGGACATATCCTGTCGTGAAATTTCAAAACATTTTAACTACATGTACATCACTATATTAAGGCGTATATTTTAAGATAGATAGTTAATTTAATAAATATAAGAGACATGTTTAATAGCACTTGTAATATTATGTAATTTCTGTAATTATTAATGTTTAAAATACAAACTCCTAAAATGGACAGACAATTAATGCAGGAAATATTTATTTACAACTGTTTAACGTTAACTATTTTAATCCTCTAATAATTAAATCTTGTAATGAATACGATAAAGTTGGATTTAAATTTTAAAAAATAATTAGTCAGTAATATTTGTTATATTACAAACATCACTAGTTTGGCATCACTAAATAATCAAATGTGGACACGTTTTTAATTAAAGGGAGATAAGTAGCCCGTTTTATTTGCGCTAATATTTCTAAAATGTTTCTTTTTTTTTAATTTTATAAAACAATAAAGTTATAACTTTGAAATGATTAAACTGTAAAAAAAAATATCTAAAAATTACCGTATATAAGTATTATATGACTGAAGAATGTATATGTATAATTTCAAACATTTCATTAACTACCCAGTTTGTATGATTACAACGTATCAATTCCGCTTAACGATATTCTCACCCATCCATTCTGTATTATAATAACATTAAAGTACCTCCCAGTTAAACTGAAATCAATATATATTAAATTTTTGCATGTGTTAGATCCTCATCTTCTTTAACAAAGGATAATGTTTAGACATTAATTACCATTGCATGTGAAAGTTTAGTAATAAATTATTGTATTTAATGTAAATGCAAATAAAAAAGATGACAATCACAAACTCGTTAATTTTGTATTAAATATAAGGCGCTTTAACGATTTTCTCTAGAAATATCATTTGCTTTTGGCCCTGGTCTTGCTAAGGAGTTAAATTAATTGTCATATAACAACAACTAAAATATATATAATAGAGCAGGTTGACTTTCAGACTGTTGGCACGCTGAATGATTTAGCAATCCTAGTTTGGCATACTGTTAGCAAAAGGTTGCCGACCCCTGCTCTAAGGCACTGTAGAAGGTGGACGTCGGAGAGGCCGTTAGCGGAAATGCTGGTTCGACAATATAAAATATTGGATAATGCTGCTAATGACTGAACTGTTGACAGCCGCTCAAAAAAAAAGAAAAATTGACAAAAAAGATGACCGATCAAATGTCCATTCGCTCCCCCAACGACCAAAACGGTAATGGGTTTGATGATGATGATTAATTATCTATATTACCTATATCTTCTGTCTGCAAGTGACGATGGTGTGCGATCTCCTGGTTCTCCTCTCAACGTTTCTTCGTTGCCAAGGCAACTTCTTATCGTTGCTTTTTTGCCTTGGCGCTCAAACTGCGCGCGAATAAGTGCGGACCTCAGCAAGCTCCTCCCGGGTGTTGGGGGGTTAATATCGCGTTAGCATACGTCTTTGTAGCTAAGGTAAAGTCACTACTACACCATCAACCAGCTCTTTGTATAGTAATACTTTTTGTGTAAGCTCAGAACCAATTCTGCAGACATGACCTCTTTACTGCAAGCGACTCGCTTCCGGGCAGGAGGTCAGGCATCAGCATTGTTGGTTCACCTGGGGAAACCTCCACATTCGCTCTTTAACCCTTCCCTTACCGACCTACTTCTATCTATGCTGCCTTCAGTTCCGCTATATACGCGCCCGGGACTGTAAGGGTTAACTTGCCTTTGATATGGACTATGGACCATCCCACCCAAGCACCCGAAGTAAAACTGTAAAAATATTCCTTATATTTTAAAGTGTAAATATAGTAAACCACAGAAACTATTTTGAACCAATAGTGAACCAATGGTAGATACTAAGCTCGCCATGTTTAGTCTGACTCGGATTTGTTCCCCCAAACCGTCTCTACTTTATTTAATTAATGGTCCGGTACATAGACGATCCAGCTAGATCCTGTGACTTTCTCTGGACTCTTAAAATAATATTAGTCATTTCCCAGAGTGTTTCTACTCGTTCGACATCAGAATGTCCTTCCATTAATCGGCCCTATAGACCACCGCACACCATTTCCGATAAATATTTTTTATTGTTATTATTGTACCGCTCGTCAATTGACATAGCTTGATTAGGATAATATTCAGCAGGGCTAAAAATAGGTAGTTTTCCAAATTTTCTGTTGGAAGACTTGAATGTCTAACACATCGATTTTAATCGTTCATGACAAAAAGTTATACTGATATTATCTTATATATTACAGACGCTCCTCATATAAGGAAGATTGTTGGGAATTAATCTTGTCAATTATTTATAAGTTATTAGAGTCCTTTTAGTTGAAATATATACACTAATTTTTCTTTTATTTTCACCAAAGACTTAAATGCCAAAAAAACAACAACACGTTTATTTGTTTTCTATAGAAAAGGCGTTAACGATTTTCTGTAAGAAGCTGCATTGCTTTTGACATTGGTCCAGCTACGGCGCTAACACAAAAGTCTTTTTAAAAATATATAAGAGAAAGGTTAACGTTCAGTCTGTTGGCACACTGGCAACTTTTGTTATTGTTATCTTATCTTATATAATATTACAGACGCTCCTTCTATAAAGAAGATTATTGCGTCCTACGCTCATCCGTGGTCCTAGTCTAGTCTTGCAATCTTATTAGTGTTTTAAATAGCTTTCAGTTACTGGTTTTCCTTGTTTGTTCAGGCAACCCATTCCATGCCCGAATGCTACTCAGGAAGATAGAGTACTTTTAAGCATTTGTTCTCGCATAAGGGATAAGGAAAGTATTTTTTGTCCTTATGTTTTTCTGAGCATTGTAATATATTGTTTTTGTGCTGTATTTCTAAATTAGAGGTAATGCTTTGTGTATTATTAGTCTACTACTTTACTCTTTGCTCTTCTTCCCTCTAGTGTTTCTAGGTTTAGTGATTTAAATATTGGTATTACTCTTGTCGGTTGTGAATATTTGCTAGTAATGAACCTTGCGGCTCTTTTCTTTTTATCATATTTTATTATTTCTTTAGTTGATGGGTCCTACACAGAAGATGCGTATTCTAATCTAGTTTAACTTATAGGCCTATGAGATAGCATTTTAGTTTTATGTTCGTATTATATTTGTAAAAGTTCCTATTTTTTTTAATATAACGCAATTTTGAGGTAAAGTGGCCTATTTACTTTTCAAGATTTGAGAAGCCTCAAAGTGAAACACACAGGAGAACTGTTTTCCTTATTTGACATTTCTCAGCTTAACAGTGCGCTCAATTGGTTTGTGATCTTTGGCCTGACGTGGGAGTATAATGACTGAATCCTGCAGCAGAAATAAGTAGCAATACAAGCCATGACGAAATTGCACAAAGTTGATTTTTTTTGTTGAAGTTATCATTATCAGAGGTAATTTGCCGTATCGTCTTTTGTGTATTTTTCTTGTAATCATTACGCAAAACTAAGTGTAGATGTTAAGACATTTCAAGAAGCGTTTATTGAACATTTCGATTGACGCATGCAGGGAACGCTTTTAGATGTATGCACGGCGATTTCTATGCTTGTATTTTCACATTCAGTAATGTAGTTTAGACATGCCAACAGTTAAGTGTGTTCGAAACTAAACAAACAAACAAAGGAATTGATACAGTGCTGAGGATAGTGGCTCGCAGATAGCATGGCCATTGACCACAGTGCGTGACTGAGTTTCATTTACGGAAAGCTATTCTTGATGTTGATCATCACATCTATCGAGATGTCTGCGAAATCTGTCACTTGCTTGAAAAAAAACAAACATAAAGAAAGCATTGTGAAAGGGGTTTTAGTTCTTGTTTATGTAACACAGTTTGATATTTATGGATTGGCTTCATTCAGAGACTATAATAAGGTGGACCGCTTGCTCTATTTTTAGACGAATTGTTGTGTTTTCGGTGAACTAATAACGCTATCCTAAACTTGCCTTGTATACAACTTTCGATTTTTATTTTTATTTTAGTTCAGTTCTTTTCTTTGATATTACAGACGATCCTTTTATAAATGCATTCTTCTATTCTTCTACAATTCTACATGAAAAGTAATGAAACGATTAAATTTTAAAATGAAAACATTTACTTTTACAAACACATTATATAAAAGTTTTAATTTACCTCTAATTCTCCGACAACAACTGGCAACTGGGATAGCCTTAGTTTATAGTTTACCATTGTTAAAATCATAGCGAATTAATAAACCGGAAGTCTATAAGTCCAAGAGTGATCGGAAATTGCGAAACACAAGTTTTCGAGTCATCTAATAGCAGAGATATTAAAGCAAGCGGTCCATCTTATTAGTCTTTTTGCATTATCTTCCTGCATATCGAAAAATAACTTTCTTCTGATTTCTTTTATATTGTGTGTACACTTTGACATCGGCAACAATGGCAACTGGCCCTGGGTGAGCAACATTTTACATCACTGGGCCGTACTGGAAATTCGATACCACCTATAGACGGACAAAAACATTGTGAAAAGTTAGTTATAATAGTAGTACAATAATTCTCCACCCCCACCCCGAAAAATAATAGCCGTTTAAAGCTCTACAGGGGCCACAACACAATTATTTGATGGGCAAGTTGTGACCCGTAGGCCGCCCGTTGAACACTCAGATCTAGCCTATATATAATAGTTGACTGGAAAAAAATCGAAATAAAAATGTGTGGTATTTTTTTAGGGAGGGGGGGGGGGGCGGTAGTGGGGGAGCAACGGATTTATTCTTACTCTTAGATAAATTTGGGGACGTGGTGGCCGAGCGGCAGCGCTTTCGGCTGGCGTTCCGAAGGTCCTGGGTTCTAATGGTTCAGGTGAAGGCTAGTATTTTTTTCCAAGGATTGGAGGGTGTCTCTGAGTCTACCTAGCTGTGATGGGTACCTGACCTTAGTTGGGGTAAAGTAAAGGTGGCTGTGCATATTGCTGGCCACACTATCACCTAGTATGCCGTGGCCACAGAAACTGGAGAACGCTGCTTTACCGGCCCTATGGATCAATTTTGGCCGACGGGAGACTTTACTTTAAATAAATTTGCAACATTGGATTAATCAAAGATCTGGAATTTTAATTTTACGATAGATGTAGGAGTATTTCTACATCATCTCGGTGCCCATGCATGGAAGTGTGAAAACTATAATAACGGTTAGAAGGTGGACAAAGCAGGTTATAATCACCCATGCAGAAGAGAAGTGTGGTGTGTGGAACGCAACATAGAAACAGGTGCCCAAACAAGCCCTTAAACTGGAACTCTTGCAAAAAATGCCGAAGGTGCAAATGGATCTCCGTAATGGACATTGGTGACGGCGCTCTGTCATTAAAAAGAGGAGAGGAAAAAAAAACAACGATGGAATTAGGGAGATGTGAAGACCGCACTATTATATTTAACTTCTTACAATGACATTTGTATAGTTGACAGTTGGTAATGCCTCTAGGCTTGTCCGTTTGCCGTGCTCGCATGACTGGCCAACATACGGCGCCGCCGGTTTACACGTGGTTGTCAGACAAGCATCTCGTGCGGAAATAACGCATCGAAACACACACACACACATACACACATACATGCACGCTCACACACGAGCGCACAACCGAAGACTACAGCATGTTTTTCCCGTTCGGCATTTCGTTAACTTTTTGTCTGCAGGGCAGCAGAGCTATAAAACAGCAAACGCTATTTGATTTTTTCGAGCGATAGCTGTGGAACCGAACCAGTCGTCGTCCGAAGCACTAAAAATTGCAAACATGGTTATTTTTATTTTTTTTAAATTGTATATTCTAAATCAGGGCGTGGCAACCTTTAGACTTTAGTGTGCCAAAGTAGGATTTCTAACTTATTCAGCCTGACAACAGCCTGCTCGATTTCATGTGAAAGGGACATGAATTTCCTTTCATTTTTGGGTGGCCTTTCGCGTGTCTTTTTAATCCGTTCTGCGTGCCGTATGTTTTCGAACGCTATTCTCAAGCAATCCTACATATTACACCGTTGCCTTGACAATTAGATAAAAAAAAATATACGTTGATTTGCAAACGCTGATTTCAATAAATTGCCATACATCCGTTACTATACTTCTTTTGATTACAATGCAGTAATGTAAATACTAAATAACTCCAATGCAATAATTCATAATATATATCTTTTGACCCAGATACAAAGTATTCATTCATCTAGCTACTACTTCAATTCTTTTTACATTCTTTGATTTCAGCAAATGTTGTTTGCAACTACTTGTTGTTGTTTATTTTACCCCTCTATCTTTCTATGTATATGTAATGAAGAATAATATCTATTTAAATATATTGATGTTGATTGCGAAGAACATAGCCTGTACGATGTATCCCTTACCCAGCAGGAATTAAAAATTCACTTTGTACTTTAATTAGTATAATATGTGTCCTAGGATGTAAAGTGTGTTGAATTCTGGTGTCTTTAGTTCTGTGAATGACACAAAATGTATATCTGAATTATTTCTTATATGAATTGTTTTATTCATGTACTCATTGATCAGGTGTCTATCTATGATATATCTAGCATATCAATAAACTATAGCAAACAATCTATCTCTCTATACTATCTGTCTGTCTGTCTGTCTATCTGTCTATCTGTCTATCTGTCTATCTGTCTATCTGTCTATCTGTCTATCTGTCTATCTGTCTATCTGTCTATCTGTCTATCTGTCTATCTGTCTATCTGTCTATCTGTCTATCTGTCTATCTGTCTGTCTGTCTATCTGTCTATCTGTCTATCTGTCTATCTGTCTATCTATCTATCTGTCTATCTGTCTATCTGTCTATCTGTCTATCTGTCTATCTGTCTATTTGTTTATCTGTCTATCTGTCTATCTGTCTATCTGTCTTTCTGTCTATCTGTCTATCTGTCTATCTGTCTATCTGTCTATCTGTCTATCTGTCTATCTGTCTATCTGTCTATCTGTCTATCTGTCTATCTGTCTATCTATCTATCTGTCTATCTGTCTATCTGTCTATCTGTCTATCTGTCTATCGGTCTATCTGTCTATCTGTCTATCTGTCTATCTGTCTATCTGCCTATCTGCCTATCTGCCTATCTGCCTATCTGCCTATCTGCCTATCTGCCTATCTGCCTATCTGCCTATCTGCCTATCTGCCTATCTGCCTATCTGTCTATCTGTCTATCTGTCTATCTGTCTATCTGTCTATCTGTCTATCTGTCTATCTGTCTATCTGTCTATCTGTCTATCTGTCTATCTGTCTATCTGTCTATCTGTCTATCTGTCTATCTGTCTATCTGTCTATCTGTCTATCTGTCTATCTGTCTATCTGTCTATCTGTCTATCTGTCTATCTGTCTATCTGTCTATCTGTCTATCTGTCTATCTGTCTATCTGTCTATCTGTCTATCTGTCTATCTGTCTATCTGTCTATCTGTCTATCTGTCTATCTGTCTATCTGTCTATCTGTCTATCTGTCTATCTGTCTATCTGTCTATCTGTCTATCTGTCTATCTGTCTATCTGTCTATCTGTCTATCTGTCTATCTGTCTATCTGTCTATCTGTCTATCTGTCTATCTGTCTATCTGTCTATCTGTCTATCTGTCTATCTGTCTATCTGTCTATCTGTCTATCTGTCTATCTGTCTATCTGTCTATCTGTCTATCGGTCTATCGGTCTATCGGTCTATCGGTCTATCGGTCTATCGGTCTATCGGTCTATCGGTCTATCGGTCTATCGGTCTATCCGTCTATCCGTCTATCCGTCTATCTGTCTATCCGTCTATCCGTCTATCCGTCTATCTGTCTATATGTCTATCTGTCTGTATGTCTATCCGTCAGTCTGTCTGTTTATCTGTCTGTCTGTCTGCCAATCAAACCATCTATCTAATTATCTTTCTACTTTATGTTTATGCATTTCTGTCAATCAATGTCTTTATCTCTCTCTCTCTCTCTGTCTCTCTTTCTCTGTCAGTCTGTTTGTCACTTCAACCTATGTTACTGGTCCTTTTGTGCCTTTAAATTGAATTCTAAGGATCCCTAAGTCTGTCTGTCCTATATTTGTAATTTGCTGGAAATCAAACTATTTGTCTATAACTGTAACATCTAATCTTATACTAACGTATCATATTAAACATTTCATATTAAGCGTTTATCAATAAAAAAAATCTGCATTAGCAACCCATTTCTGTACCAATGATCCTTTTTTAAAAATCCACAATCAACTTTTTTTATTTGTGTATGTGTTTACTGGTCTATTTTTGTTCCTCCACAAATGTAGATCTATATTTCTTTAATAAATATCTATATCAGTGGAGGCGTTTAGATTGTTCTGTGCCTTTGAAGTTGTTGAACAATACCGTCAAGATAAATTGGTGTTTCCTTTTTGGTCTACAATAGATTAAAATATTCTGGATTTACAATAGAACACATTTGCTTGATCTACAATAAAATAGATTTTCTGGATTAATAAAATAAATGTTCTAGATTTACACTAGTATATATAGTATATTTATTAGTAAACACATTTATGGATCCACTATATAATACATTTTGTTATCACTCTACAATGAAAAGAAATGCATGGATTCCCATTAGAACAAATTCTGTACAAACTAAAAATAAAAGTTACCTCACACGATCCATGATGTTAAGAATGGGTATGGAATAGTGTCCCCAAGACCATCGTGCTATCCCTCAGCATTTGGGGGTATCGGCACGTGCTCAATACGTTTTCTCTCTCTCTCACTCTCTCTTTCTCTCTCTCTCTCTCTCTCTCTCTCTCTCTCTTTAACACACTCACACACACACTTGACATTTTCTTGTTCTTTTAAGTCACTTCTCCATTCAATCAATTTGTTCCCTTGTTTTTCCAGTTAGTAGTAAAAAAAAAAGTGATGTTTTCTTGCATTTTGGACTGTCTACCAGACATCTGGTTTTGTGAGAGACCGATGACCTACATTTTGGCCTGTCTACCAGACATCTGGTTTTGTAAGAGACCGATGACCTACATTTTGGACTGTCTACCAGACATCTGGTTTTGTAAGAGACCGATGACCTACATTTTGGACTGTCTACCAGACATCTGGTTTTGTAAGAGACCGATGACCTACATTTTGGACTGTCTACCAGACATCTGGTTTGTGAGAGACCGATGACATACTTCGATACTTAACCCAATGACGTCAACTGATGATGTCATTTTTTTGTTTTGTTTTAAGGAAAACCATGTATGAAGGTTAGGTTTAGGGTCAAGTTTAGTGCCCGGGGTAAGATTAAGGTTGGTTGGGTCTTATTTTGGTTGCAGTTTTTGCGTATGTTTTTATATATTAAAGTTAAGATTAACACATAAGTTAAAATAATTAATACCATTCTTATCTAAAATATATTTTTATCAGTCGTGAAAAAAGTTGTGTGTACTTATGTAGCTACTTAGTTAATAACCTACTTACTGACTATCTTACTGACCTACTTACTGACTAACCTAGTTACTTACTGACTATCTTACTGACCTACTTACTGACTAACCTACTTACCTACTGACTATCTTACTGACCTACTTACTGACTAACCTACTTACTTTACTGACTATCTTACTGACCTACTTACGACTATATTACTGACCTACTTACTGACTAACCTACTTACTTACTGAGTTCCTACCAGCATACTCGGATCTCAAGTCTTTGCAATTCTGGGCCAAACATTCTAATTCATTCCTAAATTTAAATAACACTTTTTAAAAAAAAGTAAGCTTTTCAAAATATAATCTTAAGACTGAAGATAAATGTGCCATTATATATAAGATACAAGCTACATTGCCCGGCGTTGCCCGGGTGAAAAAAAAAAGGACTGTCTGGGGTGCAGATAACAAATTTATAAACTACACTTACTGAATACTTTTAGGAAAGTAAATAAATATTGTAATGGGGTAAACAAAATCTATATTGCCTATAGATTTACATATTGATTTTAAAAGTTTGAAAAATTAATTGTCGAAAAAAAAAAGTATTGTCTAACTGGAGAATCGAACCCTGATCGCCCGTATAGCAGTCCACTACGTTTACCACTGAGCTATCGAAGACACATGTCAGATGTGAAAAATTATTAGACGGTATATTGGGCTAGGCCTAGATAGGTCAGTGACACACGTGTTTTCAAATTGACCAATGGGGATCCTCGCGGGGCTTAACACTGTCTTTTTATATATATAGATATACGATACATATGTTGTTTTATTTTGATCAAGCTGCAAAGGTCTGACCAAATACCATAATAAGATCGACCGCTTGCATTGATGTTTCTCTCTTTAATCTATTGAAATACTCTGATTCGGAATTTCCAATCGCACCCTGTCCTCTAGACTTCCGGTTTAGTAATTCGCAAATTTTC
>OX421498.1:40531600-40631600 GCA_949126835.1 Anisus vortex
TGGCGATTTTGTCTTCGGGCAGGCTGGCCAGTAGGGCGTTACAATAGTCAATAAGCGAAAGTGTCAAGGCGACTGCAAGTGTCTTTGCTGAATAAGTGGACAAATAGGGTCGTATTTGGCCGAGTCTACGCAACTGTAGATATAGACTCAGATATATTCTCATCTTCTTTAATTAAACATAAATATAATGAATTCTAAAACATATTTATTTCTATTATTAATTTAGAAATATAAGAGACTTATTTAAATGCACCATATCTTGTAATTTCTGTAAATATTAATGTTTAAAATAAAAACTCCTTAAATGGACAAAACAATTAATGCAGGACATGTTTTTTTTTACAACTGTTTAACGTAAAGTATTTTAATCCTCTAATAATTAAATCTTGTTATGAATACCATAATGTTGAATGTATATAAAGAAATAATAATAATCGGTAATATTTGTTACATTACAAAACAGAACTTGTTCGGCATCACTATTGAATCAAATGTGGAAACATTTGTTAATTAAAGGGAGGTAATTAACCCGTTTCATGTGAGCTAATATTTCTAATGTTTTTTTTTCTTTTATTAAAAATAAAAATAAAGGGCTTACATTTATAACTTTGAAATGATGAAACTGTGAAAAGTGTTTCCTAATTTTATAAATATTATATGACTAAAGAATTTATATGTATATTTTCAAGCATTACAATAATTACCCAGTTTGTAAGATTACTACGTATCTATATTGATTTAATTATAATTGGTACCACTCTTGCAAATATTATAAATGCAATGAAGGACATCTCGGTAAAACTGAGATCAAAATATTAATATGATCAGATGTTAAGGCGACAGTCCGGTGAACCAACCGTAGGACTACACGGCCGTATACCATATTTGCCAAATACTGACCCCTACTGACCCCTACTTCATCGAAAAGTCATTGAGATTCCTATTTCTTTTTAGTTTAATAATAATTATGTATGCCTACTGCCTCCACCAGACCAGACTGGCTATGGCAGCTCAGGCCTTTAACAAGCTGGGGAAAATATGGAAGTCATCCTCTCTGCAACTAAGAACAAAACTGAAACGATACATGGGAAGACCACATCTCCAACAGTGAAGTTCGCAAGAGAACTGGAATAAACTTCAGCATCGAAGAAATCAAGAAAAGGAGATGGAGATGGCTGGGTCACATCCTCCGCATGGACAAAAAGTGGCTCCCAAGCAGCGCATTGAAATGGACACCACCAGGAAAACAGCGAAGGGGAAGGCCGATGGGAACGTGGAGGAGGACAATTTACTAGGAAGCAAAGGCCACCAACAAAACATGGCATGAAATCAGATGGCTCGCCCAGGATAGGGAGGCCTGGCGGAACTTTGTTGCTGCCTTATGTTCCACGGGGAGCGATAAAGAATAAGAGATGCCTATTGTTGGGGGATAAAAGATATTTAGCATCACTTGCGTTTACATCATATTTCATCCAAAAACTAATCGATTCCCGATTCAAATAGATGAGGTGTTAAAATTATATCAGGTACGTTTGTATCGCCCACTTGCCATTCACCGCCCCCCAATCGCCCCCCGAGAATGTCAGCGCCTCAACCCCTAAAGCTGCCCACCGCCCCCCCCCCCCCCCCCCGGGGAGCGATAACGCCCCCGTTGAGAACCTATGTTCTAGATTCTAGATCGTATTTTCAACCAGAATATTTCCAGTTTTACAACCTCATGTTTGTGGATGTTTGTTATAGGCGCGAGAGACAGAGATTGCTATTGTAAACCTACATTTCAATCAGTAGATTTTTATTTAAAAAAAAACATTTTATTATACTAATTGTTTACAATAAAGAAATTGAGCTGTCAGACTCTACGTTTTTTTATCGAATAAATTTCTTTGATGAATAAGATAAAAAATAAGACGTATTCCTGCTTGCACTTTCTGTGTTTTCTCATTCCTTTAACGAAATTATTTCGTCTGATTACTGTGAATCATCATAGGCCAGAGATTTCTTTAGAATCAGTCGCAAATTAAAAATAAAAAAAAATAAAAAAAATTGAATTGCGGAAACGATAATTATAGCCCTCCACGCATGCGCACACGATGTGCATTAGAAAAAGAAGTCATAAATGTGCCGACTTCCGTTCCGACTTATTAATGAACTGTGAATAATAAGAGAATTCTTTAAAGCGCTGGCTATAGCATTACAAATATCGCTATAATATTTGAAATAAAGATACAAAGAGACTTATGTTTTACTAACGAATGATACATTTGTTTTGATGCTAACGGATCACAGAGCTGGAAACGTATGCTATATTTTTAACCCACCTATCTGATCATCATTGGCTCCATAAGCGCGGAAGACATTTGCGCTCTTGTGATTTCACCAGCTTTGCAGCTGTGGGGGGACCTATCCTTAAGAGACAGGCTCTGTCGCATCTCTGGCATTTGAAAGCGGGACCGTTGGAGTTGGTCAGGGGGCAGCCTATGTTCTTTACTTTTCTTCGCTGTTCTTTTAGCCTCCGTGATAAGGCGAAGTCTGCCCTCTGCCGCATTTTTACCGGTGTGTAGGGTACTTCTCCAACTACTTCTGTTCTGAACCTGGTTCTCACAGCAATCTGATTTAGTAATAGATTTTGATATCATATCATGTGTGGGACCAATCATATGAAGAAAACATTTATGTAAAAAAAAAAAAAGAGCAAATTTATACAAAAGCTGCAAGAATCGTTTCTAGTGATTATTGACAACTGATAAGAGTAAAACCAATAGTTGAAACAAGAGAAAAATATTTAAAATACTTAAAGCATTTGTAGCTTAGAAAAAAAAGACTCGATCTATTACAAAATTACAGTTTTCTATTTTCCATACTCAAGAAGAGAAGCCTAGAATGGGTTGCCAGTAAAACCAACAAAGTGACATCATCTAATCAAATAGCAAGACTAGGATCAAACACGGGTGATCGTACGACGCTACGATCCATGAGGCAAGGGTTCGGCTACCTACCGAACGAGTGCCAAACTCGGCACGCCGAGCGGTTTTCAATGGCACGTACAGAACCCACCAAAAATGTCAACTCTTGTTCAAGACATTGAATGCTAGAACAGGATGAATCTAAGGCTGTTGGCACGCTAAACGAATAAGAAATCCTTCTTTGGCCCACTTTTATCAAACGGTTGTTGACCCCTTAAATTATTGTACAGAATAACGTCTGCAACATATAAGATAATCTCTGATTGGTTAATATATAAGATAATATCTGATTGGTTAATATCAGGGAATTGTATTGAATTCCAACGGCTCAGAACTCTACGCCTTCAGAGAAAAAAATATTTGATTTCTTCTGGCGATTTTTAAGTTACCTTTTAAATCCAAGTTTCATTTTTTAGAAATCAAGGTGGCTGAAACGGATTTCTTTAAAAAAAAAATAAATGTAAGGTTTTAAAAAAAAAAAAAAGCGAAGTTTTTCATCACTGTTGACGACTGGTTGATCAGTTCCGTAATAAAACTTAAAATCTAGAGCCATCTCGTTATATAGGATTCTTTTGATATTTTTACACACACACACAAAAATGATAATGAAAATGCTTGATTCCTAAAAGATTTTGAAATTCAGTCCAGTTAAAGCTATTCGTTTCAAATTGTTTGACTCATATGCGTTGGAACGTTCTACAAGAAAAGAGCAGGATAACTTTTAGATTGGCACGCCGAGTGAATTAGAAATTTTACTTCGGCACATTATTATCAGAGAGTCCTAGAGTGATGTGTAAAACTTTGGCTACACATTTGTACATGGGCAATGATACTTTGTATGATGTTATTCTGTTGTTGTTTTTTAAACGTAGCGTAACTAAGTCACCCAGTCTATTTGCTAAATGCCCATATCCATAACATACAGAATTTCGTGACTATTACACGATTCTTTAAGCCAGATAAAGAAAACATATAGCTGGTTTAAGTATATAAAAATATTCATTTAATATTAATAAAGTTTTCAAGTATACAATACATTAGAAATCTGATCTTACTAAGAATATATATTTAAAAACAACAAGTGTTTATGTCATTCAGTAATTTAAACTTTATGTAACATTTTTGAACCATCTTTTAAATTATATTAAATTGTTTTGTTTTCTGCTTTACCTAGTGCAGGAAACCTATTACTTATCTGAATGCCACTCGGAAATAAATAAACAAACGAAAACTTTATATGAAGAAACCCTAGCATTGGGGATGAAACAAAACTGTTGTATATCTATTTCGTCCTTGCAGCCGTAAACAACCATCAACACAACAACAAAAAAAACACCACAGATTTCGGTTTAAAAACATAGAATAGTTGGATTGGTGGGGGTGAAAGGTCAATATCACCTCTGACGTTTTCGTAAAGATGAAAACACAAATAAAAAAATCTGTTTGCCGACCCAAGATTTTTGCCAGGGAATGATCCAAACAAATTTGAACTCAGCTGGTCGACTAGGCTCTTCCATGGACGTACTCTCCGTTTGATGAGTATCCGGTACACCCCTCCCCCATCACCCTCCATATCTACCCCTGCGTAGACGTTGGTATGAATTCCAAGCACGGTGGACATTGACCGGACAAGCTATCATCCAATGGCCTGGTCACTTTTTTCTCTCTGGATAATATTTGATTTCTGGTCACGTGTGCTGGTCACTAGCTCTGGCGCCAGTCGAGACTAAAGTTAATGTTTGTTGAAGGGATTCCGTCGTGGGGGGTAATTCCTGGTGTGACACTCAAGGTGGGGCGCTGAGGTTGGAGAAATCTAAATATGTGCAAGCTATAGCTTACTCTGTCTGTTCATCTATCTATTTATCTATATATCTGTCTATCGGACTGTCAATCTTTATAATAGTTTCTATCTACCTATCTATCTACCAATCATATATCTAGTCTTCTAACTATCATCTATATATTTATCTGCCTATTCATCTGTCAGTATATCGATCATCTATGTATTTATATATAAATCTATCTTATCCGATACTATAATCATATCTAGTAATAGTCTGTGATCGTATCTACAGTATCTATATATTTATCTGTTTATTTATCATCTGCCTATTTATCTATTTATCTATCTGTCTGTATGTCTATCTGACTGTCGGTCATTCTAGCTGTCCATCAATCTATCATCCATCTATCTGTTCATCTATCTTTCTCTATGATTGTCTATTTTATTCTGAATGACTGTCTGTCCATCTGTCTTTGCGTATATCTATCATTGTATCTGTAACTTTAACTATCTATCTAACTTAACTATCCGACGCAAAACAGAACTAGCATGTTCTCGCGATTTTAGACTTAGAACAAAAAATATTTTTTATCGTTTTTTTAAACTATTAATATAGCATAAAACAACGCCATTTCGACCATTGTTGTCAAGGGGTTTCCATCCCTAACCTATATAAACTAACACTCTTCATACTTTTCTCACAATTCTACTTAGCAAAAATAAACACAATTTTAACATTTAGAAAAAAAAGACAAATATAAATATTGACAAAATTTTTTTTTCTTTTATTCCAGACATATTTTCAAAACCTTCAAGTCTTAGAGGAAACCTAATTCTCTAACACAAAATATAATTTCATCATAAACCTTGGATACAATTTTGGGTAAGTGTCTTGTATCATCAAAATATCAGTCTCTTGTGGCTAGTATTGTAAAAGTAGTATCCCGTCGGACCAAACTGATTCATGGAGCCGGGTGAAGCAGCGATCACCACCAGTTTCTGTGGCCACGGCATTCTAGGTGATTGTGTGGCCAGCATTAAGCACACCCGGCTTTACTTTACCCCAACTAGGGTCAGGTACCCATCAGAGCTGGTTAGACCCAGGCACACTATCCAGACCCGGGAAAAAATACTAGCCTGAACCAGGGTTCGAAACCAGGACCTTCGGTACGCCAGCCGAACGCGCTGCCGCTCGGCCACCTAAAATAAATGTAATTTACTTGTACTTCTAACCACGGTGGCCGTGCGGTAGCGCGTTCGGCTGGCGTACCGAAGGTCCTGGTTTCGAATAGTGTTTTTATTGCTTCCTTCCCGATTAAAGACTTTTGAGTTTTATTTTAGCATTTCTAAATTCATTAACCATTCTTTTTAAATGGTTCGTTAGCTTAGATATTAATTGATTGAAAACACCAATTGAAAGTTAAATCTTGGGCATTTAAAAAAAAACATTTACAAATATTAACATTTTTAAAGTACATATTTTTTGGATTTTTTATTGCAAGAGGTCATGGCACCATACAATTCCTTAACATTTTTGGGTTTTATATCTTATAATATTTTAATTTTAAAGATATAAGGAAATTAGCCGACAGAAATGATTACAGTTGTATTAATGGGTTGAGGGTAAAGTAAAGTGGGAGTACTAGAGAGATTGTAACATGGTGTTACCATGATGTCCAGCACATAGGCTTACTACTGTTCCTAATGGAAGCAGTATAATATTATAAAAACGCTAGCTTAATGAGCAAGTTGAACCGTTGGGCCTTGAAATTTATACCGACGTTCATTTTTAGAAAGAAGGTTTTTACGCCCTTGTTTTCAAACTCTTGTAAGAATTCTGCATGGCTAGAACCCGGATCGTCATGATAACATAATAATAATAATTATATTATTATAGCGCTGCCAACAAACATAATAATTATAAGCTCCGAGCGCATAACATTGAGCAACAAACAACTGAAAAACACGTATATAGTCTCTAGGCTAAATATCTATACATATATAAAGTTAATTAATAATCTTAAAACTTTACAAAACATAGGAAGGACAACGCAAATAAATGTAGCATTAACCGACCTTATATACAAGTAAAACAGTACAAAAATGTTTAACGAATTTAAATATTAAAATAATTTGTTTTCAACATATCGATGTACTAACCACACGAGCAGCTGGACATGTGAGGCAATGTAAATGAGCTTAGTCACAGTTTTTTGTGTTTTTTTTCTGAAATGTCAACGATTCAAACAATATAACCACAATTACCGCGTCATAACCTATTTTTAGCCGTTCTTTATGAGGAAGTAAAAACAATAACAAATACAAAACAAAAAACATAGGATGGTGAACGGAAATCCGCCCCAAAACACACACACACACACACACACTTACATAGAAACCAACGACCACACTAACGTGTATGATGTCTATTTCACGTGATATCAACCAATTTTGTGTGTTTTGTTTAAATCGTGCAGCTGACTGGGGAAATCATTAAAAAAACAACAACAAGAACAACAACACTCTGTCGTTGTGTGTCACTGTGACCCCCGCACGATGCTGCTATCTGTGAATCTTAATACAATTAGCGCCTGGCCTAATGAGCAGAGATTAATACAATCCTGGGTTTTCTTTTGTTGCAATGGCGCTGTTTTTTTTGTTGTTATTGTTGTTATGAAAATACAAAATACATTTCGGAGTGAATATTGATTATTGGCATTATAATAATATGTTTCCTAGATTATGCCCAAATCATATAGATACAGCGTATTTACTATTGACAAGGCAATTTATTTTACTAATGTAAATTACATATAATTTAAAACATCAAATATTATAACACAAGTATTTAAATATGCTGCCTTGAGCATATATATCTATGTATATATAACACTTTCCTTATCGCTTATGCGAGAACAAATGCATATAAGTTATCTTTCTTCCCGAGTGGCATTCGGGCATGGACAAACCAGGAAAACCAGTAACCTAGCATCATTTAAAACATTAATAAAAATGCAAGACTAGACTCGGACCACGGATGAGCGTAGGACGCAATAATCTTATTTATATAAGGAGCGTCTGTAATGTATAAGATAATTTAAGATATATCTATATAAGCTTATATAAAGTAGACTGTGCGTTTGTGTTCAACCAATCGTATAAATTAATTTAAAGACACGTGACCGTATTGTGTCATATTATACTTGTGCGATTTCACTGCGGACATGTGTCTTAGCTAGCTATGTGGCTAACGTATCGGACTTTTATGCGGGCGACACGGGTTCGATTCTCCAGTCAGTCTATACCTTTTTTTTTTCTACTAATTTTTAATTTCAATTAATATTACTTTTAAATAAAAAAAGATTGTAAATCTAGGAGCAAATCTGGACCATTTAGATTTTTGTTAACTAAAAAAACTGACCAATTTTTTACCCTAATACAATATTTATTCTCAATTACTTTCCTAAAAGTTTTTTTTTGTTAGTTTTATAAAATTTATATGTGTCTGTTCATTGTAGATTATTTTTTTTTATCTGTAGCTTATACAACGCCGGGCAATTTAGCTTGTATATATAGAGATATAAAACGGGTAAAATGAGAAATGTTTATTGTTTTATTACTGTAAGAACAAACCAACATTTGACTACCACGAAAAGTGTCACAAACTTGACAAAGTTTAAAAAAAAATGTGTATTTTCCTTAATGTATAAAATAACAGCCTGTTGCAATGCTCAGATTAACATAAGGACAAACACACTTTCCTTATTCCTCATGTGAGAACAAATGCATATCAATACTCTTTCTTCTCGAGTGGCATCCGGGCATGGAATGGGTCGTCCGAACAAACCAGGAAAACCGGTAACCTAACATCATTTAAAACACGAACAAAAAGTTTCAGGGCAGATCATCCAGAGACGTATCCAATCGCTATTGCCTATGTCAGTGGTCGGCAACCTAAGGCACGCGTGCCAGACCTGGCACGAAGAGCTATTTTCAATGACACGCGAGAGACCTCCAAGAAGATTGTTTTTAACGCAAGTCAAAACAGCGTACGTCAGCATAATTAATGGCTGCTGCGTGGCAAACGACATGAAAATAACACTGGACGTTAGGTGTTCAGGTTTAAGTAATTGTTTGGTAATTGTTTAATTTTAAGCATCTGAAAAATGAGCATCTAAATGTGCCAATTTGCGAAAAAATCTGAAAGGAAGTTGCTTGGGAAAATCACCTGCAAATCTCAATTGCCGGGCATTCGATCAAGTTTCATTTTTGATTCATTTACACATATAAACAGATTTTTTTTCATAGATGAAAGCTGTTTGAAGCATACAAAGAGCTATCATCAGGAACACTAAGAAATGACTCAATATGTACCTGACATGGAACCATTAATTATTACCTAAGAGCATTCAAGAACAGGGCGTTCATTAATTGATAAAATCTAATTACATTTAAAATAGTTTTTATGCTTACCTTTATTTATCTAGCATGCATATGATTACTTTTAAAACAAATTTATATGGTTTATTATTGTAATAAAAATAAGAGGCTTATATACAAGCATAATATTACGTAATTATTGTAATTATTTATGTTTAAGAAATAAACTCTTTAAATTGACTTGAACAATAAATGCAGGAAATGTAATATTTACAACGTAAATTAATTTTATACATCTAATTACATGTTGAAATGAATACCATAATGCTTAATTTGTATAAAGATATAATAATTTGTAAGTAATATTTGCGCTATTATAAAACATGACTGAGCATCTAGAATCAAATTTAAAGACTTTAATTTAATTAAAGGGAGATCATTCACCCGTTTTATTTGTGTTAATATTTGTAATTTTGTTTTCCTTCATAACAAATAAATGGTTTACAAATTTGAACTATAAAATGATCAAACTATAAATGATAATTGAAAATTATATCAATATAATATTAATAAGAAATTGATATGCACATTTCTAAACATTACAATAACTACTCAGTTTGTATGATTACTAATTTTCAAGTCTTCTTAACGTTAATGGTCTTGGATGTTTTATTGCGTAAAATTTCTAATAGGAATTCTCGGTTAAGCTGAGAAAAAAATATAGCAGGTCATAGAATTCTATCTTGACAATTAAATTCAAAATTTAAGGCAATTACCATAGATCTCCGCTATATGACATGCGGAAGTTTAATAATGAATATTTGTATTTGTCATACATGCGAAAACAAAGATGACACTAACAAACACGTTCATTTTCTATCAAAACGTTTTAATAATTTCTCTAAAGTATTACGCTCCTTTTCTTTTGGCCTTGGAATTATTACGGCGCTAAAAAAATTGTCTTATAAAAATAAAATAAAAATATTGTAGAGCAGGTTTTCTTTCATGGTTGGCACGCTGAATGATTTAGAAACTCTATAGATCGGCACACTATTAGAAAAAGGTTGCTGACACCTGGACTATGCCAAAGATATTAATGTACCATATTAGTATTTCAAATTCACATAGCGAGCCAAAAGCCTATTGGTTATCCTGCCCTATTTTGTGTGTAGAAGTGACTTGAATTGCCTTTTCGTGGGTCTTTCGAGTGTACCAATAAAAATCGCTTTGCGTGCCAAGTCTCTCATGTCAGCCAACTCTGGTAAGCGTTTCGCCTGTTTGCCGACCCCTGGCCTGTGCAGTACGTTCCCCATGTGGCTAAACCCTTTTTGGGTACTATCGTGAGATCTCGTTAAAAGCTCGTATGCTGGTGGATCTCACGATTAAAAAAGATACACACGACCAATCACACGACTGTTACTTCTACTACAAAGGTTCTCGGCCCCACCACCCGTTTCAATGTCCAGTTAATGGGGCCTGAGCCTACCTAGACCTAATTTATTATGAATGTTTCGATGGGTGATTCCTGGCACGCATTAGTCACCCGACCGTGAGTCTTGCATACTCACCTTACTTCCCTTGGGGGGATGGGGAGGGGGTGACGGTTTCTGCGCATGCGTTAGTGACGTAAATGTGATTGCATTACTAAGGACTCGTAGCCCTCGCCTGTGGCTTCGCGGACGAACAGTAAAAAAACGTTTAACTTTAACATTGCTCTACTCGTGAATAAATCATACTGGTTAAACATTCTCTTTGATCACAAACTTATACAAACAGCAAACACATTTGAAATGCAAGTTAAACTTAAAAAAAAACAACTTTTGAACTCAATTTCAATTTTTGCTTATTTTATTGCGAAATAGTTATACATTTATGTTATGTTTACAAAATGAACTGTAATTAAATACATCATCACCCCAAAAAAATAAATACATTATTTAATAGAATGTAATTTATAGATTCAAATTCAGACTCATTTAAAAGCGACTGATAATGAACTGTGTGGGGGATTTGATCACCAAAGGTCATCTGGTCCAGAAGCGACTGATGTGGAACTGTGGATTTTCGACCGCAGGTCAACTGTCCCAGAACAGACTGGTATGGGGTCATTTTAAAAGACTCTGGTTTCTTCCTGTTGCAGAATAGATTGGTATGGGCCATTTACAAAAAAACAGACTGGATTTCTGACTAATGATCATCTGTTCTTAAATCAGACTACTTGTGTAGGAAAATTACGGAAGACGATTTTGAATCGTGTTAAGCCTTTAGAAAATGCGCGTAAGTACTCAATTCCCTCGTATACATTGTCCAATGAACGTATTTTGCAAGCTTTACTTAAACATAACGGTTTAGTTTATTATCCTGTGTGTGGTATCCTGGGTTCAATTTTTATATATTAATACTTTTTAATGTCCCTGTATTCTTTTGTCAAAGGTCAAAGTTCGTCAAAGACGAGCAATTTTAAAAGATTATAATCATGTGAGCAGATCAGATTTGTTTTTTGTTAATAGGCCTTTCCGGAGGCCTTTTTATGTTGTTGTTTTTTTAAATTGAAATACTTTCGTTAAAATTCTCCGACATAAAAGAGAAACAGTTTCCTAAGCAAAGTTAATTTTAATCAAATAACACAAAATTATATTATGTACTTGTGTATAATACAAGATTAACGTTTTGTTTCGCAATACAATACTCCAAAGTCATATAAAATTATTCGTTTTTCTTTAGACAAAGAATGAAGATGTTCATTTAGGAAGATTCGACTATCTAAGACCTACTTTTGAAATAGTGCTTTATTAATAATATTTTCTCCCTAACCTCCCCTTTTGGTCCACTGTGTACATACACTTCTTTCGTTTGTTCTGTGTATTATGGTGTGGGTCTGTGTGTGTGTGTGTGTGTGTGTGTGTGTGTGTGTGTGTGTGTGTGCTGGGGATGTGGAAAGAGAGAGGGGGGTGGGTGGGGTAGGTGATGGTCATCTTCAAAAAAAGTCAACTCATACCAACCCCCGAGGGACAGCTCATTTAGACAGGCCCTGTCAAAATACCAGACTTTATTAAGAGATCTGAGAGACAGGCCGGTTCTCTATAGTGTCCAGAGAATGAGGAGAGATAGAGAAAGGGAGAGAAAGAGAGAGAGAGAGAGAAAGAGAGAGAGGTGATAGACAGAGACAAAGAGATGAGAAAAAAACATTAAGAATAGTCATGAGGTGCCCCGTAGGTGCGAGGGAAGGGGAGGGAAATTTAATTTGTATGGTCATTTACTGGCTGTTATCTTTTTGTTACCCTCTTGGTGTCTTCCACCACCAGACAGACAGACAAGAATTTCACCACATCTTGAGTGGAGTTTCTACTCGTCTTTCTTTTAAAAAAAATGTGTTTTTGCAAAAGTTGTTCCATTATTGGTTTCCTCAACAAAATCTGGTTGTACTTGTTATATAGTTGGTTTTAGTAATACGTTTTTCATAAATTTGTTGCTGAATTATGTTTTTTTCTTCTTGGCGGTATATCTTTTTTTTATTATTATTTCGGTGTTGCAGTTCTTTAGTGTTTTTTTAGGGCGTTGCAGATTTTTTGTTTTTTCTTTGTGTTGGGACATTTTCATCTACTTCTTTTCTTTGTGTTGGGACATTTTCATCTACTTCTTTTCTTTGTGTTGGGACATTTTCATCTACTTCTTTTCTTTGTGTTGGGACATTTTCATCTACTTCTTTTCTTTGTGTTGGGACATTTTCATCTACTTCTTTTCCTTTGGAAAGAACCCCCCCCCCCCCTCCCCACCCCCGCTAATTGTGAAACCTTATAAAATCATGTTTGAACACCTGTAAAACTTTACGTTCCGAAATGGGATTATACAATAAATGACGTTGCCTAGATCGAACTCACCACTCATTCACACACCGCTTATGTTAGCTGAAGACTTGTTAAAATAACTACAGTCTCTTACTAGAAATGGGTTTGAATCCCATAATTTTTAACCTAATACTATTATTATAATTTAAAAAAACACACTAAAGTGCGACTGTTGTAAAAACTTGGGCGCCCCCTTCCCAACATTCCACTCCATTGCGACACCTATGCCACCAGAAATACTAATGGAAGCTAGAAATTTGTTTTTTGTCATACGCATAATGTTAGCGCAGTGTCGGTATTAGGGAAAAAAACAACAACAAAAAAAAACAAGTTACATTAGTGCTAGGACTGTCCCGTTCAGTTAGACCAGATTCGCTCATAGACCAGCCAATCCCTAATGCGCTACAGACTTCCTCTTCGATGACGTCAATGGATTCGAACAAAACAAAAACTAAAAAAAAAAGTATTATATTTTGGTGTTTGTGTGCATGAAAATCTGTGTCTGTATTTTAAAAAAAATCTTGTGATTTTTGTGTGAACATGTTTGACATTTGGTTGTTAAGTAGGCTTTTGTTAAGAGAGATAGATAGAGAGAGAGAGAGAGAGAGAGTGAGAGGGAGGGAGGTGATAGACAGAGACAAAGAGATGAGATGAAGAGGGAATAAAGAATAGACATGAGGTGGCCTTAGGGGTACGGTGGAGCAGCGCGTTCGACAGGCGTATCGCAGGTTCTGGGTTCGAATACTTGTTTCCCTGGATTAGAAATGTGTCCCTGAGTTTACCCAGCTCTGATGGTTATCTGGCAGAGGTCGGGGTAAAATTAAGAGGTGGCAGGGCATTGTGCTGTCCACACAATCCCCTGATATGCCGTGGGCACAGAAACTTTTCAATGCCGCTTTACTGACCCTATGATCAATTAGGTTCGACGGGTACTTTGTTTGGTGGTCCGGAGGACTGAGGGTGGATTTAATTTTTTATGGCCATTTACACATATTTTTTTTTCTTGGTGGTGTATGACTACGACTATCGGACAGATATACAATAATTTTCATCCTATCTTTAGTAGAGTTTAGCTTAAGCATCATATGTTTTTTATATATAAATATTTAGTCTTATACTGAACAACAAACATAGGGGCTAAGTCGGTCAATAGTTAGCAAGGCAAGTATGTTGCGTTTTAAACTCGCGTCAGACTGAGCATCTGAGCCTATCTTTTTCCCGATCTCAACAATATATTAACAAAAGTAATATCTGAGATTGCATATTGTCTGACCTCTACTGGAAACTCACAGACACACACACAGACACAGAAAGAGAATGGAAAAAAAAGAGAAAGAGGGCGAAAGAGAGAGAGAGAGAGAGAGAGAGACATGTAGGCTACATCGACTGTTATTATGTTTTGAATTTTTGTGTCTTTTCTTTGTCTTTTGTCTACTTTAGTCTGGACATTATTTTCACATTTGCTCCCTCTCTCCCTCTCTCTCTCTCTCCCTCTCTCCCTCTCTCCCTCTCTCTCTCTATTTCTCTCATCTCGTCTGTGCTTCGAAATTGATAAAAATCTACCTCAGCGAAAAATCTTCCCGTCCTGTTCTTCGATCCCCCAGTTGTTGTTTTTTCTTTACATATATTCTTCATTTCCCTCCCCATCTCACAGTCCCCACTCCTCCCACACGCCCCCCTCCCCACACCCCACACTGTGGCTGACCAGCTTGTTCAATGTGGACATATTCCCTGGCACCCCTTAGAGAGGAAATGGAGGCGATTTGCATAATGACGTAACCGGTCAGGTCTTTATATAGATATCTATACTGGCGAGGAAGAAGAGGTCATTGTATTATAATTAGAGGCAAAATATAAATTAAAAGGACGTGAACAGGACATGAGCAGGACCTGGGTAGGACATTTGTTCCACAGGATGACACGTAATCGTGTTTGGCTAAACAGTTAGGAACATGCCTTCAGCCATGTTGAATTAAAGTGGGCCAATCAACGAATACTCTCTCAAGTTCAAAGTTTTTTTTTTCATTCTTTAAGAAATACAAATCAAAATTCTACTTCCGCTATGATATATTATATTCGGCACGAACCTCAACCCAGTCTTGCAGCAGTGAACATGCACCTTAGTTGCTTCCCTTGTCTAAAATGTTAAAAACCCTTTATTTTGCTGAACATTTTTTGTAAATGTACTGATTGATCGCGCGGTATGATAAACAAGTGGGCCACTCCCGTCCCTCCCCCTTTCCACCCATACTATCACGGCACGCTTCTCTTATTCGACAGACAGACAAACAAACAAACAAAGACCTAACGAAGCCCCCATTATCCAGACTTTCAATTGGCGAGGTAAATAATGTGGTGAACTCGAATGTGCACGTCGTTGATTCAAGTATCGATGTGAATGTTGAGCTACGCCATCACTGTGTGGTGCATGCTGGGATTGGCAATAGGACGGAAAGCCTCACCGTAGTCGTCAGGGGTCGGCAACTTTTTGATAACAGTGTGCCAAAGTAGGATTTCTAATTCATTCAGCGTGCCAACATCCTAAAAGTCATCCTGCTGTAGCACTAAATTACTTGTAGAAGAGACTTTTGGGGTCGCTTCTGCGTGCCATTGAAAATCTCTCGGCGTGCCAAGTCTGACACGCGTTTACGTAGGTTGCCGTTCCCTGGTCTATATCACTGCACTTTATTATAATCAAACTGGAGTGCTCAACATCGAAAACAAACATTTATGAACACTTAGTGCACGTATATGTAGTTCAGTGATACTTACTAATATGGCCGCCTCCTATTTTTCTGCACTGACATATATACGTAAATAAATATAAACATCGATTGTGTTCATATAAAAAATACGCTTACATCACACACTTAAATTTGATATCTAGAACTATAGCTCGAGAATCAATATTAGAAAAGGAAAGAGTGTTATTCGGTTTCATAATAAATGGTTTGTTTGAAAAATTTAATTAACGGATAAACATTATGCTTAACCTTTTTTTTAATTCTAGAATAAGGGTATTATTATGTTTATTACTTATTTCTGTCTATAGTTTTTTTTTTACTCGGATACTTATACACATAGACAGAAATACACACTTTCATGTAAATTATATTATTTAAAAGGAACAAAAATACCCAGCGTTGCAATTACTCCGAGGAGCAAATGACACATACTTTCAGTTTTTATATAGATAATATATACATGTTTCCTTTCTTAATTTTAAGGTAAATAATATGTTTATTATAACATTGATTTAGGAAAAGTGGTATAATTAATTCTATTTTATGTCAAACCTATAAAAAATTATAAGAGGAGCTTTTACAATACATAACAAGTGTACATGCTGTTTAATATGAAAGTAGTCTATATCCAATTTTAAAAAAAAGAAACCTATTAAAAGTTCAATAAATTTATTTCTATAAACATATAGGCTTATTTAATTAAATGGATATAAACAATATTTAATGTAACATATTTTTTTCTGACCTGAACATAAAGTAAAGTAAATGTAAAGTATCCCAGCGGACCAACTTGATCCATGGAGCCGGTGAAGAAGCTTTAACCAGTTTCTGTGGGCACCGCTTACTAGGGGATTATGTGGCCAGCACAATGCGCCAGCTGCTTTTAATTTACCCCAACTAAATTCAGGTACCCATCAAAAGCTGGGAGGATCCAGGGACACCATCCGGACCCGAGAACATATCCTAGCCTTTACCAGGATTCGAGCCCGGTACCTTCGGAACGTCAGCCGAACGCGCTGCCGCTCGACCACAGTGTTCCATGCTGAGCCACATCAAAAAAATCTCCAACAAAATGGAAGATTTAAACTACCGTAGCTAACTGTGTATCTGGGAATGCCATTCTGAGCCACATCAAAAAATCTCCAACAAAATGGAAGATTTAAACTACCGTAGCTAACTGTGTATCTGGGAATGCCATGCTGAGCCACATCAAAAAATCTCCAACAAGATGGAAGATTTAAACTACCGTAGCTAACTGTGTATCTGGAAATGCCATTCTGAGCCACATCAAAAAATCTAAAAAAAAATGGAAGATTTAAACTACCGTAGCTAACTGTGTATCTGGAAATGCCATTCTGAGCCACATCAAAAAATCTCCAACAAAATGGAAGATTTAAACTACCGTAGCTAACTGTGTATCTGGGAATGCCATTCTGAGCCACATCAAAAAATCTCCAACAAAATGGAAGATTTAAACTACCGAAGCTAAATGTGTATCTGGGAATGCCATGCTGAGCCACATCAAAAAATCTCCAACAAGATGGAAGATTTAAACTACCGTAGCTAACTGTGTATCTGGAAATGCCATTCTGAGCCACATCAAAAAATCTCCAACAAAATGGAAGATTTAAACTACCGTAGCTAACTGTGTATCTGAGAATGCCATTCTGAGCCACATCAAAAATCTCCAACAAAATGGAAGATTTAAACTACCGTAGCTAACTGTGTATCTGGGAATGCCATGCTAAGCCACATAAAAAAATCTCCAACAAGATGGAAGATTTAAACTACCGTAGCTAACTGTGTATCTTGGAATGCCATGCTGAGCCACATCAGAAAATCTCCAACAAGATGGAAGATTTAAACTACCGTAGCTAACTGTGTATCTGGGAATGCCATTCTGAGCCACATCAAAAATCTCCAACAAAATGGAAGATTTAAACTACCGTAGCTAACTGTGTATCTGGGAATGCTTTCTAAACATACAATTGGTAAAAAAATATTTCGCTAAAAAAAAGGTTAAGTGTCCTGAAATACGGATCACATTCGCCTGATCTAGTCCATATTCCAGTTAGTAATTATTTAAGTCTCTATCCTCGGGCGACAGAAGCAAGTCAAATCTACAGGAATTGTGTATTCATTCAAACATACGACCTTCCGCAAATACCTGGCACAAAACAAACCAGTTTTATTATTATTTTTTTGTTTTCAATTCTGCTATAAATCAATTAAACAATTATGACATCACAAAAGTGCAAATAGCCTCTAGCCAGATAGAAACACATGATTTTCGAACACTGAACGGAGCTATTTGCACGCTGCCAATCCGTCATGTCCACAAGTCTGAACTAAAAGTGTATACAATTTTTGATGTATTCAAATAACCTTCCGATGAATTGGCTAGACATTTCTCTCTCGCTCTCTCTTTCTCTCTCTCGCTTCGCTCTATTATTTATTGTAGAATATTGTCTACCTATATTCTCCACCATGTCGTGTTGTTCTGTTTGCCATGCAAACGGGGAATGCGTCGGCTGTGTTCAAATATGCTGCTGAAAAGGAAATCTATGGCTAGTCAACACAGGGTCCTCTATTGTCTCGGTAGAAGTGAAAAATGAAAAAAAAATCTCCGCCAACATGGTTTTCTGATCAAACAGAACAAGTAGGAGGGCGGAGTCGAGCAATGAGCTTTTTTGTTACTTGTCGCTGGTTCCGTTCTGAGTTCGAGTGTTCCGAGCTTTTGTGGGTGTGTATATATGTGAGTTCTTTTGTTTTGTTGTGTAAAAAGTATAGATGTGATAAATATGTACCTTATTGAATCTAATACTCGCCCGTGTACTTAATTGAACCTTGTAGTTGTCTATATCTTTGTATTTAGTTGATCAGTGGAATTATCCGGATGTTTGTACTTAGCTGTATTGTTGAGTGAAATATCCCGTCGGCCAAATTGACTCATGGGACCGGTGAAGCACCGTTCGCCAGTTTCTGTGGCCACGGCATATTTGTGGATTGTGTGGCCATTACAATGCTAAGCCAGCCTTTACTTTACCCTAACTAATGCCAGGTACCCATCAGAGCTGGGTAGACTCAGGGACGCCCTCCAGACCCGGGAACATATCCTAGCCTTCACCAGGATTCGAACCCAGTAAAAGCCAACTGGGCGTTGTGCTGGCCACACAATCTCCTAGAATGCCGATTCACGGGCCCAAATAAATCAAATGGGTCTGATAGGAATACTATACTTGACATCACTAATTCACTTTCAGCTGGGCACAGTTCTACATCTAGAACAGACGTATTTTTTTCCCCACCTAAACCGCCCTGCCTAATCTAGGCTCTTTCCTTGACCTTTTCCCTAAATGTTCGACACCACTCCCCTCCCTACCTTTCTCCCCAACTTCTATTTCCCCCAAATAACTTAAACGACCTTCTAAAAAGAAAAACAATGTACTTTGCTACAACTAACCTTAATAACCTCGTATTTTTTGGAGTTTTGTTTTAGTGTGTAAAGCCTGCGTGTAGGTAGAATGTTGATTAGAATCAATATTTTGGATCAATCATCAAATTCCGGAAAAAGACCACATAATAAAAACAAATGGTCGATATTTAGTTTGTCCATGTTTGGGAAACTTTTCGGTTTTATTCGATTCATAAACCAACAAATAAAACCCCCATACATATTTATTGTTATCGAGGAAAGATATTTCTTCATTGCCATGTAAGCCAGTGCATTTTTCGTGTGTGCTCTATTCTTGCAGAGCGGTAACATTTGTGTACTTCTCTACCTAGACTACCTAGAGTAAAACTAAAGGGTATCTAGTTCAAATACAGTAAACGCACATGTCCTATCCTGGGATCTAGCGGGGATAGCGCGGTCGCCTTGCTAACCGAAGGGCCTGAGTTCGAATCCTGGTGAAGTCTGGATTCGTTTCTGGGTCTGGAGGGTGTCCCTAAGTCTACGCAGCACTTTAAAGTTTCAGCCATAGGTTATCGTAGGTAGAAGAAAACCACACCTTTCCTTTCGACTATGCACAAATAAATTCATACACGTTCTTTTCTTCCTTTCTTCACAAGAGGCATTTAGGCACATACTGGGTTGCCTGAAAAAGTCAGGAAAACCGACAACTAATGATCAATTTCAATCTTTTATCGAAAACCAAGACTAGACTAAAACCACGGCCATGTTCTACTGAATGGTATACTTGAACGAATTCGATGTATTCTAAATATTAAGCAAATCAATGAAAGGACTCCTAGGCGCGTGAAAAATAAAATAATTGAAGAACTTCTCCACAAGAAAAGATGGTTTGAACCCAAACAAGTCGTAGCGCCATCTCAAGACTATTTCATTTCTAGAATAGAGATATCATAATAGGACATCACATCATTTAAAACACTAATCAAAATGCAAGACTAGACCAAAGTCTATAACATAGGTTCTCAACAGGGGCGTTATCGCCCCCGGGGGGCGGTGAGAAGCTTTAGGGGGCGCTGACAATTCCGGGGGCGATTGGGGGGCGGTGAAGAGCAAGTGGGTAGTACAAACGTACCTGATATAATTTGAACATCTCAGCAATTTGAATCTATTAGATTTGGGATGGAATATGATGTAAACACAAGTACTGCTAAATATCTGATATCCCCCAACAGTAGGCATACATATTATTATACTAATAGGAAATAAGATAAGATAAGATAAGATTGCTTTATGAAACTGAAAATATCTGCAAGATATGGTAATTCTGTCTGTGTAGTACGAGAGGCTTTTTTTATTAGGCGGTCTATCCGGTGTTTGTTCAATGTGGTGGAATTACCATACCAGCAGGTTATTGTAAAGGTTATGATGCTACCAACAGTCGCTGAGTAAAAGAGATTCATAATGGTTTTCTCTATTGAAATGTTTTTAGTTTACTAAGACAGAAAAGTCGTTGGTGCAATTTCTTACAGAGGCTTTGGCAGTGGTCAGACCAAGTCAGGAATCGCAATGACTTTTCGATGAAGTAGGGGTCAGTATTTGGCAAATATGGTGCGCGGCCGGCTGGTCCTATTGTTGGTTCACCGGACTGTCGCCCTCGCCCTAACATATGCTAATATTAATGATATTTTGATCTCAGTTTTACCGAGATGTCCTTTAGTCCGTTTAAATGTCTAATAGGAGAAATCGATCACCGTTAAGCGGTATAGATACGTAGTAATCATACAAACTGGGTAGTTATTGTAATGCTTGAAAACATACATATAAATTCTTTAGTCATATAATATTTATTTAACAAATGTTTCCACATTTGATTCAAAAGTGATGACGAACAAGTTCTGTTTTGAAATATAACAAATATTACTGATTATTATTATTTCTTTATATACATTCAACATTAAGGTATTCATAACAAGAATTAATTATTAGAGGATTAAAATAATTTACATTAAACATGTAAATAAACATTTTCTGCATTTATATTTTGTCCATTGAAGGAGTTTATATGTTAAACTTTAATTATTACAGAAAGTACTTGATATAGTGCTATTAAATAAGTCACTTATATTTCTAAATTAATAATACAAATACATTTGTTTTAGAATTAATTATATTAATGTTTAATTAAAATTAAGTTGGGGGGGGGGGGGGGCGGTGAGCGGAAAAAAATTGTAAACGGGGGGCGGTGAGTCGAAAAAGGTTGAGAATCTATGGTCTATAATAAGATAGGCCGATTGCTCTATTTTAAAAGCTTATAAATTCTTTTTTCTACTCTTTTACGTTTGCCTAAAGGTTTCCGCTGGATTACTTTCGATTTTAATTTTAATTTTTCAATGAGAAAATCATAGCAATTGAATAAAACGAAAGTTTACTGGGTATCGGCAGTTCCGAAAAGAAGTCATTCGAGTCATCAAATAGCAGAACTATTTAAGCAGGCGATCCATCTCATTATAGTCTTTGACTAGACTCAGACCACGGATGAAAAAATGATGCAATTTATATTCTTTATAGAAGCAGCGCCTGTTAATATAATTAGCAATTTTAATGACCTTCAAAGGGGGGGCTGGGTAGCGAACTCAAAGTACAGCCACTTTAAATAACTTCTCTAAATGCTGTCTAGCTTCAATGTACCATTCTCTATGCCTGATACAATGATCTCAGGACGAAATGCTCAAAACTTTTATTTAAAAAAGGTTATTAACAAAATCGAACATAACAAGGGGCATACAAATTAGAAAAACAAAAAAAAATCAACTCTATTTTTATTTAGCTTTCAAAATCCTTAAGGCTGTTAACAACATTTTTTTATATTTAATTTTTCAAAATCATTTCCTTGTTAATTCCTCTAATCTAAATCATCACAAATGGGGATAATTAAACGGGAAACTCAAGGTTATAATAAAACTTTTGTAATGCACTTTTCAATTATAAGGAGTAAAAAAAAAACTAACTCTATTGTAATAAAATGAGAAATTGAATTTGAAAAATTTCATTTCCGAACGACGGAAGATTTTTTTTATACATTGAGGGATGGGAATGAAATCAGTATTACCAAAGCGAGGCTGAATTGAAATGAGTTTTTTTTTGTCGTTCTTGCAATTTCGCAATTATGTTGTTATATATTGTTTTTCGGAGATACAAATGAATGTAGTTTTGTCATGAGAAAGTAAAGTACTTTTACGCCAACTATTGTCAGGTACCCCATCAGAACTGGGCAAACTCATGAACACACTCCAGTCCCGGGAACAAACCCTAGCCTTCATTAGGATTCGAAACTAGTACCTTTGGTACGCCATCCAAGTTATATAGAACTTATAATTTGTTCTAAAAAACGCACTTTCCGTTTAGAACTCGTTCACTTGACTCTGTGTCAAACTTTTCTGAAATTTCAATGGACCAGATAGAAAAAGATTCATAAATATAATAGATCAACTTAACCAGGTTAAAACCCTAAGATCTAAAAACTGCACTAGCCCATGATAGTGCAAATATTCTATGTAATAAAAGGCTCAATAAATATTTTATTCTCATACTAATACATCTGAGTTAATAGTACTTATCTCTATTATTCGAAATATTCTTTATCTATTTCGTTTAAAATGTCTGAAAGTTTGAAAGAAAAAATCTATAACGCCAATATACAGACAAAATAAAATAGTTTTCATTTAATTTGAAATCAGTGACGTACTTGTGGATGCTGCTCTATTCCCAGCAGGCATTTTACGCTCACGTGCTTGTACGGAAGTGACATTCTGGGTCATGCCCCTCCCCCTTTTCTAACACGTAGAGCGACACACGTAATTAAATCAAGTCATTATAAATCACTGATGAGTTTTACTGATCACTAGGCCAGCGCCAAAGTGTGCCAAAGTGGGATTTCTAATTCTTAAAGCGTACCAACAGCATAAATGTCATTCTGCTCTAGCACTCAATTTCTTGTAGACTTGAATTGTCTTTTTGTAGGGGATGGGGGGGGGGTCTTTCGCGTGTCACGTTTAGCACGCATGCCGTAGGTAGCCGAACCCTGCACAAGATGATAATAAAAAAAATTGTGACACTCGAATTGAGTCGCTTTTTGGTTTTTATTATAAAAAAAATAATAATAAACTATTAAACTATAAAAAAAAATATTTTAAAAGCAACACCCTGTATTGTTTCATCTGTAAAAGCAAAATAGTAAAATTGAAATTTCTCAACATCAGTTTTTACACAGTGGGTACAGTAAGACACACATAGCTAAGAGACTATATCTCCGATTTTAAAACGGTTTTCACCACTGAATTTTGCATTCAAGTCACTACGAGGTTCACTAAGTAACTCAAAATGACCCTAGGGCACAATGCTACTTAATTAATTCGTGGTGGAAGCTCACAATTCATACAAACCCCAGACTGCTTATACATACTTCATATAAGAAAATACAAGCAAGTTCAATTATAGAAAATGATTTCTTAGTTACAGTACAGTATAAAATCACGACCATCCCTATGAAAAAGCGTTAAAACGTTAATGCCAAACAATTCGTACAAAGAGCTGAATGTAGACTGTTGATATTTCTGTCCTCAAGGACGTTTTACTGAATTTTTTACCCTTTTCCCATCACGCCATTGTTTATACACTCAGAATTAGGGATGTTAAAACCTGTTTTTTTCCAAAACCGGTTTTCGGTTACTTAAAATTGGTTTAAAACCGGATATCGCCCCCCCCCCCCCGCACTGTAACAAGTCACAGGTTGGAAAATCCAAATGTGCACAGTTTTGTAGGTATATTTGAATAAAAAGCTTACATCAAACTTAATTAGTGTTTGCAGGGCATTCAAGGGGTTGATTGTGAATACAATATGATTTTGTACTCTTTACCATAAAATTCTTTAGAACTAAACAAAATATGGGCTAATTGATGAAAACCGATAATAGCTTTCAATTTTTCAATATTGATAATCAAATTACCGATTATCGTTGCCCATAATATTAAGAAGCATTTGAAGAGGCATATATGGTAACTTGTAAAATAATGTATTAAAAGGTTTCGCGTAGCACAAGTCAAAAGAATGTGTATTTAGTTCCGTAAATAATAAAGCACAGACGCGGTGTCTAGCCGAATTTTGTTCAAGGTCACAGGGAAGGGCTAGTTTGCGACTCTCCATTACGTACATCAAAGAGCTACGCACATCTAAAAGATGAGCCGACAAGTAAAAAGATTCATGCTAATTGTAACTGTAACATAACAATTGGTTAGATGTTGTTTTTATCGCAAGCCATAGTTGGTATCTGTAAACACAAGAAGCACAATATCTAAGACTAAATATTGTTAGCAAAGCATTTCCGGAATTGTTTTGTGCGACTCCAACATTATTTATTAAAACTATTTCAATTAGAACCAAAAAAAAAGGGTATTCTACTTGAAATTATGATTACCTTCAAACTTCGAAACAACAAACCGAAACCCGGTTCTGAAAATCAAAATCGGTTATCAGTTTCATAACCGGAATCCTGTATTCCGGTTTTCGTTTAACATCCCTACTCAGAATGCATCTCTGTTCTTTTTACTCCCTTTCATTTAACTCGTACTGTCTGTCTGCTTGCTTGGTTGTTAGCAAAACTTTGCATCGATTTTTCGACCAGTTCCCGTTGTTACGTTCCCTAATTTTTGTTAATTTTTGTTTCCCTCTGTGTTTACTGGTGTGCGCTGATTTCTTTTTATCTCCCCTGCACCCAGTATTGTTTTGTCTCCCTTTCTTTCAACTGTGTTGGTCACGCTTGACCGCACGCCTAAGAATGTGTTTTTTTTTAAATTTTATTATTATTATTTTTCTTTCTGTATTGCATGAACCGATAACCCGGTTTCCCTCGCTTGAGCACGAGGTTATTTTTTCTACTTGACACAGTGTGTTGTGTTTCTGGTCAGTCTTGGTACGATTTTTGGGTCGACCGGTCTTCGGTATGCTTGTTTCTGTGTGCGCTGTAAACCTTTCTTTCTATGTAGTGTATGTTTGTAAGTAGTAATTTGTATTAGATTCTCTTTTGTATTATAATTTGTCAATTTGTATTTTGGTAAACTTAACTCTTGACTTTAGAGTATTTTTTTTTTGGTTTTGTGTTTTATTTTCTTATTTTAATTAAAGCGTCTAAATTTAGTTTATATTCTTTTGGGGGTTCTTTTATAATACTCTTCTCTTTATTACGTTTGACGAGCCATTACAAAAATTAATTGATACGTAATAATCGTCCAATCGAGCTGAAAATTGGGCAGCAGACTTGTCCCGACTAACAATACATTCTATCAAATTTTCAGCATCATAGCCTTTGGAATAGTCACGAATTCCTTCAGCCAATTTGCGAATCGAAGAGTATATTTCACGTCAAACATGGCTGCCTCTACCGGAAGAGACGGAAGTAAAGATTTTTTTCGGATTTGTTCGTTTTTACGAAAAAAAATAGATTGAGAACGACACAATGTAGCCGAAACAAAGCCAGTTATCGACAACAACGTGGCTACTTTATTAATCATACATTATTGTATAACTACGCAGGGTTAGGGTGTATATTGCATACTCAGACACCATGTTTGCTGCTTCATTAAACTTCACAGCGAACACTTTAATTTCAGAGCAAACACTAAGCCAAAGTCATCTAATATTTTTTTATTTTGTTAATTTAACGAACACTGGAGATGCCCATGCTATTGTATTGCCATATGCATTTGTCTAGACTTTGACAGATCGTTTACATTTTTTTAATATTTCTTTTTCTACAGCATTGAGTTTATGGTGTAAAATCTAGATCTATTTATGAGTGAGCCAAGAAAACCTTGCACCGACAGTAAAAAGAAAGACAATCTAGTTTTCCTATAGTCTACATGCGCCTTTTGATAAATGCATGCTATCTGTACTGTATTTTCAAACAAACAACATTGAAATTGAAGCCATTTCTAGTTCCATTAAATGTAATATCATAGATCTTTAGACTATATAATATATGTAATTACGTTTCTTGACCCTTCTCTTTTCAGTGTTTCTTTCTGCTCTTCTTCTCTCCCGAGTATTGCTCTAAGTACAGCTCATCTAATAATCTAGTAATACTCCCTTTGAGGTGCTTTTTTCGACAGTTTTTAGATACCCACCCCAACAGAAAAAAAAGTGTTCGCTATGAGGATCAATCCTACGTTTTGCATATTTCATTGCGAACACCCCTTTTAAACGAATATTACTATAAATAAGTATTGTAAATCATAACAGCATTGTTCCTTAACTATATCATAGTGATAATCCGATATCAAACACATTTAATTGTAAAAAGGAAAGGAAAAGTAGTCTTAACCCGGATACCACCCCCGTTCATCCGGTGGGAGGTTTTTAGCATAGCCACCACCATAACTCCAAATGTCGGGACTTTTGATCTCAAAAAAATGCTTTTCCCGTAACTGAAACGGCCTAAGGATATTGAGGAATAACTGCTTTCTTTAAATTGACGCTCGCTTTCGTAGTAGACATGAAAATAGAGAAACTGCGAACGTTTTTTCGAGTGGTGTTCGCAACGCGCTGGTGTTCGCGCTAAGGTGATTTACTCTAGAAAAACAAAAAGGATGCGCACAATTTTAGTGTGGGAATTCATAAGGTATGATATCACTTATATTTATTTTAATCTATCAAAATATAAATTAAATATAAACTTAGTTTACAAAGAAAGGTAGTATAATAAAAACTGTGTTTGTATGGGTTAGTTTATTATAAAGATTATTCAAGTAATCGTTTTCATTCCTTTATTCTTCTTTACATTTCATTCTTCTTTTTTTTAAATTTCATTCCTACATTTATATCTATATTTATGACAAGACCACCAAAATTTCTACATTTTAATCTATCTTTATGACAAGTGTACCACCGAAATTCTGTTTCGGCTTCGGTTTCGTCACCAAAAGTAGACAAATGGCCTCTTTCGGCGTAGGTTCGGTTTCGGCCGAACCCAAAAAAGTTAGCCTTCGATTTCTGCCGAAACTGATATTCACTTTCGGTCATCAGCCGAATTATCTATATTATCTTTCAAAATTCAGACTGTAATGCTAGTGCTGCATCTATAAGTCTGCTTATTGCTTATTGTTTATTTCATTTAGTTAAACCGCTGCGAATTAATCTGTGTAAAGTAAAAAAATTGAAGTTAATAATAATCAGATTATTTAATCACCCCAAAGAATGTCAAAAAGTGGAATGTGGGATTAATTCCACAAAAATATGACATTTTTTGTTTTGCTATTCTGGTTTCGACCGATGGTGTAGTGAAACTTTCGGTTTCGGCCGAAATTCAATTTATAACGTTCGGTAAGGTTTCGATTTTCGGTCGGCTATTAATCACTATTCTCTCCACATACAACACTATAGATCCTTAACAACAATACAAGATTTAGAAGAAAAATTTCGGTCTTTGTGGTTCTTTTATATTTTTTTTAACATATTTTTGTCTGTCACTCCAAAGAAACACACACAAAAAAAAAAGTAGTATACGTTTTAATACATTGATACAACGCCAGGGGGGTGCTCTTTCACCACGCCACGGCACACTCCCGCCACACACGCACGCTACAGCACCACTACAAATCACTCCCTCGTGTCTCCATTAAATATACCGCCGGTACTCCCCCCCCTTTTCACACACACACACACACACACTCACATACACCCACAACCACAGCGCGGCGGGTTAAACAGCAAATGAAATTGAACAGGGCGGCTCCCGACGAAAGCTCCTTTGGGGGCACTCCGGTGACCCGTTAGAGCGTCTGATATGATCATTAAGGGTCTCTAATATGACCATTATTGTCCATTATCGGGTGGGCAGCTTTTGCCGAAAAATGGACAGGGACCAAACGAGAAGAAAAAAAAAGGGGGGGGGGAGAAAGAAGACGCATGCTATAGTGGATATAAGTCTGGAGACAGTCTGAGAATGGGCATGTTACTGTCATTGCTCATACATCAATGTATAACACGATATTGTAGAAACCTTTAGTAGACCTAAAGGAGAAAACGCAAAACTTGACTTTGTAGGTTAAGAAATGATCTAAAACGTAAGTCAATTAACAATCATTAGAATATAAATTGAGACACTAGAGTAAGGGTCGGCAAAGTAAGGCACTAGTGCGATACTTGGCACGCAGAGCGATTTTCATTGGCACGCGAGACACCTCCAAGAGGTGTTTTTTATTGATAAAAATATTAACATTTTCCGGTTCTAAAAGGGGGAAAACTGACTGTTGAAGCCGATGTTTCAGCGACACATTTAAGTGAGTTGAACTTGCATTTACAAGGTCTACTGGAATGGATATGCATTGAATGGACATATCTTGCCGTGAAATCAATTTCCAAACATTTAATTTCATTTACATCCCTATATTAAGACATATATTTAGAAAGATAGTTGGGCTTTTTAAGAAGTACATCGAAGAACTGAAAGAGGAGTTTTTAAATCAAAGGCAAGACTTTCAAATTGAAGAACTAATTTTGATATGTTATGATATTAGTAAATATTACTAGATCTACAACCTTGTTAGATGTAGATTTTTTTTTAAGTGGAGGGATATTGGCTATTTTAAAATGGAGCAAGTTGGATTTTAAACATAAAAAAATGGGCATCCAAACATGCCCATTTGCGGGAAAAATCTGGAAAGAAGCTGCTTAGGGAAAGTCACCTGCTATTCTCAACTGCTAGGCATTCTCTCTTTTACTTTTAGCTTTTTGTTCAAATTACATTTGTTAACAGATTTTATCGCACATGAAAGATGTTTTAAGCATACAAAAAGGTCACCTTTATTTGACAACTCATTAATTGATACATACTAATTACATTAAAAATAATTTTTAATGCTCATCTTCTTTAATTAAACATAAACATAAGCAATTCTAAAACAAATTTATTTGTACTTATAATTTTATAAATATAAGAGACTTATTTAATAGGACTATATTATGTAATTTCTGTAATTATTAATGTTTAAAATATAAACTCCTTTTAAATGGACAGACAATTAATGCAGTAAATGTTTATTTACAAATTTTTAACTTAAACTATTTTACTCCTCTAATAATTAAATCTTGTAATGAATACCATAATGTTAGATTTATATTAAGAAATAATAATTAGTCAGTAATATTTGTTATGTTACAAAACATAACTTGTTTGGCATCACTATTGAATCAAATGTCTTGAAATGTGGACAGTTTTTTTTAATTAAAAGGGGCATAAGTAACCCGTTTTATTCGAGCTAATATTTCTAACATGTTTCTTTTTTTTTTTCTTTTAAAAACAATAAATGGCTTACAATTTATAACTTTGAAAAGATAAAACTGTAAAAAAAAATCTCAAAATTATATAAGTATTATATGACTTAAGAATGTATATGTATATTTTCAAACATTTCATTAACTACCCAATTTGCATGATTACAACTTATTTATTCCGCTTAACGATAATGTCACCGTGTTCATAGTTATTACAATCACATTAAACTACTTCCCAGTTAAACTGAGATCAAAATATAATAAATATTTAAATGTCTTAGATCCTCATCTTCATTTACAAATGATGATGTTTAGACATTAATTACCATTGAATGTGTCAGTTAAGTAATAAATTATTGTATTTAATGTAAATGCAAATAAAAAAAGATGATAATCACAAACTCGTTAATTTTGTATTAAATTTAAGTCGCTTTAACGATTTTCTCTGTAAATCTCCTTTGCTTTTTGCCTTGGTCTTGCTAAGGAGTTAAATTAATTGTCATATATAAAATATAAATGTATAATAGGGCAGGTTAACTTTTAGGCTGTGGGCACGCTGAATGATTTAGCAATCCTAGTTTGGCACACTGTTAGCAAAAGGTTGCCAACCCCTGCACTAGAGGACGGAAAGGGCAAAGAGTAAAGTAGTAATAATACATAAGGCACTAAATTCTAATTTAGAAATACAACACAATAACAGCCATGTTGCAGCACTCAAATAAAACAAAAACACTTTCCTTATCCTATAAGCGAGAAAAAATGCATATAAGTACTTATTCTTCTCGAGTGGCATTTGGGCATGGAATTGGTTTTCTGATCAAACCAGGAAAACGAATAACTTAACATCATTTAAAACACTAATAGAAATGCAAGAATAGACTCAAACCACGAAAGAGCGTAGGACGCAAAAATCTTCTTTATAGATGGAGCGTCTATAATATATATATATATACAAGCTCTTCCACTACGCCCTTGCAATACGCCCTTGCACTACGCCCTGTCCTTAGCTTACCGTATTACCTATTCGCAAAAAAATAAAAAAATAAAAAAAAAAAATAAAAAAAAAAATCCACGCACTTTTCATTAATTATACAAACATGTAATAGTAGCAAAAGTTTCCGCTGCAATACTCATCAAAGTCCCCAAAAGGCCTTAGCTTTAATACCAAAATGTGTTTCATAAATTTCTGAAACCCCAGCGACGGATATTTCAAGGTGAATCGAGTTTATAAGTCTCTAGAGAATCTTCATGTCCGTTTTCCATGAATTCCGTTTAGCTCTGTGTTTTTTTTTGTTTTTCTTGTTTCGTGAAAATATTTTTTGTTTGACTTTGTGCATTATGAAATGAATGAGAAAACATTAAAAATAAAATTGCGTTACGCAGCTATTGTACCGAGTTAACATTCTTTTTGAATATCAAAAGCCGACCGAAATTCGGTATAGGTATCGGATTCGGCGCCGAAAAAAAAGTAGGCATCATAGCCTCTTTCGGAGTAGTTTCGGTTTCGACAGAAGCCCAAAAAGTTAACTTTCGGTTTCGCCCGAAACTGATTTTGACTTTCGGTAATAAGCCGAATATCTATTTTAACTAGAGACCGACTGATATTCGGTTTCGGCTTAGTTTTCGGCGCCGAAAATATGCAAAAAACCTTATTCGGCTTGTTTTCGGTTTCGGCCGAAACTGATATTGACTTTCGGTCATCAGCCGAATAACTATTTTAACTTTCAAAATTCATAATGCTACGCCATTGCTGAATCTATTACTCTGCTTAATGATACTTTCATTTAGTTAAAGTGTTGTGAATTAATCTGTGTGAAGTAAGGATGTTAAGCGATAACCGGATTTCGGGAGGAAATCATTAACAACTGTGTCCCACGATTTAGTTATCTTTTTATCTGAAGAAATATTTGTAAACCCTGTTTGATTAGCACAAAGCAATTTGCGTTTGTCTTTCGGTTTCTGTTTCGGCCAAAGGTGAAGTGAAATTTTAGGTTTCGGCTTCGGTTTTGACTAAAAGTCAATGTATAACTTTCGGTATGGTTTCGTTTTCGTCTGAAACAAAAAAATTTTGATTTCGGTCAGCCTCTATGGATTAGATGTTCTTTTGGTGGTTTATCAGATGTTTTAGTATTTGTTATGTAGTAAATATAATTTTATGCTCTTTTAATAGATAACTATTTATTCGCATTTTTGGTAGAAGAGTTTGGGATTATTATAAATATTGCCAGTTTAGTTACATGGTTGTTTGATTTTAAGAAATGCAAACGAATTAACTCTTTCTCGAAATTTTGACGACACGTAAATGAAACGTAGATATAAGGCATAAAACTCTAATTTAGAACCAGTTGCAATGCTCAGATAAACACATAGACAAAAACAATTTCCTTATCTCTTATGCGAGAACAAATGATGCATATAAGTACACTTTCTTCCCGAATGGCATCCGGGCATGGAATGGGTTACCTGAACAAACCATGAAAGCCAGTAACTTAACATCATTTAAAACACTAATAAGATTGCAAGACTAGACTAGGACCACGGATGAGCGTAGGACGCAATAATCTTCTTTATCTTCTTTTATATTTCTCCGTTTTTGTCTATCTTGAGCGGCTGTCGATAGTTCATTCATTTGCAGCTTTGCCCAATCTTTTATATTGTCGATTCAGCATTTCCCCTGACGGCCTCTGGCGACATCCACCTTCTACAGTGCTTCTACAGTGAGGATGGTTCTTGGCAGATTATTATGCCGCAACGCATGACAGAACCATGTCAGTTTGCGCTGCTAGATTGTTGCCATAATAATTTCTTGAGGTACCGCGATTGAGGCTATTCTGTCCTCAGTAGGGCGCCTATAACTTATAACCTCTTTTGAAGATTTTTCTTTCAACATCTATACATTTAGTGTACGTGTTAGTTATGTGTAATTTTTACCTTGTCGTGGGAGCTGCGTCAAATACAAAATTCGCTGACGTTTGAGGGGGGATTGTGGCGTTCGACTGGCGTACTGAAGGTCTTCTGTTCGAATCCTGGTGAAGGCCAGGATTTGTTATCGGGTTTGGAGGGTGACCTTGAGTCTACCCAGCCCTGGTACCTGGCTTTAGTTGGGGTAAAGTAAAGGCGGCTGGGCATGGTGCTGGCCACACAATCACTTGTATGCCGTAGCCACAGAAACTGATAAACGGCTGCTTCAATGGCCTTTATGGATCAATTTGGTTCGACGGGACACGAACAGTTGACAAACGTTTGAAAAAAACAAAAAAAAAACACAAATAATATCAACATAATGTAAAAAATGGAAAGCAGAATGCTATAGCCATGTAAACAATTCAGAATATACGCGTGTATGTTAATGCAACCCCCATTAATGGCGTTACAGTGCTGTTTGAACATAAATACTTGATAGTAATACCGCACAGTGGGAGCCAACATTGTCATGAAAAGATGGACGATAGTAAAAAGTATAAAGCATGCAGGACTGGAAATAATATATAAAAAAACGAGGGAATTCGGTGGGAGGGGAGGAGAATAATAAAGTATTATTGCTGTTGTTTTTTTTTATGACAGAATTGATGCAATCGTAATAATGATTGGCTACGTATGTGTACAAATGTGGTATTTTCATAGACAGAGGTCAGATGTTCGATGTAGGTCTTTTGTTTATGTATAGATTATTTATAAGTGTGTGTTGAGCAAAAGGTAGCAGCATACGCTACGTAAAAATTATTGAACTTACTTGCAAAGCTCGTCTAATGGCGCATTCTCTGCGGTAGCTGAAGAGATGAGAAAAGGAGGCGAAGTGGGGAGATCGCCTGTGCCCCCTTGCTCTTTTGCCCGCCGCGGTGGCTACGCCCATGAAATTTTACAGTATTTGATGTCTTATCTTATATTATATATTACAAACGCTCCTTCTATAAAGAAGATTATTGCGTCCTACGCTCTTCCGCGGTTTGAGTCTAGCCCTGCATTTCTATTAGTGTTTTAAAAGATGTTAAGATACTGGTTTTCCCGGTTTGTTCAGGCAACCCATTCCATTGCCAGATGCCACTATATCAGTCTATTTCTGTCTATTAAGCTTTGTAAAAATCAATAATCTTTATCCAGATGTCATTTTTGGAATGTTCAATAAACTAAAATATAATGTCTTTAAAAAAAATTAGTCAATATTTTAGTTGCTCAAACTTCCTGGCGTATTTTAAAATGTTTAGGGAAATGAATACCTATAAAAGTACACATCGAACCAATTTGATCATAGGGCCGAAGAAGCAGCGTTCACCATTTTTCTGTGGCCACGGCATGCTACGGGATTGTGTGGTATGCACAATGCCCAGCCGCCTTTACCACAAATAATGTCAAGTACCCATCAGAGCAGGGACATCATCCACTCGCTGAGAAATAATTTGTTGCCTTCACTAGGAGTCGAAGTCGCTGCCCCTCGGCCGCTGAGCCGCATACAATATAAATGAATATAATATAAAAATATATAATTTATAAATATATATATAAAATATATAATATATAAAAACAAAACGGATTTCAAATTGATAATAGACGATGGGTGAGAAAAAAAGGGATCGAGAGAGAGAGAGATAGAGAGAGAGAGCAAAACGAGGAAAGATAGATAGTAAACATGTAATAAAGAGTGGGCCATACCTAAAGAAAGTACAGTCTATACATAGAGTGATAGAAATAGACAGATAGATTGATAGAGATAGGAAGAAAGAGCGAGAAACCAAGAAACATTGGGAAAAGGCCTATTTCTTACTTCCCAAACCCCAAAATTAAAATATACAATAATAAAATAAAATAAAAGTGAAAATAAAAAAAACGAAAGAGAGTGATAGAGAAAGAAAGTGAGATGGAGGGGTGTGTTAGAGAGAGAGAGAGAGAGAGAAAGAGTGAGATGGAGGGGTGGGTTAGAGAGAGAGAGAGAGAGAGAAAGAGTGAGATGGAGGGGTGGGTTAGAGAGAGAGAGAGAGAAAACTGGTTACAACAGAAAATTAAAAAAAAAACCTTTTCCGTTCTTTGCAAAAGGCCAAGATATTGTCAAAAAAAATGAAAGTGTAAGAAAAAAATGAGATCGAGATAGAGAGAGAGAGAGGGAAAGGTGGAGGGGTGAGATAGAGAAAAAGAAAAAGGAGGGGGGGGTCCAAAAAAAAACTGTGATAAGTTTCCCGAACAATACGATCGATGCTGATGAGAAGCGAGGATAATCCTGAAGGAGGGTAGGTTCAAGGAACTCAAAATGAGGGCAGTTGGGGTAAGAGGAAGAAATGATTAACAGAGAGGACGGGGGGGGGGGAGGGAGGGAGGGAGATATAATTGTCTCACATGCTGTTACCCCTAAACTTAAAAAAACAAAAATAGAAAGATATTTATACAGGCCGCTTAGTGCGATTCTAAATATAGTTTCAATTAATTCTCATCTCCTGAAAATCTCTTCACGAAATTATATTTGTTTCTCAAAGACCAATTGTTTAAAAATTGTTTTTATTTGTGTGTCGGGTCTTAATTCCTTGTTTTACAACACATTTATGTCTAGTTCTTCTAAAACATAGTAGTTTATGTGAGGGCTTTTGGTTTGATTCGTAACAACAGTCTCTGAGACGAGACTCTTTCTCCTTGATTATAGGCTCTTATTATAAGTGTATATTTAAGTGTGTGCTTAGGTTATTATGTGTTCATGTCATTATGTGTTTATGTCATTATGTGTGTATGTCAATATGTGTTCATGTCATTGTGTGTTTATATTATTACGTGTTTTCTCATTCTGTGTCTATGTCATTATGTATTTTTGTCATTACGTTTATATGCCACTTTGTGTTTATGTCATGTGTTTATGTCATGAGGTGTTTATGCCATTTTGTGTTTATGTCATTATGTCTTTATGTCAATATGTGTTTATGTGTTCATATATGTGTCTGTCCATGTCGTGTTCTCCTAATGCCCCCACCACTCTAACCCTCCCCCCCCCCACTGGGTGAGCGGTCATCCACTTGTTAACCATTTGGCTACCAGAAGCCGGAAGAGTTAGAATCCCAAGTCAGACAGTTATAAGGTTGAAATTCTCCTGGTGGTCAAGGGTTTCTTTGCGTTCTCCTCACGACCCTGGCAATGTCTACCGAAATAGCCGTGGACCATTGAATGCCAAAGGTCGTCTTTGCATCTTTGCTGCCAAAACACACTCTCTTCTACAATATAATATATCCAAACGGGTTCCACGTATAGTTACGCGATATGTTTAGCAATACATCGCCCAACATACTGGGCGTAATGAGACTGCCATTAGGAAAAGAGCGAGGCGGAAACACCTGCTACAACAGCCATCCGCCTACCAATGCCTCAAGTGCGGCAGGGATTGCCACACTCGGGTTGGTCTACACAGCCATTCTCGGCGGTGCAGTTGGACACCTCACCCATGAAGCTACACCATCGTCTCTCGAGACGGACGGATGCCGACGATGACGACGACATCGATCAAATGAAACGTGTCACACAAAAGGCTTTATGTATGCAGGGAAAATTGATTGTTTTGGCATTTAATTCAACAATATATATATAGAGAGAGGGTGTGTGTGGCGAGGGGGAGGGGGTGGGTGATCATTATTTATGGATACGGCAACTTTTATGTATATATTATCTTTGACCGTGCGATTATTATTTGTTTATACACTGTTGCCAAGACCCAATGAATATTAAAAAGTGGGGGAGGGGGGTGAATAATATGGCGTCACGGGATGACAAAGAAAAAAAAACGATTAATGCCCCGATTCTGTAGAATAGGGCCACGGCGGGCAGCGCGTTCGCCTGGCGTACCGAATGTCCCGTCGAATCCTGGTGCAGGCTAGGATTTTTTGTTCCCGGGTCTGGTGGGTGTTCCCCTGAGTCTACCCAGCTCTGATGGGTACCTGACATTAGTTGGGGTAAAGCTAAGGCGGCTGTGGATAGTGCTGGCCACACAATCACCTAGTATGCCGTGGCCACAGAAACTGGTGAACGCTGTTTCACCGGACCTATGGATCGATTCTGTCCGACGGGTACTTTTACTGTAGAAAAGCGTGAATTTGTTTAACAGCAGCTGATACATCTTTATACCACCCACTCCAAAAAACAAAAAACAACTACAACAATAAACGTCTTAGCAAAGTTAAACTAACTTTAAGTAACACACAGCAAGTAACAATGCAATAATGAACTGGTTAATTTGATAAATGTAGAATGAATAGATCGTTTCTTGATCAAAAGTTGTGCACAGTAGGCCTCCACTTCCGGGAAAGGGAAGAACCAAACCTCATTGGCCAGAACAGACCGGAAGTGTATCGAAATGTTTTTTTTATTTTTTTATAGGTTAGCTCAATAAAGAACTAAACATCTTCTACAGGCCTAATCACACAATGATATTTGAATGAATAAAAAGGTTTTTTAAAAAAATTAAAGAAAGCAGAATATTTCCTTCGGTTTAATGAACTATTGCTCATAAATAGCACACCTTTGGCCTTCAAGGTATGGTAATAGTATAGCAATCCAATTAGTGAGGAAATTAATAAGATATTTCACTACTAATCAAAAAGTACATAGGCTTTCCAATCAGTTGTAAGGAAGCGTCAATATCGACCATTACCAATGCTAATAGGGCGTTTGCAATCACGTGACAAAAAGCACGTGATTTTTGTTTACTTTGAGTAGTGGTGTACTAATACAATGGCCGCTGTATTAATAAAGTTTCATATAGGCTCGAGCTTTTTTTAAATGATGTTTTGTGTTTTAAGTCTTATTAAGATTTAAGCTGTATTATGTCTGTTAAATAACATAGGCTATTTTATTATTATCATAGACATAGATAATAGACGATGTGAGCCTATTAGTGACTTGACTAGATAGCCTATTCACCAACACTATCACTTGGCATCGTTACTCATCGTAGCTGCCCTACTTAGCCATTAGCCGAGTCTACGAAACATTAAAAGTGTAGGCCTATAAAGTGAAATTGAAAGTGTAAATCGGTCTAGCCGGCCCTAGCCTAATCACATTAATCAATTAATCTACAGTACTACTATTTACCTCCTTATTTTTGAGTACGATAGCCAATATTCATATGTGAATTTGGCATGATAAGAAACTTCACCATATGCCATATTTGTTCCTCTATTTACAAATGACGTCACTAAAAAACTTAAGCTCCGCCCATTGCGAACGCTCTATTGGCTTTTTAAAATGATTGATTATACAACTCTTTTATCGTCTTTGTTTACTGTAAAAGAAACTTTGAATAGATAATCTTACCATTGAATAATCTCTACTATGTGCTTTCAGGTGTGTAGCTGACGTTATTAGATATCCTTCAGTTTGCTTATATTATTTTATTTTATCATATACATTGCAGATGCTCCTTCTATAAAGAAGATTATTGCATCCTACGCTCATCTGCGGTTTGAGTCTAGTCCTGCATTTCTATTAGTGTTTTAAATGATGTTAAGTAACTGGTTTTCCCGGTTTGTTCAGGCAAACCATTCCATGCCCGGATGCCACTCGGGAAGAAAGAGTACTTAGATCTATATGCATTTGCTCTCGCATATGGGATAAGGAAAGTGATTTTGTCTTTATGTTTATCTGAGCATTGCAACAGTCTGTTATAGGCTTGTATTTCTAAATTAGAATGTAATGCCTTATGTACTATCACTACTTTAATCTTTGCTCTTCTGTCCTCTAGTGTTTCTAGGTTTAGTGCACTAGCATTTCCTTTTTATTGACACTTTATCTTAAACAGACATAGATCTATAAAGTGATATAATAGCCATATATAATAATTACATAACGAATAGTAAATCAAACAGATGTATAATAAATAATACGTCTTATTAATAGCATATTAGAAGTCAAGGGCCTCAGCGCTGTTCGTACAGGGCATGACGTCACGCCCTATAGGCTGACTACTTTATCGTGTGTTGGTTGACCTGTTTATAGTAAAAATAAAACTCTTCAATTTACAACTAATGGATTAATGGGTTCCCCTTAGATTTAAAAAAAAAACAACTAGAGTAAACCATAATATTTATTCTGCGGCTTGTTTTTTTTACAAAAGTAAGTATTTCACTAGGAATTAAAGATGGTGGCAATCAATACAATAAGTGGAAAAACGCTTAGTAGCACTGTGGCCTTTATTTAAATGTATCTTATGCTTCAAATTTGTTGGGTTTTTTTATAGCTTGAAGAGAGATATATACAATGAAACCTAAAATTTAAGGGCCGATGTTGACAAGATTTTGACGAGATTTTGACGAGATTTTGACGAGATTTTGACGAGACCGTATCAGGTTTTTGGGTTACGATGGTCGAGCGGGCAGCGCTTTCGGCTCGCGTACCGAAGGTCCTGGGTTCGAATCCTGGTAAAGGCTAGGATTTAGTTCCTGGGACTCGAGGGTGTGTTCCTGAGTCTACCCAGCTCTGATGGTTATCTGACATTAGTGGGGGTAAAATAAAGGCGATTGGGCATTGTGCTGGCAACACATCCCCTAGTATGCCGTGGCCACAGAAACTTGTGATCAATTTGGTTCGACAGGTACTTTAATATAATATATCGGGTTTACTAATTGATTTTGTAAAATAATTATTTATTATTCTAGGCTTTATTTTTTTCCTAATATCTTTATTTCTAATTTAATTTTTTTTCTAATTTCATTTATTTTATTATTTTTTAAAATCTTATCTTATTTAATTGGATATATCTAGATATTTCTTTCAAATACAATAAATTACAATGTTTTTTTTAAATTATGTATAAGTAATTATTTATTACAATTCCTTACCGAAACAAAACACAAAGCTCTTTAGCTTATAGATAGATCTATGTTCTACTTTTAAATAGTTTGTTGTTTAATGTCTATTTGTATAACCATATACTTGAAATTTTTCTTTATAAAAAAATCACTACACTATATATACCAACACCATGATCAGTTCAATAAATCATAAAACATAAATAATATTTTTTTTTTTTTTTTCTGTCTCCCTGTCTACAGATAATGCAATGAGTCCAAGGGAGGCAATGCGTCTATATTTAGTCCCAACGAGAGCATCGATTAACAGCCCGGCCTCCGGTGGCCGTCTGCCACGTGCAGAGTTTCCGCCGGCACGTCTTGTGGGTGCTGACGTTGAGCACGACTAACGATGACGACCACACCGGCTGGATGACGTTGTCAAGCGCGATGTTTGCACATCCGGTTTTGAGTATCAACTGCCATGTTTTGACGTCACTTCATTCGGAGTAGTTGCCCCTTTTTTTGTTTTAAAGAAACGAAATGTCGAAATTTCGGTGTTTTCTTATACATTAATGGATGGATAAAAGATTTTTTTACTTTGTTCCATGTCTTCATCAACTTAGTGTGTTCAGAAGGATGTATTTGATATCTACCTATATGATAATGCTTTCAGTAAGCATATTATAACAAGCATAACATATCACGCAAGAAGTGCCAAGTCAGCTAAATTAAACCAACCAATAAAATGATTCATCTCTCTCTTCTGACACACGTCGCTGGATTACGCCAGGGATCCCCAACCTCGGCCAACGCCTGCGGCACGTGGTACGTCCTCTTCGCCATCTTAATCGTAGCCCTGTCGGTGCATCCTCGCCCGAGTCGCGCTCTGGAGAAACCGGAAGTGGACTACGGCGGCGGCGGCGGCTACGATGATCGCGAGGACGCCTACGCCCGCTACCTGCAGTGGGGCGACCAGGACTTGGTGGTGGGCAAGGGTGAGAAGATAACTCCGAGAGAGTTCGTCGTCCACACCACTTCCCTTCCTTTGGGCTCGTCGGAGTCCGTTAGTCACAGCATAAACGTCAATCACGATGAAAGCGTTAGTCCGCCCCCACAAGTCGTTACCCCTGTTTACGGCGTATCTTACGATTTGGACGATGCAGTAGAGAATAATCGCCTGCAAAGCCGTCTTCATGGCTCTAGCAGCACTGCAGGATTAGGATGGATGTCGTCTTCAGAAGCTACCCCAAAGGAAAACGTGCCAGACACAAGCAAAGATATTCCTGAAGCCATGCAAAAGGCGTCCACCGCGAGGGTGCCGCTCCCCGATCATCATCATCAACGACTCCACCAGGGCAGCAAGCCCGTCATCTACATCGCCGGGCTGTTCCCTTGGTCGGAGGACATCCCTGCCGGAGCGGTGGGGCGCGGCGTCCTGCCGGCGGTACATATAGCGCTGGAGCACGTGAATAACGACGCGCGAGTGAACCGGAAGTACAAACTCAAGATGGCCTATAACGACACTAGGGTGAGTACCTTTATTGTTTGCATAAGCAAAGACGTGCTCTAGTAGTATCGGCATGTATAAAGAACATTTGATATCAAACATGCATAGAATGACATTTGAATTATTATATGAATCTCTTTTTTGTTTTTAAAGCCAAGTCTCACATTCTCATCTTTCTGGCTTTATAAAATCCCCAAACCCTGTATAACATCCCTAATGTGTTGTGTTATATATATTACTTCTTTCCGTAAGCGATTGCTTGTACAAATCTCTGTAGACATATATATTATATATGGTTTATTAACTACACACAAAAATAGTTATTAAAGTAGTCGGTAACACTTTGTAACATTAGTCAAATAGTTCGAAGTATCACATACACAATCTCTTCATAACTTTATCAAAATACATTCCAACGAACATCATAAAATATATAGCAACTCCATTGTACTCTGGATATTACACACTGTTTTTCATCTCCTCATAACGCTCCTTTCCACATGCCCCGTGTCCGAACAAAACTGGTCATACCGCTGTCAGCAACACATCTTCCTCGTAATGACCAGCTTGAACTCTAGATCTAATACATACATTAACACACAACTTTTTTTTACTGTAGATTTGATATAACCTGATCTAAACCCGTTCTCTGGCCTGACCGTACAATGTGGTCGTGAAAAAAAACAACTTTTTATGTTACATAATGATGTAGATTTTTGTTGTAAAACATTCCAAGTCAACATTATCTAGTGATAAAGCTATTCCTCATGATAAATCTTAGTTATCCCTTTACAATTCAGCGAAAAAAAAATGTGTCCTTGTGTGTTATCAATTTTCGTCTTAGTGATTTATTGATTACAATTGTAACAAGGCTTAATAAAACAAAAACAAGTGGTTCTTGAAGTTATAAATGTTCATATATCAATTATAATAATGCCCGTCTATAACAAAAGTAAAAATGTTTCTAAGCTATGAATAATCAGAGAAGTTTTCTAAACGGTAATTTTGCTTTTATAGATTGTACTAATGAAGTCACTGCAGAGGCTACAGAGGGGCATAACCTTGAGGTGCGCATTATTTCGTGGGTGAACAGGCAGGATCATATTTCGCCAATTCTAAGGTATCTCCCCTGGCTCCCTGTGATAAAGCGAATAAATCACAAATGTATGTCCCTTACGTGCGTATGTATAAACGACACTGCTCCTTCCTACCTTCGAGAACTTATATCAAAACATGCGACATCAAGAGAACTGCGCTCTTCATCACAGTCACTTCTTATTAATTCCCAGTGTGTGGCTGGACACAAAAAGAAGCACCTAGAAGTGCGCTCATTTGAATCTGTGGCGCCTTCTTTATGGAACAGCTTGCCCCAGACACTGAGACAATCTGAGACAAAGAGTCTTTTAAAAAGAGCTTTAAGACCTTTCTCTTTGGCTAGTGGCTGTGTGCCTTACAAACCAATACAAATGCCACTGCAATTTATTTCAAGACCGCACTGAGCATGCTAAATTTAATAGCATGGATAGAGCCGCTACATAAATTACCATTATTATTATTATTACTGCTGCAGGCTTGCCACGTAGTGAGAAAATTTCTGTTAGACTCATGCGAGCCCTCGGGATGTTGGTGTGGAATTTATTTATTTATAATTTTTTTTCCGTGCAATTCAGAAAATAATAGAGTCATTACTGGAGAAACATCTAAGTGGGTTATAACAATTTGACTAAAATTTTGTAAAACAAAATGTCAGCCATCAATGTTTTTGCAATTACCCGAAACGCTGGAGACCAAGACATTGCTCAAAGCTTGTAGTCTTGGCGTGCCGAGTCACAATCTAAGCATCGACCACTAGGATTAGATCCACCGATGTGCCGCCATGTTTAATAGCACCGCGGGCTGTTTTAATAATATTTAAAAAAAGGATATTAAGGATGCCATTCTACTTGTGGTTTTCTGAGAGTCTATAAAGCTATAAGGAGAACTAGATGTCTGTAGTCCCTAAAAATAGGTCTTTGACTTAAAATGGACTGTTCTAGATAATAATAGCAATAATGATTTATTTTAAATAGCACTTGTATCCATGCTATTACATAAAGCATGCTCAGTGCGTTCTTGGTATAAATTGGTTCTTGGTATGAGTACGCAGTGCACACAGCCAATAGTTAAAGAGAAAGGTCATAATCTCTTTTTAAAGGACTCTTTTCTCTCAGAATCTCTCAGTATCTATTGCACACCGTGTACCATATAGATGGCGCCAAATATTATTCAAACGAGCGCGCTCCAAGGTACTTCTTTTTGTGTCCAGCCACACTGGGAATTCTAAGGAGTGACCGTGATGAGGAGCGCAGTACCTTTGACAGCGCTTACTATGATATGATAAGAGGTTTTTTGTTATCAAACGCAAGGATATATTGTTGCAGGCTCAGTATTTGAGGCTGCGTGTATGTCTCCAATGGCCCTCTCTCAAGATAAATTAGAGATGGTAGACCTGGGCGCCTTAACTTTCAAAGAGTCCTGGAAGGAAACTCTACGACCTTGCAGCTAAACTTAAACACCTGCAATGACAATTTAACCCTTACAGTCCCGGGCGCGTATATAGCGGAACTGAAGGCAGCATAAATAGAAGTAGGTCGGTACGGGAAGGGTTAATGTTGTTTTTAAATCCTGCCTATTTACTTCGTCGACCTTTTTGGATAGCTGCCGGCGACCCGCCGATCCGGTCTGCGGTAGGCTAATTGAACCACTTTCCTTCATTTTATCGACCTGTAACTTAGCACATAGACGTGAAACACTGATTAACTCATTTATTTCACATTTCAAGCCACAGTCCTCACGCCCATACGCAAAAGTATCAGTTTTAACCGTGTTTTTTTTTCTTAACATTTTATGGTGCGCATTGGTAAATCCCTTTTCAACGCTCTTGAACGCATATTTCCTATTGACTTCGCTTTTTATTTATTTATATTGTCTTTTGTAATCTTTTGGTTGGTTGCCACAAAGCAAAAGTCTTTGGTCTGTCTAATAAAGACTAAAGTGCATATTATGAAGAATTCATGAGAAATAAGGTTTATAGTGATGGTTTAAATTTTGCATATGCCATACAGACATGGGAATTGAATTATAATGTTTAACAAGTGTATCACTTTTGTCAGCTCCCCTTGAATCCGCCATAATGCATTAACACTGACTATAATATATAATCGTTATGGGCCTTTAAAAACAGGGTTAGGGTGAACCGTTTTCATTAAACAATAATAATAATAGAAATAATAATAATACAAAAAAAGTACACGGAAATGATAAATAAAAAAGTTGCCATGGAAACAAAACATTTTGACAATTCTGTGAACTGACTAGAGAATCCAAGAAAACGGATTCGTCCGCCCCGATGATTAAAAGTAGATTAATCCCCCCTTCCCCTCTCCTTTCGTGCTTTTCAGCTGCTATTAAGCTGTCCTTGTAGGCGACCTTGACATGACCTTCAAACATCCTGATGACGGCTGCTGTTATCGCTCTTATTAATCCGCCATTTGTTTCTGCGCGTGTAGAAAATAAATAAAAATAAACAGCAAAGCGTTTAAAAATAAACAGCAAAGCGTTTAAAAAGGAAATAACTTCTTGCAAGAATCTTTTACAAAAATATTTTCCCAACGAAAGATTGTGTTTAAATCCTAAATTTACAAGTTTTAAAATTTTCACACAAAATATACAAATGATAAAAACAAACATTACAAAATAAAAAAAATGCAATTTTTAACAATCAAGCTATTGTTTTTAACATTGTTTTGGGGGGAAAGGGGAGGGGGTAAAATTATACGATCCTACACCATAAAAAAAATCCAAGTCAACATTAATTTACAGTTCGATTTCATTATTAACAATTCCATCTCTCGGTTTTGTCCTCAAGGCTCACAATATTTCTCTCTTGTTTTTGTGCATTTGTTTTTCTTTAACTGTGATATCCGTCGCTGTTTTTGATTTGTTTCTTTTATTCCGATCAGATTCTATTTCACTTTTGTATTTTCGCCTTCTGTGTTTCATTCTCTTCCTATTTCTCATCTCTTCATCTCTCCCTCTGTCTGTTTCAATTTTTTCTCCATTAATATCACGAGTCTGTGTCTTTTATAGCATTTTTTTTTGTTTTGGACCCAATAACAGCCTGTTGCAATGCTCAGATAAACATTAAAAACAAAAGCACTTTCCTTTGCGAGTACAAAAGCATAGAAGTACTCTTTCTTCCTGGGAGGCATTCGGACATGGAATGGGTGGCCCTGTACAAACCAGGAAAACCAGTAACATAACATCATTTAAAACCTTAATAAAGGTGCAAGACTAGACTCGGATCACGGATGAGCGTAGGACGCTATAATCTTATTTATAGAAGGAGCGTCTGTAATATATAAGATAAGAAAAGAAAACCAGATCAAACTAGGGTTAACATACATGCATTGACTTTCCTTTAATGTTCCATTTAAAACTATTCGGCTTTTGTGTGTGTGTGTGTGTGTGTGTGTGTGTGTGCTCCCACAATCGATTGATTGGTAGGTAGATAAGCCCACATCAGCTTTTCAATGACAACATCTTTTAATTGATCTTTTAAATGGTAAGACTCTATGTTATGGGGGTAAGTTGGTAGGGGGTCTGAATTTGTGACTGTGTATTTTTGTTGCCTGCGGACTCTTGTGTGGTTGCCATCAAAACCAGTGGGACTTCACACCGCTTCTAACGCGCGCCTCATTGTGTGTTCAAGAAGTAGGTCAAACCAGTGTCCATTACCTGGGCTATCGGTGTGAGTGCTGAATGAAAACATTTTACTCATGATTTGTGACTAATTAATTACTCTATCTTCCCGTGTCTAATTATTTCTCTGATGAATAAATCAATCAGAGAGAGAGAGAGAGAGAGAGAGAGAGAGAGAGAGAGAGAGAGAGAGAGAGAGACTGTTAAAGCATGTTGACAAAATAAATATTTGAACTCCAGTTTATGGACTAACTAAAAACAAATTAGTCTGTCAATTAAATAACAAAAATATCTATTAAATTTTCATATTATAAGGTTCTATCCAACAATCTATTAATCTCTCGTTCTATCTTTCTATTTATCTATCTATCTATGTGTTATATTTCCCTCTATTTACCTATCTATCCAACAAGCCATCAATCACTCCATCACTCCATCTCCCTTTCTGTCTATTATTCTATCCATGAGGATATCTTTTTATCTATAAGCTTACATCTGTCGGTCTATTTATCTATTTATCTATCTTTCTATTTATCTTTCTATTTATATGTTTAACTATCTGGTTTATCTATCCGTCAAGTCATCTATTTATTTATCTTACTATATATATATATCTATATATCTTTGTGTGTATAACCAATAAAATTGGTTTCTTTAAAGACACATGACCTTATTGCCTCATATTTTACCTTTGCAATTTGACTTAGCGCATGTGTCCTCGCTAGCTTAGTGGATATCGTATGGGACAGCCATGCGGTTGACCTGGGTTCGATTCTCCACTTAGTCTATACCTTTTTTCTTTCTAAAATCGTTTTCTTTTAATTAATATAACCTTATTAAAAAATAAGGATTGTATATTCACGGGCAACACCGGGCAATTTAGCTTTTTGTTGAATAAAAAGACTTGCCTATTTTTTAACCGATTACTTTCCTAAATGTCTTCAGAAAATGTTTTATTAATTATTAGATCTATAGCTTTCTGTTCAATGTAGTTTATACATTTTTGATCTGTAGCTAATACAGGACTGTTTTATTTTCCCCCGGGGAATTTAACTTGTAAATATATATGTATATATATATATATCTTCGTCTGTTTGCATTAAGGTCTGTAGTCATTGTCAAAGCCGCTCGTATATAACGAAATACACAAAGCCGTTAAAAGACGATGAGGTACAAAATACATCCTCCATCTTGTCAGAACATCAACCATGGCTTGCTGAAGTCAAATCTAAACCCTCCGCCCTTGTCTTGTCTCATTCCATGACTTCCATCTTTCGCTGGGACGAACTTGCTCTTTTTACAACAGCTCTTTTTTTTTTTCTTTCCCATACCATTCCCCACCCTCTCCCCTCCCCTCACCACAGCCACCCTCCCACTCACTCTTGATATTTCAAGCATCAGTTGCAGCGGCTAATCGCGGGGAGACTAATAAGAATCCATCAGTCAAGGAGGAACAGGCCCCCGCCCTCGTCTCTCAAAGATGAAACGGCTTCCGGAACCAGGGAAATGTGTCGGCTTGAATGCGTTTTTACATAGGTTCTGTCTCTCAAATAACAGGAAGTAAGATCTGACCCTAATTCTCACTTTTTTTTTCTCTTCCTTTTTTTTCTTTCTTTCTGTAAAAGACATGAATGGTTCTAGTACTGTTGTCAGTACTTATAGGACAGCGACAGTATGGCAAGTGACATCAATGAACGGACAACTGTTTTTTTTTAAATACTTTGCATAGAAATTCTTACTTGCTCGGTCACCAGCAATGTTATTAGTTTTTAGGGAAACGGGCTGGGGGGAGGGGTTGGAAGCAGCGTTCACCAGTTTCTGTGACCATGGCATAGTAGGTAATTGTGTGGACAGCCCTCTTTACTTTAGCCCAACACTAAGGTACCATAGCCATCAGAGCTAGGTAGACTCAGAGACACCCGGAAAAAATAATCGTCCAAGCCTTCATCCAGGATTCGAACCCAGGACATTGGTACGTCGAACGCGCTGTCGCTCGGCCACCATGTCCCCATTATATATTATACTATTTGATATAAACTTTTTTTTATCAGTTTGGGGGGGGGGGGGCGTGCGTAAGGCCGACTGTGCGTTGTGCTGGTCACACAATCCTCTGAATTTGTCGCCTGAAAATATTTAAGCTCTAGTTTCATACCCTCCATCCCCCAACCGGTCCTTTTACTCCCGTTAAATGTAAGAACTGTAATATAAATAAATGTAATAAATCCACTTATCCCTCTGGTCGAATCAATGAGGCGTAAAAATGTAATATTGAAATGCTAGTTGCAAAAAAAAACAACGTTATAAATGTGTAAATAAAAAGACTTCTCGTGTTAGACTAATTCTTTTTTTTTTTGTTTTTTATTCACTATAAGAGTTACGAGTTTTTGTATAAAAGAAAAATTTTACCCACATTTTCGATTTTCACGAGAGAGGGGAAAAAAAAAACAGCGAGATAAAGATAATTCCAACCAACAGGAAACGCTTTTTATTATGCGAGGCAGCGACGAGGGTGAGTCTGCTGAGGGCATAACCGTGAATAATGCATGCACGCTTCATTACGTTCTTGCATGTTTTCCCAACATGTCAAATCAGCACGCCATTTTTTATTTTGTATTCACGTCACCCTTTTAGTTGTGTTTGTACTGTGTTTTTTTTTATATTGATACGACCATGTTTGTTTTATTGATGCTGTAGTCCCTTCGTTTATCGCGGTTGAATAGTTCCAAAGCCTTCAGCGATAACAGAATTTCCGTGAAGTGGACTTCTTTTTATATAAAAAATTCAAATATTTTAAAAGTTGTTAGAGCATGTGAAACGGGTTCAATACCCTCCAAATACGGTTTTAACATTATTAGAGGCCTCTCTAAACGTGAAATAATAACAGCCCTTTTAGTGACCGTTGCACTCGTATTATCTATACGAATACAAAAAAGAACAGAAAAAATGCATATTTATTAGCCTTTACAACTAATGGGCACAGTGGATGTGGTACCGAAGGTCCTGGGTTCGAATCTTGGTGCAGGCTAGGATTTTTTTCTTTAGTACAACGAACCCAGTTTTAGTTCTTTTTCTCTGGGGCTTTCGTCTTATCACTGCATTGTAGAACTGCCCAAAAAATCCTAAGGGCGCATCCATTGAGACAGATAGGAGCCATATATATAAAACTGCCCTCAAGGAAATTTCTTAGTCTTGCGACATCGGAAATTCCTTAGTCTTGCGACATCGGAAATTCCTTAGTCTTGCGACATCGGAAATTCCTAAGTCTTGCGACATCGTGAAACATTTTTAGACCCTTTTTTACTTTTACATTAGGTCGACGTACCAAATGTCCTGGGTTCGAATCCTGGGTAAAGGCTAGGATGATTATTTTTCGCGGGTGTCTCTGAGTCTACCTAGTCTACATTTATTAAAAGACTATTAATTAGCTGTATTTCTTTTTTTTAGACTAGAGAGAAGAATTATATCCGGTGTTTTTAGTTGTTTGTCGCTCAATGTTAAATTCGCTCTGAGCTTACATTTCTGTTTGTTGGCAGCGATATACAAATAGTGTTATTATTAGGTATAGCTGTGATCATACAGCGCAAACTACTGGCAAGTTCATGCGGATCTGATCTATGGAAACCCCTTAACCCTTCCCGTACCGACCTACTTCTATCTATGCTGCCTTCAGTTCCGCTAAATACACACCCGGGACTGTAAGGGTTAATACTATCACAGAAATCGAACACTACGGTACATGATACATTTAGAACGCACTACTCACCGAACAGAACGTATAGATAATATACATAATAATAATATTTGTATAACGCTGCCAACAGACATAATGTAAGCTCAGATCGCATTTAACATACAGCTAAGTACACTGATATAATCTCTAGGCTAAGAATATAATACGCGATACTAAAAACTACACACACGAGCTTAATCCTAGAACAGCGATGGCCAACCTATGGCACGCGTGCCAAAGTTGGCACGCAGAGCCATTTCTGTGGGCACGCGAGCATTTACCAAAATTGGAACAGCTTAGTAATGGCCCCACCGTTAGGGATGGGATCGTCGATTTAAAACGGCTATTTTGTCAGAAAGAAAAGAGTTTCTTCAAGAGAAATTGAGAAAATATCATTCCCACCTCTAGTTTTTGTAAGTATCTTTCTTAAACATATCATCTGACAGAAGCAAGCTTTCAAATGTCACTCTGCATAGCAAAACATTGTAAGTACCTTTCTGATGAGGATTTTCTGAAAACGGCCATGTTGACCAAGAGTAATTCCTTTTTAATGATTTTCCAAACGAGGATAAAATTATACAACACATCTCTGAGATACGATTATGGATGCTTTTTGGGCACAAGATATAAAACTATCAGAAAAAGTTGTTTCAGTTACTAGTGACGGGGAACCTTGCATGGTGGGGAACGCATCTGGTTTCATACAGTTCTTTGTTAAAGAAGCAAAACACCCAGTCGTTCAGTTTCACTGTATTATACACCAAGGAGCTCTTTGTGACTGGGATAGTAGCAAGAAATTAGATATCCTCAAAGATGTCAACAAAATTGTCGATTACATCATGCTCGACAGTTTCACGCACTTATTGATGAGGTCAAGGCGTAGTATAATATTTTACTCATGTGCAATAATTGCAGGTGGCTGAGCAGAGGACGAGTATTGGAGAGATTTGTAGCATGCTTGGATGAAATTATGATGTTTATGATTCAAAAGGGGCAGCGTTATGCACAGCTCACTAATATGGTTTGGCTTACCAACCTCATGTTTTTTTGCATATTGTACAGCACACTTCAACTTGAACTGAATAAAAACTGCATTTACAAAATTCTATAACATACCTACAGTGCTACAAGCCATGAGGAAATCTACAAGGAATTTTCTAGCATTGTAGCAGCTGCAAAGGAGAATTTCAGTAATAGATGGAGACAAAACCCTCTGTTTTTTTACTTTCACAAATAAAGCCAAATTTGAAGAATTTCAATTGAAACTTGTCTTTGTGGCTAGATTTAGGAATCTGGAAACGAAGCTGTTGGAATTTCAAGAAAGCTCTATCTGCAACAGTAAATTCTATTATCTGCGTGAAACTCTTGAGAAGATAGAGTGTGAAAGGGTGACAAAGGACAGCACAATTGGTAGCTGTGGTGATAAAGCCCTTAAAGTGTGGAGTTATCTGCCAAATAATTTCAAGTCGATGAAAGCACTTGGGATGGCAATTCTTACTTTGTTTGGGTCATCTTATGCTTGTGAGCAGCTGTTTTCAACTTTAAATTATATCAAATCTGATGCCAGAAACGGACTGACAGATGACCTGTGTGCAGCATGTATCGCTCTTAAAGTTACGGAGTATGAGCCAAGGCTCGACAAATTATCAGCATGCAGTCAACAGCAAAAATCACATTAACTTTGCAAAATCATGCCAAATGCACACATTACTGTAATTGTAATTATTTTTTTTCATTAACTACAGTGTATGTTTTTTTTATCTAAAAGACTGTTTGTATCAATCAAAGATCTGTAAATTTTTTATATTATTTTCACACAAGGCGAAAGATTTATTAGTTTGTTCTCAGTTTGACTGAGATTTTCTTTGAATTATGCAATATGAATAATAACAAGAACATTGTTAAGCGGGCTTGATGCGTACTAATCATACGCACTGGGTAGTTAATGTAATGTTTACAAAATTTGCATATATTTTTTTATTCATTTAATATTTATATAATTTTCAACTACTTTTTACAGTTTGGTCATTATAACGTTATAAATTTAGGATATTTAGTCTTTTATGAAAGAAAAATATGAAACATAATATTAGAAATATTAGCGCAAATAAAACGGGCTAATTATCTCCCTTTAATTTAATTTACTTTTTAATATTTTTTTATGGGCAAAAGATGTTAATTATTTCAGACAACTGCATGAGCTTTTTTTTGTGTGTGTTTTTTTTTTCAAAAGTAAAACCTCCGTATTTTGTTTTAATTGTTGTGTTGGCACGTTGAAAGAAATAAGTTGGTCTTGTATTGCACTTTGGGCACGTGGCCTCATAAAGGTTCTCCATCACTGTCCTAGAATCACACCGACTAACAGACAAACAATCAAAGAATGTGCGTAATTAGCTCAGAAATCAATGGAGTTGTTGATAATTTTTTTGCTATCTCTCTGTAAAGAATGAATTCAGGTCCTCGACGACGAGTCTCGTCCATTGATTTAATACGGCTAATGGTTGCTGTCTTATGCCTATAGAAAACTCCATTCACTCGCTTCGCGTCATTAGAATAGCAAGTTTAAGCAGTGTGATAACGGAAAATACACTTGATAAATATTTATGTTTTTCTATGTCGGAAATGAACGATAAAGGACGCGTTTTTTTATAATAACTGTATTTATATCATCGTATATAAGAAACCGAGTGAGAAAGAGAGTATTGAAGTAGAATGCAGAGCAAGAAAGTTTAGAAACATATATAGGGATTAAAAACAAAAAGATGTGTGAAAGACAGATGTATAAATAGATGTGTAGTCTATATAGATCATGCATTTAAAGTAAATAGCACATAGCTTTAATATACAATATAATCCTAAGTATACATCAGTGAAGTGACGTCATAAAGATAAACCTATATCAGAGTAAACACTAGAGAAATGCTATCTTAAGTATAAACGATATCATAGTATACGTCAGAGACGATATATCCAAAAGAATAGTCTTTAAACTATTTCACATATCCGTTAAACCACACACTCACCTTAACCCTTCCCGTACCGACCTACTTCTATCTATGCTGCCTTCAGTTCCGCTATATACGCGCCCGGGACTGTAAGGGTTAATATAACTCTTTTAACCCGACTTAATGAATAGACGATTTATTGAGGGAATCCATTTTCCATTTACCCCTACGCGGATCGAACCGCCTTTTGGGTTAGCTCGGAACTGATATCTAGGGCTCTCAAGAAACTACAGTGTAGCCAGGCTCCCCGTTTAGTCTGTTCTACTGTTAGGGCTCTAGAAATATGGCTTAATTCTCATAGTGTCGTTCACAGTTGAAGCCATAATTTCTTGTTTTCTGGGTGCTTAATCTATGACATTATGCTCGGTGGTCTCGCGACAAACCGTTGCAGTTGCCATTGCGGAGGTATCGAGTTCGAATCCAGGATTTGTTTCTTATTGTATACAGACGCTCCTTCTATAAAGACGAGTATTGCGTCTTACGCTCATCTGTGGTCCGAGTCTAGTCTTGCATCTTTATTAATGTTTTGAATGATGTTAAGTTACTGGTTTTCCTGGTTTGTCCAGGTAACTCATTCCATGCCCGAATGCCACTTGGGAAGAAAGAGTAAGACTTACATATTATATGCATTTGTTCTCGCATAAGGGATAAGGAAACTGTTTTCCTGATTTGAAGTAGATTTTTTGTTTTTTAAACTCTGACGATGCTATGTGCTGGCCATAAAATCCTCTGCTTACAGTGGTCAGTACAACTGATCAGCGTCATTGGGGTGTGACATTCTAGGCCGGAAAGTAAATCACACTGCTAGCATTGTTAACTACCGCATTGTCGTGGGAGGGTAAAGTAAAGTACCCGTCGGACCAAATTAATCCATAGGACCGGTGAAGCAGCGTTCACCAGATTTTGTGACCACAGCATACTAGGGGATATGTGGCCAGCACAATTCCCAGGGCATCTTTTACTTTATTCCAACTAATGTCAGGTTCCCATCAGAGCGAGCTGGGTAGACTCACAGAGACCCTCCAGACTTGGTAAAACAATAAAATCATAGACTTCACCAGGATTCGAATAGTACCCCAGCCGAACTCGCTGCCACTCGACCAACATGCCATGGTAGGTTGGAGGGGAGGGTAAGTTGGCGGTGAGAACGCCCTAAGGTAAAACTACATCTTCCATAATGTCTATATGCGACTCCAATCCCAAATATGAAACTTGTTCTGGTTTTGAAGAACCTTTATTTAATTTTCCCAGGTCCTCCCAAAACATTTAGGTCTTGTACAGAAGTAGTTTTTTTTCTTCTATTTGACTTCATTCTCAAGACGTAGTCTTCATGTGACAAATTCTTCACTATATTTCATCTTATCAAATCTTTTCTTTTACCCAAAACTCTTTCCCAGAGCCAGACCCCACCAAAAAAGTCTTCGTTTTCGAAGCATTGTTCTTTCTTTTTTTCACCCGCCTTATCTGTCTGTCTCTTTATATAAAAAAATCTATTCTCCCACTTCATTCATGTTGCATTTCCCAATTCTGGTCACTTTCTCTCCCTCTCTCTCTCAATCTCTCTCTCTCTCTATCTCTTTGTCTCTCGGCATTCTTCTCCCCCCAATGTTCCGAATCGATCGAGTCACCAAGCTAGATGGAATGCCGACAAGCAAGAATTTCTCCCCCCAGGGTGGCATATCTTGATGGCTTCAATCATATTTCTGTTCCCATCCTCTTCAAATGTCATTAAATTCAACTTGTAGAGCCTCCCCCCTCACCCCCACACTCTTTCCCATCCCTCCCTCCCCCCTACCAAAGTCTGATTCTATGCCCAGCAACTCAGGCTTAACACCCGACAGCCCTAAACGGATCTAACGTATAAGAACTTAACCTGGGAATCAAACTTTTCAACTGTCGGGAAAAAATAGACAAAGGCACATGCGATTCAGGATTATATATAGATCTACTGTTATAAGATATGTATCTAGAATATAGACCTACTGTTATAAGATATGTATATAGAATATAGATCTACTGTTATAAGATATGTGTATAGACCTACTGTTATAAGACATGTATATAGACCTACTATTTTTAAACTCTCCTTAAATATATACATAAAGTAACTGGCTTGTGTCGTATCTTATCCCCATTGGCTAATTTAAAGACACATGACCTTATTGTCTCATAACTTACTTTTGCGATCTCACTTCTGACATGTATCTTCCAGAGCGTTGTGGTTAGCGTCTTGGACTGCCATGCGGGCGACCTGGGATCCATTCCACGCTAATACCTTTTTATATCTTTTCTACTTTTTATCCCCATTGATATTACTTTTAAAAAAAAGATTGTAAAGAATTTTAGGACTTATAGCTTCTCTAAAATGTTTTCAGTGTTCACTTTCGTAAATGATTTCAGTAAATAATAAATTACATTTTATAAATTTTTCGCTCCATTGCTTTCTGTTCATTGTAGTTTATGAAATATTTATCTGTTGCTTATAAAAGTATTTTTAATTTTCCCCCGATCGATGCCGTTTTATATATTAACCCTTACAGTCCCGGGCGCGTATATAGCGGAACTGAAGGCAGCATAGATAGAAGTAGGTCGGTACGGGAAGGGTTAAGTTATAAATCACAGTGAGCTAAATGCAGTGCCTCTAAATAACACGGAGATATAACAACAACACTGGCCTATACAGTGGTACCTCGGGTCACGAACGCTTTAAGTGACGAACAATTCGGGTTACGAATAAAGCTACTACATTTAGAGAAAGAGAATTGGTTTGATTGGTTGCAATGCTCAGATAAACATAAAGACTAAAACACTTTCCTTATCCCTTATGCGAGAACAAATGCATATAAGTAGGCTACTCTTTCTTCCCGAGTGGCGTTCGGGCATGGGATGGTTTGTCTGAACAAACCAGGAAAGCCAGTAACTTAACATCATTTAACAATAAAAATGCAAGACTAGTCTGACCACGGATGAACGTAGGACGCAAAATCTTCTTTGTAGAAGGAGCTTCTGTAATGTATAAGATAAGATATCTCAGCATTATATACAATAAAACTACTACATTTAGAGAAAAAAAGAGAATTGGTTAATGCAAAAACCTCTAGCATTTGACGGATATGTCAACGTGTTGCAAAGATGGCCGACGAGATCTCTTGAGTGTGAGAAACTACCACGAGACCACGCGACACTTGACCGGAAACACACACACACACACAGACACGCACACACAGACGCGCATGCAAAGGTAAAAATGTGATAGGTTTGGTGGTGGGAAAGTGGGGGAGGGGGGGAATGGAGTTAAGGGTGGAGTACCCTGGCCATTACCACTTGGTAAGGGCCAGAGAAATTGGCCAGGGGCAGACAAGCAGAGTAAGGATTGAGTGATGGTTCCTGTGTCCATGAGTGTTTTCAGAGCGTCGCGCGAAAACCTGAACACGTGGATTTAAAAACAAAATGTTGGAGGTGGGAATGGAGGGAGGGGAGGTAATGTAGAAAAGGCGGGAAATCACATCGTCTGGAAAGATTTCATAGAGAACAGCAGAAGTAACAACAACAGGAACATAAATTTGAATATCTCTGTTGCCGATCACTTACCACTCCGCTGTCGGTCTGAAGGCAAACCGCACCAAACCGCTTTAGACAGCGTCGCATATTAATCGAGTAATTATCAAAATGCGCTCAGCGGCCATGACACTTTTTTTGTTTTCAACGTCTGCTGGATGAACCGAACCTCATTCCCGCGCTTCCGGTAAAAAAAAAATAATAAATTTGCGCGCCGAGTTAGACCATGGATGAAAACAAAGCATAAATATAAACTTCTTTTATTTTTTTGAATGGCCTCCTTTTAAAAATATGGCCAATGACTAGGCGACGTCCGAGATACAGATTGCCGATCTGTTATAAGTGATCATTAGTTTAAAGCTAAAAAAAAAGAATACCTAACAATTTGCCTTAAATAATTGGTTGTCTATTTGGCTTGTTTAATTGTTGTTTTTTTTTTTTTTTGTTGCTTTTTTTTTATATAGGGTAAAAGCCAGTTTTAATAATAGCCTAAACAAACCATCGTTTGTTACTCATTTGCGCTAAGTGCAAACCTTATTTATAAACACACAAGCTAAAGTTCCCGGCGTTGCATAGGGGAAAATTAAATTGGCATATAACTACATATAAAAATTTTATAAACTACACAGAACGGGAAACTATACAATTTAAAAATTATATTTATTATTTTTCTCCCACGCACTGGACATAACATCTACCGCAGACTGTCTATAACATCTCCCACAAACTGGCTATAACATCTCCCACACTCTGTTTATAACATTTCCCACGAACTGTCTATAACATCTCCCACACACTGTCTAAAACATCTCCCACACACTGTCTATAACATCTCCCACACACTGTCTATAACATCTCCCACACACTGTCTATAACATCTCCCACACATTGACTATAATACCTCCCACACACTGTCTATAACATCTCCCACACTCTGTCTATAACAACCGTCACAGACTCGCTATACCATCTCCCCTCGGCCTTGAGCTCGCTGACTAATGGAATTCAATTTTCTCCTCGTGTTAGTCTTCATTAGCTGGCCAGACTGTTCAGACGAGGCTTAGTCAATACATAGGTTTATCTTAACGACGGTCTTCATGTACAATAATTAGCTAGGGTGACCTTTTTAAGTAAGAAGCAATACTGCCGAGTCTCATCATATATGGCCATATTGAATGTGAAGGTGGGGGGGGGGGGGGAAAGAGTAATGCTGACCTGACTGCATATTAGTGCACCATATTTGTTCTTTGACTTATCAATGACGTGAACTAAACGCTTTTTTTATGCTAGCTAACTAGTTGAGCTCTCTTCGTCGACGTTCCATTCACGTGGATATTTCGTGGCCCGGTTTTTTTTTGTATACGTTTACTTCGTGAATCGACCGAAATGTAGCGGTTGCCGAACGCCCGGTCGCGAACTGATACCGTATCATGATATTATGGGCTTAGTACTTAAAATTACTATACTACTTACTTTTCTCCGCTTTTTATATTACCCTGTAATATTTTTTCGTCGCCCGGATTGCGACTTGTGATTTGTGGAAACTCTGATCTAACTAGCTAGCTAACCAACTAATGTGTTAACTAACAAGCTAACTAATATATTAATGAACCACCCAACTAGCTGGAACAACAAAGCAACGGACGAACTATCTAATGGACGTAGTTTTTAACAAAAATTAAGGTCGATAAATCAATTAGCCCATAGATCAATTATGATCAATCTGTATCAATCAATTACTCAACGAATTACACCTCTCCATCCTTTCACTCAATAATCACGTAAACCATTACTGCGATACAACGCCGACGACCTTAAATGTCCTTTGGTCAGAGCCTGGCGAACCTGAGGACTTGTTAACCTTCAGTCTTGGGGAGGGTTGGGGGAAGGGGGCTTTACTCGGTCTAATAAGTGCCCGATATTAGCTGATGATGTAGACGGCGTGGCCTTGTGATAATTTCGCTGCTTTCTTTTTCTTCTTATAGATTTTTTAGAACCCCAATCAATAGTTTGAAACAACAACTGTAATTTTATACAGAAAAAAAAGTCGACAAAGTAATTAGCTGAAGCTCAATTAAACTGCGTGTTTAGCGAAATTCGAAACTGGCGTGTACAAACTGGGAGATGTTCAGCATACTTTCGTTACACGAAGCCTTTCAATTGGAGATGGATTGGTGACTCTATGAGAAAGCCAGCTGAGGACATTACGAGACAAGCTCTCCAATAGAACCCACAGTGCTAAAGAAAAAAACTGGCCCAGGACAAGGTGGAGAAGGTCGTGCGAGGAAGAAATGAAGCAGTGCATCATGACGTATTGGTGAACTAAAGAAATCTGCCCAGAACCGAGCGTGTTGGAGACTTGTTTCTGAGGGCCGTTTGTTCCACAAGGAATGCAAGGAAATAAGTCACGTTAAGTCAAAACCAACAACAATGACATTAGAAGATTACCTAACTGTGGAGACTGTTCTTGAGTCCAACCAACACTGCTTCCTAGCTGACATTTTTTTAGTAAAAGTAAAAACGACAATGCATTGTGTTAATCAGACAATCTCTTGCAGGTCATGTCCAATGAAACTGGCGTAGGCTCGTTTACTGTCCCTTAGGACCTGAATAATCCAAAAAGGGTAGGGCGTACTGGATTTTGTATTAAACAGGAGAGGTATCGGAACTAATTACATTTCCAATCCTCAGTCCCATTTCAGCATAATGTCCCCTTTTAACGTAACTCCATTACACAAAACGAAAGTGATTTTATATCGCTGTAGCTAAGTTAAAAAAGAAATGTCAGTAAACAAATAAATAAGACCAACACTAAAAGCTGCATACATTTGCATACATTTGCATATATTTGCATACATTTGTATTCGCTGAATCATTAATGATACGCTTACAAAAAAACAGGATTTTGTCAAATATTTTTACCGGACATAAAGAGACACCGAATTTCGAATTCAGTTTATATATTAGTGAAATCCTAACTAGACGTATGCCTTGGTCATTGAGCGGAGCCAGTACCTGGACCTCTAGAGCCTTTTTATTTTGTTTTGCTACACAAACCACTTTTATTTTCAAAGGGTGTCTATAAATATGTCATATATTATAGTCTTAGTCTTAGGCGTACTACCGTGGAACAAATCAAAGCCACTAGCGCCCCCGATGGCCACCATCACCTTCCCAGCCCAACGCCCCCTTTTAACCCACTTATTTGGACACATTGATATAAATAAAGGTCCAAAAGGCCTCCTTCACCCCATGCCGACCTAGAGCTTTACAGTAAATGTGATGATGCCAACTTGGAGCTTTAAGGTAGATGTGATGATGCCAACTTAGAGCTTTACAGTAAATGTGATGATGCCAACTTGGAGCTTTACAGTAAATGTGATGATGCCAACTTGGAGATTTAAGGTAGATGTGATGATGCCAACTTAGAGCTTTAGGTACAGTAAATGTGATGATGCCAACTTAGAGCTTTAGGTACAGTAAATGTGATGATGCCAACTTAGAGCTTTAGGTACAGTAAATGTGATGATGCCGACTTAGAGCTTTACAGTAAATGTGATGATGCCAACCTGGAGCTTTACAGTAAATGTGATGATGCCAACTTAGAGCTTTACAGTAAATGTGATGATGCCAACTTAGAGCTTTACAGTAAATGTGATGATGCCGACTTAGAGCTTTACAGTAAATGTGATGATGCCAACTTAGAGCTTTACAGTAAATGTGATGATGCCAACTTAGAGCTTTACAGTAAATGTGATGATGCCAACTTAGAGCTTTACAGTAAATGTGATGATGCCAACTTAGAGCTTTACAGTAAATGTGATGATGCCAACTTAGAGCTTTACAGTAAATGTGATGATGCCAACTTGGAGCTTTAAGGTAGATGTGATGATGCCAACTTAGAGCTTTAGGTACAGTAAATGTGATGATGCCGACTTAGAGCTTTACAGTAAATGTGATGATGCCGACTTAGAGCTTTACAGTAAATGTGATGATGCCGACTTAGAGCTTTACAGTAAATGTGATGATGCCGACTTAGAGCTTTACAGTAAATGTGATGATGCCAACTTGGAGCTTTACAGTAAATGTGATGATGCCAACTTGGAGCTTTAAGGTAGATGTGATGATGCCAACTTAGAGCTTTAGGTACAGTAAATGTGATGATGCCGACTTAGAGCTTTACAGTAAATGTGATGATGCCAACTTAGAGCTTTACAGTAAATGTGATGATGCCGACTTAGAGCTTTACAGTAAATGTGATGATGCCAACTTAGAGCTTTACAGTAAATGTGATGATGCCAACTTAGAGCTTTACAGTAAATGTGATGATGCCAACTTAGAGCTTTACAGTAAATGTGATGATGCCAACTTAGAGCTTTACAGTAAATGTGATGATGCCAACTTAGAGCTTTACAGTAAATGTGATGATGCCAACTTGGAGCTTTAAGGTAGATGTGATGATGCCAACTTAGAGCTTTAGGTACAGTAAATGTGATGATGCCGACTTAGAGCTTTACAGTAAATGTGATGATGCCGACTTAGAGCTTTACAGTAAATGTGATGATGCCGACTTAGAGCTTTACAGTAAATGTGATGATGCCGACTTAGAGCTTTACAGTAAATGTGATGATGCCAACTTGGAGCTTTACAGTAAATGTGATGATGCCAACTTGGAGCTTTAAGGTAGATGTGATGATGCCAACTTAGAGCTTTAGGTACAGTAAATGTGATGATGCCGACTTAGAGCTTTACAGTAAATGTGATGATGCCAACTTAGAGCTTTACAGTAAATGTGATGATGCCAACTTGGAGCTTTACAGTAAATGTGATGATGCCATTACAAAACAGTACACCCTTCTAAAGAGTTTATCTTTCGTTGAGTAAGTATGGCGAAATATAAGCTTATTTGTGAGTCTGAGAGTTTGATAAAGACTTTACGAAATACAATGAATTATTTTTTTAGTTCAGCAAATCTTATTTTTAAAAAGTCATGGAGAGGGGAGGGCAATGAATTTTACCATTTAATAAAAAGGGGTTCATTTGTTTATAATAAATTTTTGTAATCTAAACGAACAAGAACAAAGAATAAAAACAGAAGCAACAGTTTAAATTCTGTTTTTTTGCCCTTATTAATGCTTTAAAAGCTGTTGAATTCTAGTTATTGTATACTTAGACTTAACGTTGATCTCGTTACAATAAATTGAACTCCGCAAACACATAATTATTATGTAATTTTATTAAGATGTTATATTGGTCACCATCTACAATCACGTGATTTGAAACCGTTTGATTGGCTGTCGCGTCGCGGCGTCCGGACTTTTCAGCCAAGCCTAGGGCTTGGGGATGCATTGGCAAGTCCAGCAACCGTACTGATCCACGACTTTACCGTACGGGCAATACGATTCGCAGTCCTCGGGGGAGCACTTGGGTCTTGTTTTGCACTCGCAGGTGGGGCAACCGTTGACGTCGAGAACATTTCCGTATAAGCAGAAGATGTCGCAGACCGGAGGGCATGTGGGTTCAGGCTTGTCCTTGCATTCGCAAATAGGACATCCGTTTTTGTCCAGAACATTTCCGTATAAGCAGAAGATGTCGCAGATCGGGGGGCATATGGGTTCAGGCTTGTCCTTGCATTCGCAAATAGGACATCCGTTTTTGTCCGGAACATTTCCATATAAGCAGAAGATGTCGCAGATCGGGGGACATGTGGGTTCAGGCTTGTCCTTGCATTCGCAAATAGGACATCCGTTTTTGTCCAGAACATTTCCGTAGCGGCAGAACATCTTACAAACTGGTGGACATGCAGGTGTCTGCTTTACTTTGCACTCACATATTGGGCATCCGTTGTCGTCTACGACATTCCCGTAGGGGCAATACATCTTGCAAACAGGTGGGCAGGTTGGCGGCTGGGGCTTTTCTTTGCATTGGCACTGAGGACACCCTTCTTCGTCTACAACATTGCCGTAAGGGCAATATATCTTACAAAAAGGAGGCGGGCAAGTGGGCTTGGGCTTTTCTTTGCACTCGCATGTAGGGCAACCGTTGTCATCCAATACATTGCCGTAGGGGCAAAATATGGCGCACACGGGTGGACAGGTGGGTTTGTATTCGTCCTTGCATTTGCACACTTCGCAGCCGTATTTGTCCTGAGCCCTTCCGAATGGACAGAACGTGTAACAGTACGTCTGCGGACACTCGCGGACAATGCACTTGCACAGGTCAGGGTCAAGCACGTAGCCTTTCATACACAGTAACGTACAGGGTTGAGGTTCGGATCCACTTTCTGAAATACGTTCAACAATAACATGTCATTACAACAAAAGTTTATAACTATTATTTGAGACAATGGGAATAGGGCTTAGTGCTTATATAAATCTAATAATTTGATTTTATTATTTCCTTTATTGTATGAACATTTGCAGATTTAGAATTAAAGCGTCTGTTTCAATATACTAAGCTAAGATCACACTCTTCTTCTTGTGCAATGGGTTGTGAGCTTTTCGCATTCAAATACAATTGTGTGGCCACTTCAATTCATTGAAGCTCTTAGCTTGCCTTTCCAAAATGTATTATTTTTGGGGGGGATTCTGGCTTAATTGTCTATCGCCTATATACATCCCGCAAGTTAATGGGTGCGTTTTTTTTCCAAGTGTAGGGTCCGGGGTTCGAATCCTATTAACAGCTCTATTTCCGGGTCTGGAAAGTTCCTTGAGTCTGCCCAGCTCTGATGGGTGCCAGACATTCGTTTGGGCAAAGTAAAGGCGGTTGGGCATTATTTGTACATATGCTGTCCAGCAAACCTCCAGTAGGCCGTGGCGATGGCAACTGGTCAACGCCGCTTTACCAGACTCTATGTATAATTTTGGTTGGATGAGATTAGTTTACTATATACCTGGACATTCATATCAGCAAGCACATTGTAATGTAACTTACCGTATCAAAAGTATTAAGACATCGAACCCACTAAAAGAAAGGGTGTTATCAGATGATTGACTTGCGTTGAATACTTTGTTTTGACTCTGCTTACTAATTTGATCTACTGTAAAAAATGTTTATGTGGGGCGTAGACATAACGAGGTGACTGCTGTTGACTTACACTGGTGTTGTATAACCTAAGCATCTGACACCAATCATCTTACATGTATATATTATATTAGCAGGAGTTAACGATTCTTTAAATAAATCCTTTATCCCAATTTCTTCCAAACCAAAGGCTTAAAAGACGATAAAAACGCAGACATAAAATTTCCCTGTCTCTTACCCCGACAAGAGAAGTGGTTGAGAAGTTAATACAGACACCTTACTGATGCCACAAAAACCTTTAATAGAAAATGCCTTCTATTGTAGGTGTCGGCAACCTAAAGGCACACAATTCAAATCTTTTCTACAAGACATTGAGTGATGTAGCGGGCTGACTTTTTATTTTTGCTGTTGGCACGCTGAATGAATTAGAAATCCTACTTTGCATACTGTTATCTAAAGGTTGCCGACGCCTAGTCTAGTGATTTGAAAAAAAAAAGGATGTGAACCCACTTCCTGGGGTATTGACACGTCATGCTCTTGTCTCCACGACCACCGAAAAACACACATACAATATAAAATAACAAGAAAACAAATTGCATTCTACTTACGAACCAGACTGACTTGGCCCAGTGTTAGAACTGCAGCCAAAACGAAGTGTAAACTAGCCATATTATTATATGCGTGCTTGTATCAGCTCTGACCAATATAATTATCTTTTCTTTTTCTCAAAGCCTTACCCTCGGCTTGTTCGATCAAATGAAACCTGTTAGACCCAAGTTTGTGAACAGGCTTCTGTATCGATATCCCCCGCCCCCACTCCCCCAAACCCCCCAGTCTCATTACGTCAGGATCAATTAAGTTTCAACTTGATAAGAAGCCGACATTGTACACGTGTTTATAAATAGTAAGTTAGTGAAAGTAATCACGTCAGACCAAAATTGATCCATAGGGCCGTTGAAAGCAGCGTTCACCAGTTTCTGTGGCATACTAGGTGTTTGTGTGGCCAGCACAATGCCTAGCCGTCTTTACTTTGCCCCAACTAAATCTCAGGTACCCATCAAAGGCGGATAGACTCATGGGGCACCATCCAGATCCGGGAACAAATTCTAGCGTTCACCAGGATTTGAACCCAGGATATTCGTACGCCAACCAAACGTCGGCAGCTCGGCCATAGTGCCTCATTTTATAAATAGACTATTCAAATTTCCATTTTTTTCTTCCTGCCTTTTCAAACAAAAGGATTTAAATATTGTAGTCTGTTTGAAAATAGAGGAAAAGAGATTTTAAAAGTTACACATGTCAATCGTTGGACTTTTTATAATTTAAGTATTTTACTTTTTTTAATTGAATTAAAAAAAAATAATGTTTGTTATTTGGAAGGTTTTTCTTGTTGTGAAAAATAAATATTATTGGCCATATAATATAAGTATTAGGAACTACAATATTACATACGATCCAAAAATAAAAAGGCAAACAAAACAGAATTTAGAACTTCATTTCTTTATTAGACATAAATATGAATTCTATTACATTTATCACTTCACATAATATATTGACACAGAAAATATTTTGCTGTACGACCCGTGCTATTGTTACATTCCACATCATAGTGCCACACGCCACAACTTATTGCCACATGCCACACACTATAATGCTACATGCCACAACTTTCGCCACATGCCACACCCATTTGTAACATGCCACACCCATTTGTAACATGCCACACCCTTTTGCCACCTGTCACACCCTATTGCCACCTGCCACACCCTGTTGCCACTTGTCACACCCTATTGCCACCTGCCACACCTTTTGTCACCTGCCACACCCTGTTGCCACATGCTACATCTCGTTTTGACACGTCACATTTACGCCCGTTATCACCAAGCAGGCCAGGTGTGTCGCAGCGATAAAGCTAGCCTCACTTTGACAGGAGCTCTGCGCAGATGCAGCGCTCGCAACCGAAGCGATCCACGGCGAGACCGTTGGGGCACATCATATCACAGGCCGGTTGGCCGCAGTCCGGTCTGCAACGACACTTTTCGCACCCCGTGGCGTCATTGTAGAATTCCACACTAAAATTACAGTGGAGAAAAAGGAAACAAATAATAGTACAGACATGAACGCGAAGTGTAAGAATCAAAACAGGTAAATATTATTATGAGGCAATTTGTTTTCTTGTTTTTTTGTATCTTCTTATCTTATATATTACAAACGCTCCTTCTATAAAGACGATTATTGCGCCCTACGTTCATCCGTGGTCCGAGTCTAGCATCTTTATTGATGTTTTAAATGATGTTTAGTTATTGGTTTTCTTGATTTGTACAGGCAACCCATTCCATGCCCGAAGGCCCCTTTTTGCACAGATTACTACTAAAACTGTTGGACAGTGAGATAATTTTAAAAGTTTTTTTAGCCCGACCTACTCATCGCAGTAAACAAGACTATTTATATAATAGCTAGTCCACAACTTTGTATTTCTTTATGGTCCACCGTAATGCCTCACAAAATTAGCGCACGGCGAGCATGATAGCAAAGAATGTAAAATTGCAGCAACAACAAAAAAAAAAAGATGATTTGTCATCCTTTTTGAGGACTTACAAACGACCAACTATTTCCTGAGCGATACGGCCATGCAGTGAGACGAAAATCTAAGCTCAAATCCTGCTAACAAAAATACTCCAGTATTATATCTTAACCCTAATAGTATCCATGAGTATTGAAAACAATGACAGGCTGCTGATACAATCCCCTTGTATGTTGAGGCAAGTAGTTCGTGTACAAGTTCAAGTATGGCACTTTGCTTATTAGTTCTTTAATAATTATGCCAATGAATAAAATAAAAAGAGACCAAACTACTAAAGATTTCATCTACTAGCTAAGGACTATTATTGTTCATTGTCCGTTGTGACACTAAATGTGAGAAAGCTGACTGTTTTTTTTTTAGTTCCACGAAAACTTTGTTCTGCAGAGTTTCCCCCGAATTTCCAGTGATTACGATGAGATTATGTCTCCAGCACAGTGCCCTTCCAGTTACGTGTTCCTGTTGAACAGACTCGGGGTCGCTATCAGATCAAAGGAGAGGGCTTTAATAAAAAATGCTGTTGTTATTTTTTTCTACCATTAGAACTGCTTCCTCTTAGCTTTACATATCTCGCTAGTCGTTCTAAACTTTTCATTTATAAAGAAAGACTCAAGTGATGAAAACGATTAGTATTTTGGGGGATCATTACTATTAAACCAGCTTATTTCGTCTTTGTCTTTCTAACAAAATACCATAGTTTTTTTATGCTTTCAAATTGGTTTGTAATATTTAAATTCATGCTATATTTTGTAATTTTATGCACTCTACTGATGATTTGTAGGCCTTTGTGATCTAGAAAAAGTTAGTCCAAATGTCGTATGAAATTAATTCTATATATGTTTGGTACCCTCAGTTTAAAATGCGTTTTTTTTTAGCATACAGACTGTTTGTTATGAGCACAATATAATCAGTAGTAGTTGTATAAGTAATATGATATTAGGTTGTATTGAAAATTTGGGCACTACTGACCTGCACCCTGTAGCGGGGCAAACTGCAGGTGGGCACTGGCATTCACAGGTGAGGCAACCGTTGGCGTCCTTTTTGAACACCTGGCAAGGTGAGGGCGCGCACATCGCGTGCGGACACAGGAGCGGGCTAGTGCGGTTGACCCTGACGCACCTGCATCCTGTCCGTGCCAGGATGTACCCGTCCTCGAAGTCACAGGCCAGCATGCATCGTTGAATATCAATACTGATGCCAACTGATGGGGGAATCACAAAGGCAATAACATTGATACAATATTTCACATTTTCTTCGTGCACACAAGACTGTAAGAAACTGTACATGGAAAATAGGCCAACATTCAATATATATATATATATATATATTTAAATATATAATGTAATCTATCCATCTATTTACCTATTTGTCTATCTATTTATCCATCTATGTGTTTGCCTATCTACCTATCTCTTTCTATATATATATGATTCTATATGTGTCTATCTATCTATTCCTCTATATCTATGAATATATATATATACATTTATTCATTTATCTATTTTTCTATCTATCTATGTATCTATCTGTCTATCTATCAATATTTATCTATCTATCTATGAATCTATCTGTCTATCTATCAATATTTATCAATCTATCTATTCAACTTTTTTATCAATCAAACTTTTTTATGAATGTAGGCCTATATATCTATTTATCTATCCGTCTATCTATCTCTATCTATCTATCTCTCTCTCTATATATATATATCTGTCCTTGTGTCTATCTATAGATAACCTTTAACTATCAGCCAATAAAGCATTAACGATATTTACTAGTAAATATCGCAGGTGCAAGTCGTTTCGTATGATCTAGTTTAGATTAACTCTACAAAATGATTATGTGACTAGACTACATTCATCATCTAACAAATAAGAACATCATAATAAAATTATATACAAAACATAAAATGGCATAAAGTGCCCCATGAATAGGCGTCAAACGCTCAAAATTAAAGTGTACCTTATGGACATACATCAAGCAGTTAACATGATCGGACTATTATAGACCAATACATAATTATACTAATGACTTATAATGTTATTGATTAGCTCAATAGTTTTAAATGTATTGAAACGTAGTTATATTTTTCTGTTGCGCAACAATCCTGTCAAGTCCGAGGCCCGAGATAGTAAAAAGTATCCCCGTAGGACCAGAATAATCAATAAGGCTGGTGAAGCAGCGTTCACCCGTTTATATAGCAACGTCATACTAGGTGATTGTGTGGTCAGCCCAATGCGCAACCGCCTTTTACTTTACCCCACCTGAGGTCAAGTACCCATCAGAGCTAGAGGAGACTCAGGGGCACCCTCCAGACCAGGAAACAAATTCTAGCTTTCACCGGAATTCGAACCCAGGACCTTCAGTACGCCAGCTGAACGCGCTGTCGGCTCGGCAACCGCATCCCATAGCAGGGCCCGAAACAAAGTAAAATTTCCTTTGACCAAATATGCAATCATTAGTAACTCCAAATTGTATGAAAAATGAACAAGTTCATTATCTGACTAAAAAAAATGCATTTATGACTTTCATAAAGGACTTACCGATAAATGTGTTAGCGATCACGGCCAGAACAAGGGCAGATCTGATATATCGTGCGACCATTACGAATAATTTAGTTCCTCTCTTCTGTGTATTCCATACGAGTATAAGCAGTTACCTAAGTAACGAGACAGTACAAATTTATGGGTTCTTAGTTTGCACAACAAAAAAAAAAAGAAGTATTATCCAATTAACATGTTTTTACTTCAAACTACAAGTCACCCGGACACAAAAATCTGTCCCGGATATGTTAAAATTAAGCCTTTCGTTTTAAAAACTAGATCTTTAAAAAAAGAACAAGAAAGAACAGCAAAAGAAACAGACAGAAACAAACAAGAAAAAGATATATGCATCCTGAAGACGAGTTGATTAATGAGTATAGAGTACGTAGGTTTCTGGTCCAGAGGGCCTCAAGATTTACAATAAAGAGGGTGCTGATTTACCTGCCCTTAAAACACTGTGGGAAGACTCACTCTATTTTGAAAAGAATAAATATAAACAGATTTTAATGAGAACAGGCACTAGGATTGCACATAATGCCCTATTCTGGGCACTAGCGGGCCGGGTCAAGAAAAAGTTGTGGGGGGCTTAATTGTGGTCCACGGGTTGCAGCATTTGGGGAACCCCTGTTCTAGGTAGTATTGAAGAAGAAGAAACAAATCCTGAATGCATTGCAAAACAAGTTTATATATATATCCGTGTCTTAAAAACAAGTTCACATTAAATTTCTTACCAATATACTGGACTGCCATTGCATACAGTTAAGACGTCATGGCTTCCGTACACTCAACTAACGAAGACGTCACATCGACATCATAGGTTGTTTTACAACAACAAAAATGTGTGTGGGGGGGGGAGGGGAAGAGCAAGTTTCTGTTGATGAAAAAGAATTAAACAGAACTTAATAAGAAACAATAACAAAAAAATGAACGAATTAACTTTCCTTTTTCCCTTCTTTAACTTGTTTTCCAACGACTCCAGAAGCGCAAGGGCGTCCCACGAGAAGATTCTATTTATTTTGGTCTCTCGGATTCTCCCCTTGGTACAATTGGATTAGGACAACCAGTTCAATCCAACAGTTGTCCTTGTGAAAAGACTGCTTCTAGAATCATTCCAAATCTATTCTGTTTAAAACCTGGTTTAGTGGGGCGAGGCTTGGGGAGTTTTATTTCATTAAGGGAAACGTATTCAATTGGACAATTTTTTTTCTCTAACAGAAACAAGGCCGGCGAATGGAAAAGACCTTCCAGCCCAGCAGGGTTTGTGGTTAATAGTTTAGTAATTGAATGTTTGTCAATGTGCTCTTTTGCAGATAGCTTGAACGGGTGAGATTAAATTCAGCAAAGCACCATAACGATAATTGAATCATCATAATTATCTTACACTATATTTTAGTCTATTACATTATATCGTGTCTTCGAAAAATGCAATGTTCATTCCTGGTCAGTGTTTGACATTTCTCAACCATCATCTGTCAATTTTCTCAAAGACACATTATGTCAGTGTTTGTAACTTTTGACAGGCTTGCAAATTCGTCTATATAAGGCCTTGAAACCACAATCTCCTTTCAGCATTATAGTAGAGGACGACCGAAATGCGGTTTCGGTACCGGTTACGGTGCCGAAAGTAGGCAAATGGCCTCTTTCTGCGTAATTTCGTTTTCGGCCGAAGCCAAAAACATGTGTCTTTCGGTTCGCTTTCGGTCGAAACCGATATTGATTTTCGGTCATCAACCGAATATCTATTTTAACTTTCAAAATTCAGACTGCAACGCTAGTGCTGCATTTATAACTGCTTATTGATAATTTCATTTAGTTAAACTGTTGCGAATCAATATGTGTGAATAAAAGTAGATAAAGTTAATAATAAACGGATTATTTTATCATCCCAAATGTCGAAATATGGAGTTTGGGTTTACTTTGCCGTTTTTCATAAATCTTTTGTTTGGCAGTTTCGGTTTATCTTTCGTTTTCGGCCGAAGGTGCAGTTAAAGTTCGGTTTCTGCTTTGGTTCTGGCCGAAAGTCAATTAAAAGCTTTCGGTATGGTTTCGATTTCGGCCCAAAACCAAAAATTTGCTTGCGGTCGGCCTCTACTTCATAGTTTTATTCCTAGTTCCTCTGCCGCAGGGAACATTAATTTTTCTTACAGCGCGCTTTCTACATGCGGTTAAATTCTGAGACGATAAAGGGTTATATTTAAAAAAAAACGTCTATGTTCCAAGTTTCAGATCGATAGCATGACGGAAAGTTGGTCATTTAAATTTAGCCTTCCAAAGAAAGTTTTGTAAAGTTATTATTAAGAATATAAAAAGATGGACAACATTAGGATTGTGTCGCCACAATCTCATTTACATATCATTTTTTAAAATATATTTACAAATAAGAGACGAAGAGAGATAAGAAGACTTTTTGTGAAACCCAGTAGGATCGTGTTGCCAATGCAATACGCAGAACTCCATTTTTTCTTACTTTAATACTTAAAACATGTTGGTAATAAGGACTTGGACTGCCACTTGACCACTTCTACTGCCAATTCCTTGACTGCGACGTTGTCTTCCTACTTTATAAATGTGACATAAAGAAACTTGTCAGCTACTAAGAAACCAATAACTATTTTTTATTGTAGCGCTAACCAAGAACTATTTTATAGTAGCGCTAACCAAGAACTTTTTTTATTGTAGCGCTTTTCAACGTGTGAAATTCTGAACACTGAGCCTGACAAAACACAAATTTGAATCACTTTCCGATTTTGATTTTATTCCTTCCTCCAACCCGTCCCTCCTTTTTCAAATTGCAAAATTGTTATTTCTCTCTTTCTCTCTCTCTTCCCCCTCCCCCCCTACTCCATTATCTTATGGCAGAGTGGTTGGTGACGTATTTAATGAAACGCTTTGACCCAAATCCAAATCTTCGGAGGATTCCCCCATGTCACTCAAAAAGGATGTTTGGTTCTCTCTCTCCCCCTCCACCTTCTTTCTCTAACCGTTAAAGCGGTGTGAAGCTTAACATGGCTGTCCATGTCTATTTTTAGAAAACACTTGCCTATGTATTTATTTATCTAAGACTTTTATTGCTGAGCTGCTCATGATTTATTTTCAGTATCAAATAAGTATAATGTATTATTGAAGCGTATGGTGTCTCGTTTATATCTTTGACTTGTACTTTAGAGAGAGATCATTTTATGTGTGTTTTGATTTCGTCTGCTAAAAAGGAATACGTGATTTCCGCTTTTAGATTTATGGGATTTAACCTCGCCTATTTCTGATTGTGTCGACAGTACGATGCCCAGACTACCTAGTACTTAAGACAGCCGGTTTATTTGTTGATCGATGGGTGGAGATGGTTTCTCATATCCTAGAAAAATACTTGGAGTGTCATAAGGCACACTCTTACTTTCTCTCACTTTCTGTCTCTCTCTCTCTATACTCTATACGGACACACCTAATTATTCAATCAGAAGGCACATACATATTAACTCCCCCTCCCTCTCCCCCCACACACACATTCATTGCATCTGACATAAATCTAACAATTTCATTTTTCGAAACAGACCATCATAATAATATAATATATATCATATAATAAGATGGACCGCTTGCTCCCTTTTTACAGCAGCTTATATGTTCTTTTTTTCCCGTGTGCATCCAATAACGCTGTCTTAAATGACTTCTAGGCTCCTACGTCTGCCTAAAAGTTTCCACGTATATAACTTTCGATTTTTATTTTAACTTTCCATAGATAAAATCATGGCTATTAAATAAAACGGAAGTGTACAATACAAAAGGGAATCGGGAATTCCGAAAAGATGTCACTCGAGTCATTAAATATCAGAAATGTTAAAGCAAGCGGTCCATCTTATTATCGTCTTTGCCATAACCTCTAAGATAACATATATATATAGTATAAATATAGATAAAGTAAATTATTTGGTGTGTAATATTTGTATATTATCAATAAAAATTTTAAACGATTTTATTCACGAATAAAATTTTGTAATTAAGACACCTACATTAGTACATAAACATTATTGGTAGAATCAACTTACCGTATATAATCGCGTATAAGTTGCACCGGTGTATAAGTCGCACCGGTGTATAAGTCGCACCCCTAGTTTAAGATTTTTTTCCTGATACGTTGTCATTGGCCCGCGCATAAGTCGCACCCCGACTTCCCGGGTTACACTGCCTTTTAATATCTCAAAAATACATACCTTTTAAACATAAAAATTACTAAATATTCACCATAATTTGGAAACTTTCCTTAAAAAATTGTGTTAATCGTGCATACGGCAAACATAATCAAATAAAGGCATATCCTAATAAATCTACATAACTCCAATCAACTATAGGGGTTATGTAGGAAACTTTATGACAGAGTAGTGATGTTTTTCGAACTTTTCAAAAACAGTGTCGGGTGTATAATTCGCACCCCTACTTTTTGGCGAAATTTTCTGTAAAAAAAGTCCGACTTATACGCGAGTATATACGGTACGGGTATCTTGTAATTTTAAACTTTGATCACATCAGCACCATTATGTTCTTTGGTTTGCGAAAATATTTGTTTTGTGTGTGACTAAAACATATTTTCATAAATATTCAACATTAGAATGTGTAATTTTAATACAAAGATCTATACCCGTGTTTGAGTATGTGTGTGTGTTTGTGTTAATGTTATTATGCAAACACAACAAACAGTATTAATTATGTTTGCAACTTTAAACTCAAATAACGCTCATTTAAAGCCCAACCTCTTTTTTTTTTTTTCAAAGCCAAATGTAGCTATTTGTCGTTCTTCTTTAAATTTGGCTTTATAAATCCAAAAGGAATGCTTCTTGCACGCTCTGTTTTTCGATCTATGCTTGTTTTTGACATATAAGATATTGTGTGGCGCTTCGTTAAGAGTATGCTGGACATGAATGTTAAGTTGTATAGCAATGTGTAGAGAATGTCGAAAAAAAAGAAAATTTAGGCAGTATGCTATTTTTAGGATAAGTCTAAAGCCTAACTGGTCTCGGGGATTGACCTTCAGAAGACGGACGTTAAGGAAAAGTCCAATACTATGGGTACCATCATAAAAAAAAAATCAAGAAGAGGACCAAAATACAACTTGACAGGAAGCAGAATCTATTCTGTCTTGTTCTATCTCCCCCCCCCCCTCTTTCAGCCTCCCTCCCTGTTCCACGCGCAGTGCGTGATGTGGTCAGCCTCACGCGCTGGACAATAAGAAATAAAAGAAAGCTTTCATGTCCAGTCACGGGACCTAGCTGAACAAAAAACGTGGTGGTGGTCGCCCAGTGACCAGGAAGTGGGGGTTTGAGTGACCAGTGGCCAGGAAGTGGGTCTGAGTGACCAGCAATCAGGATGTGGGCTGAGTGAGGCAGGCTCGGGAAAGGAAGGAGGGGGTGACCGTGGGGGGGGGGGGGGAGAAAAACGATTTGGACGTGAGGACATAGCAATTACGTGTTTAGATCCCAGGGATTTAGGGCTTGAGCTAGTGTAGTTAACCTTAGGTCCGGTCAAGACTGACCAGTGGCTTTAAGATGTAGACAAGTGTTATGTGTGGTTGGACCTCACGCCGATCACGAGTACTCAATTATTTATAGACACGTACACATACGTAAGAGTACTTTAAAATTAGTTATTTTTTAGAGTGTGTACAATATTATAAAGATACTATTTATATAGACTAGTTATAAGGACGCACACATATATAAAAGTACTTTGAAAATTGAATTGTAAAGACCTTAGATGGAAATGTATTGCTATACAATAAAAAGGTACGACTACGTCATTTATCCATGAATAGTGAATCTGTAAAAATTTCAGTCTGGCTATATATACGTAGCACAAGGATAATACAAAAAAAACGATCCTCCAAGGCACTGTAGAAGGTGGACGTCGGAGAGGCCGTCAGCGGAGATGCTGGTTCGACAACATATTAAAACATTGGACAGGGCTGCAATTGAGTCAACTATTGACAACCGCTCAAGACAGGCAAAAGTGGAGAATGTTGACTGTCCATTCGCTCCCCCCCCCCCCCCCCCCAACGACCACAACGGTCGAGGAACTGATGATGATAACACATATATAAAAGTAATTTGAAAAATGAATTGTAAAAACCTTAGATTGGAATTGATTGATGTACAATATACAGGTACAATAACGTTATTTATCTAAGAATAACTAATCGGTTGATATATCACTCTGGTTATATACATATAGCACAATGATAATACAAAACGTGTACATCGTTCATAGAAAGTCAACTTCGTTTTAAGTCTTCTATCCCCAGGCTATTTGCTTCCACTCTCTGGTCCCAAGCGTAACCCAATTTTGATTTTTGGTGTTGGTCTCCTCGGGTCACTTCGCCAGCTGTTTCTTGGCCGACCTTGTCTGCCTTTGGTGGGGAATAGGATGAAGGAGGACTCCCCCTTCAGTGCCAGCATTTGTTGTAGTTGATTGGTGGTTTTTCTAAGGAAGAGGAGCATTTGAGCGAAATAAGAAAGTCTATATTATATATTAAGGGGGACTCGGTGGCACGCGTTCGGCTAGCGTACCGAAGGTCCTGGGTTCGAATCCTGGTGCAGGCTAGGATTTTTTTCCCGGGTCTGGAGGGTGTCCCTGAGTCTACCCAGCTCTGATGGGTAGGCTATCTGACCTTAGTTGGGGTTAAGTATAGGCGGCTGTGCATATTGCTAGCCACACATTCACCTAGTACAGGGGTCGGCAACCTATTGCTAACAGTGTGCCAAACTAGGATTGCTAAATCATTCAGCGTGCCAATAGCCTAAAAGTTAACCTGCCCTATTATATATTTTTTTAGTTGTTTTTATATGACAATTAATTTAACTCCTTAACAAGACCAAGACCAAAAGCAAAAGGAGATTTATAGAGAAAATCGTTAAAGCGTCTTATATGTAATACAAAATGAACAAGTTTGTGATTATCATTTTTAAAATTTGCATTTACATTAAATACAAAATTTATTACTTAACTTTCACATTCAATGGTAATTAATGTCTAAACATTATCCTTTGTTAAAGAAGATGAGGATCTAACACATGCAAAAATTTAAAATATTTTGATCTCAGTTTAACTGGGAAGTAGTTTAATGTGATTGTGATGATATGAGATATGTAAATACTATCGTTAAGCGGAATAAATAAGTTGTAATCATGCACATTGGGTAGTTAATGAAATGTTTGAAAATATACATATACATTCTTCAGTTATATAATACTTATATAATTTTCAGATTTTTGTTACAGTTTTATCATTTCAAAGTTATAAATTGTAAGCCATTTATTGTTTTTAAAGAAAAAAAAAGAAACATGTACGAAATATTAGCTCAAATAAAACCGGTTACTTATATCTCCCTTTAATTAAAAAACGTGTCCACATTTAAAGACATTTGATTCAAAAGTGATGCCAAACAAGTTATGTTTTGTAACATAACAAATATTACTGACTAATTTTTTTTTATTTCTTTATATAAATCCAACATTATGGTATTCATTACAAGAATTAATTATTAGAGGATTAAAATCGTTTACGTTAAACAGTTGTAATTAAACATTCACTGCATTAATTGTCTGTCCATTTATGGAGTTTATATTTTAAACATTAATAATTACAGAAATTACCATATATATAGTGCTATTAAATAAGTCTCTTATATTTATACAAATAAAAAAAAATGTGTTTTAGAATTGCTTATATTTATGGTTAATTAAAGAAGATGAGCATAAAAAACTTTTTTTAATGTAATTAGTCTGTATCAATTAACGAGTGGTCAATTGTAGGTGACCTTTTTGTATGCTTAAAACAGCTTTCAAGTGCGATAAAATCTGTTCAAGTGTAATTTGAACCAAAAGCTGAAAGTAAAAGAGAGAATGCCTAGCAGTTGAGAATAGCAGGTGACTTTCCTAAGCAGCTTCCTTCCAGATTTTTTCCGCAAATGGGCATGTTTGGATGCTCATTTTTTTTAATGTTTAAAATTCAACTTTCTGCATTTTAAAATCGCCAATATCCCTCCACTTGAAAAAAAGATCTACATCTAAGAAGGTTGTAGATCTAGTAATATCATACCATATCAATTTGAAAGTCTTGCCTTTGATTTAAAAACTTCGCTTTCAGTTCTTCGATGTACTTCTTAAAAAGCCTTAAAAAATATATCTAAATATATGCCTTAATATAGGGATATACATGAAGTTAAATGTTTGGAAATTGATTTCACGGCAAGATATGTCCAGTGTCAATGCTAATCTATTCCAGTAGAGTAGACCTTGTAAATGTAAGTTCAACTCACTTAAATGTGTCGCTGTGTCATTCAGAAACATCGGCTTCAACAGTCAGTTTTCCTCTTTCTGAACCGGAAAATGTTAATATTTTTATCAGTAAAAAAAACCTCTTGGAGGTGTCTCGCGGGCCATTGAAAATCGCTCTGCGTGCCAAGTTTGGCATGCGTGACCAGAAACTGGTCAACGCTGCCTCACCGGCCATGTGGATCAAATTGGTCCAATGGGTACGTTACTATATACGGTATTGGCTAGTACCAATCACAACATGTTTTATTTAACATATTGATATATATCACAGTAACGATGTATTTTATTTTCTATCATGTAATTCACAAACTTTAAAATGGGAGGTGAAAGGGCCGCATATTAGTGGAATGGCCTCTTTTCATCTAAATCCGGCCCTGGATGCGACAATTAGAGACCACACGGCGACTGTCTCGCCTGCATCATTTCTGATTAGGGTATTAGTGTGTGGGGGGGGGGGGGGGGGGTCGAGACTTTGTGCATGTCAAACTGACACCATGACATTTCATGGATAGTAATGACAGCTGCGGGGAATCGACGTAGTTAGAGCAGGTCTTTCGTGAGTGTTAGCAAAAGGGCACTACGTCATTAATAGCAAAAGGCGCGCTATTTCCGATAATTTCTGAGACGTCTGGGATACATTGTGTAACGTTATGACTCCATATTTTTTTAAACGGTATATAAACTTACCTAACTACACATCTATCTATCATTCAATGTACCTACCACCCAATCTAGCTATCTATCAATCTACCAACCTATCAAACTATCTACTATCCAATTGTCCATCTATCTCTCTATCTATCTATCCATCTATCCATCGATCTCTCTGTCTATCTATCTATCTATCTATCTATCTCTCCGTCTATCTTTCTATCTATCTATCTATCTATCTATCTATCAATCAATCTATCTATCTATCTATCTATCTATCTATCTATCTATCTATCTATCTATCTATATATATATATATATATATATATATATATATATATATATATATATATATATATATATATATATATCTATCTATCAATCTATCAATCTATCTATCTATCTATCTATCTATCTCTCTGTCTCTCTATCTATCTATCTATCTATCTATCTATATATATATATATCTACCTATCTATCTATCTATCTATCTATCTAACTCTCTGGCTATCTTTCTATCTTTCTATCTATCTATCTATCTATCTATCTATCTATCTATCTATCTATCTATCTTTCTATCTCTCTGTCTATCTTTCTATCTATCTATCTATCTATCTATATATCTATCTACCTATCTATCTATCTTTCTATCTATCTATCTATCTATCTATCTATCTCTCTGTCTATCTATCTATCTATCTATCTATCTATCTATCTGACTTGTCTGTTTGTCCTTATGTCTATCTTTCCATCCATCGTCCACTATCTTATTATACCTCAATGTACAAGCCCCAATCCCCCCCCCCCCCCCCGCTTATTCCCCGCCCCCACCAATCCTATATTTAATCACAACTAAATCTCACATTCGTCGCCCTCCCCCCTTCCTAAAGAGGGCGTTCTCCTGTGTACAACCCCAGTGGCACGAAGGGGAATGAAGGACAGAAAGCAAAATTTCAGCTTCCATTCAAAGCCCAGCGGGCGGAAAGAAAACCTGGTTACCCCCGGGGCGAGACTGTTCAATCAGCCAGGCTTGGAGAAATTTAATTTTTAGTTTCATTCGCAGAATACAAATATTGACGTTCTCGGAAGAAAGGTTGTTGTTTTTTTTGGTTGGCGTACACGGCGATATAAGAGTAATGTTTGGTCCTAGAATACTGTGAGGTCTTAAAGTACTGTTTGGTCTTAAAGTACTGGTTGGTCTTAAAGTACTGTTTGGTCTTAAAGAACTGCAAGCGTGGGACGCAATAATCTTCTTTATAAAAGGAGCGTCTGTAATATATAAGAAAGTCAAACACTCAAAGTCCAACATTTCATCTTAGAATACTATATATTCTTACAGAACAGTTTGGTCTTAGAGAACAGTTTGGTCTTTCTCTCTCTCTCTCTCTCTTCCTCTCTCTCTTTGTCTCTCTCTCTGTTTCTCTCTCTCTCTGTTTCTCTCTCTCTCTTTCTCTCTCTTTCTCTCTTTGTCTCTTTTTGTCTTTCTTTGTCTCTATCTTTCCGACTCTCTCTTTCTCTCTCTCTCTCTTTCTCTCCCTCTCTTTCTCTCCCTCTCTCTCCCTCTCTCCCTCTTTCTCCCTCTCTCTTTCTCTCTCTCTCTCTTTCTCTCTGTATGTCACAACCGCTTTTCTTTATATTTGACTATTCGTTTTTTGATCTTTCAATTAAACGCGTTCTGAAGAATGTTGAGAAAACTGGGTCATAAGGTCAGCATAAACCTGAACTTGTTTGTAAGTCCGCTATATAGAATCACAAAACTGTCACGACAACTTGACCATTTGAAATCGATAAATTATACCGTGACCCTGGTCTTGATTTGGAATTCCCCCCCCCCCCCCCCCAATGCGTCGGACATAACTGGTTCGGGGATTGGTCAAGCAATGCGAAATTGGAGAGAGAGAGAGAGAGACAGAGGTATATAGAGACTTAGAGAGAGAGAGGCAGAGAGGGACTGTGAGAGAGAGACAGAGTGATGACCTTTTCTGAGGAGAAGAAATAATTTCTCGGGCATCTTGTTTTCTCATTACTTATTCCGTAAATGTTTAGCAGACGTTTTGCAACCGAACGCAAGATTCAAAGGATTTCAAATCAATCCTGAGGACTGTGAAACTACTTAGCAATGAAGAAAGTCACGCTAAGGTTAAATAAATACTTCCCAAAGTCCCAGGAATCCATACTTCCGGTTTTTAAATTTTCTGGCCAAAGGGGTCAGTCGGAACTTTCGAAACTTGTTGCCAAATCAGCGATGGTGTAAACTGCACAGAGAGGGTCCGTAACACCAGGGCCTGGCCCCAGGGAGCCACCATGAAGGAAAAAGCTCTGGAGCCCCAAAAGCTATTTGTGACAAGCAACAGCCCCGGTTCATCAGAGAAACAGGACCACCAGTCTGACACAGCAAATGAAAGCGGAATGGAACGCTGGAGAACAAAAAGAAACTCTGAAGATTAGAGTATCAATTTTGGAGTATTGCAAGTTGGCTAGGCCTTGTGCAGGCCCCAAATGACACATGTGTTTTTGTGTGTGTAAATATATCACATAACTATGAATGTCTTTTGTACAGAAGCAAATTTCCATCCGCGCTATCACATTCAGCATGATCATCGCACTCTTCTCTACAATTTCGTGGGTTGCATCCGAAAGTTAAATGTAAACCCATGCACCATTTCCCAAGCATCGCTCAACTCAGCGACATCTAGCCGCCGGAAGTGACATATCTGTGGGCAGTATTGACCAACGCGATTTGTAACCATCAATAGTTCATTGCACAATAGTGTAATTTAGTGCATTGCCCAATATTGCAATCTAATGCATCGCCCAATAGTTAAAATTTAGTTCATAGCACATTAGTGCAACATAGTTCATTGCCCAATAGTGACATTTAGTTCACATCACATTAGTGCAATCTAGTTCATTTTCCAATGGTGCTATCTAGTTCACAGCGCAATAGTGCAATCTAGTTCATTGGCTAATAGTGAAATCTAGTTCACAGCATATTAGTGCAATCTAGTTCATTGTACATTAGTGCAATCTAGTTCACAGCACAATAGTGCAATCTAGTTCACAGCGCAATAGTGCAATCTAGTTCATTGGCCAATAGTGAAATTTAGTTCACAGCACATTAGTGCAATCTAGTTCATTCTTCTATAGTGAAATCTAGTTCACAGCACAATAGTGCAATCTAGTTCACATCACAATAGTGCAATCTAGTTCATTGCTCAATAGTGCAATATAGTTCACAGTACAATAGTGCAATCTAGTTCACATCACAATAGTGCAATCTAGTTCATAGATCAATAGTGCAATCTAGTTCACAGCACAATAGTGCAATCTAGTTCATTGCTCAATAGCGCAATCTAGTTCACAGCACAATAATGCCATCTGGTTGCACAATAGAATTTCAATTTTAATTTCGATAAAAAAAAAGTTAAACAAAGTTAATTATAGGACAAAAACAGACAGGTACCGTAGGCCTACTTCACATTGCGGAAGCACCCTCTGACCCCTCCCGCTCCCCCACCCTTCCGACAAGTTATTTAAAGTGACTTGACTTGGAATCATGGCCAATAAACCCGAAAACCTAAATTAATACTTCTTCATATACCAATGGGTTCACGAACCCCGAGACTTTTGATTGTAAAGAACACTCCAAGTCATACTGCCTGTACAAAATGTGTAATGCTAAAGTAAACGAGAAAAATGTAACAGTATAACCGGATTGTACTGAAAAATTATAGACTGCTTGGTATGAATTACCTATTTTTATATATATATATAGTCTGCTTATAGGATATTAGATTAGACACATATATCCCAGCAGGCAACACCTGCTGACAGCTACTGTTGCTCAATATGATTCTTGTCACGGATATGTCTGTCTGTCTGTCTGTCATTTCTTAAGCTTCATCGATTTGATCCCGGCGTCCTGTTGTTCTCTCCTAACATGTAACTTTCATTGATTTTCATCTTCTGTCTTTCTCTCTCTATCTTTCTCTCTCTATCTCTATCTCTCTATCTTTCTCTCTCTATCTCTCTATCTCTCTCTCTCTTTCTCTCTCTCTTTCTAGCTCGCTCTTTCTCTCTTTTTTTCTCTCTCTCTTTCTCTCTATCGTTCTAACTCTTACTCTCTCTTTTTCTCTCTCTATCTTTCTCTCTTTCTCTCTCTCTTTCTCTCTATCGTTCTGACTCTTACTCTCTCTTTTTCTCACTTTCTCTCTCTATCAAACTCTCTCTCTTCTCTCTCTCTCAATAATTTATTTTCTTTCTCGGGAAGTTTTGTTTCTAATTACGCTAATTTATAAGTGAAGGTTTCGGATAGTAGCTTGGATACTTACATGGGGGCTGGGAATCGGTACACAAATAGACTCGTTAGGGTAAAAAAAAATACAAAAGGCAGCGAAATCGACTGGCGATCCGAAGTTTATGGGTTCGAATCCTGGTGCACGCTAGGATATTTTTTTCCCGGGACTTGAGTGTGTCCCTGAGTCTACTCAGCTCTGATGGGTACCTGCCAATAGTTAATATGCTGGCCACACATCTCCTAGTATGCCGTGGCCACATAAACTGGTGAACCCTGCTTCACCGGCCCTATGTTCAGTTTGGTCCGAAGGGTTAGCCTACTTTACTTACAATACGATAGAAAGAAAGTTGTGTAGACCGGCAGACGTGTATTTTAACAGACTGATCATCTTAAAAAAATAGGTTATAAGTGTAATATATACAATAGGACAAATGAAAGTATAAAGACCAACAGGTTAATCAAACATAGGTTTAAAAAAATTTATTGAGGAACAGATCACCTCCAGACCAGGGAAAAAATCCTTGGCAACACCAGGATTCGAGCCTACGACCTACTTTGTAAAAAAAGAAACTTAAACAAGAACGAAACAATGCATGAGTCATCTCACAGTAATAATGAGCTATGATGTAAGTCTGCAACAACAACAAAAAAATTTTTAATCGCTAGCCTTAGACTGTTTAAAACAGAAGGTATATCACAGTCAACTTTGACCTCTCACCTCCCACAAACCCCACAAAATAACAACAAACTAACTCTACAAAGCAAGAGCGAGCTAGTTATCGGCGTAAAGCTAAAAGATCAGGTGTTTTGCGGCCTAATGAGTCACCCTGGGACCGACCACCACGCGTTCTTAAAACTTAGCCTTCCAACAAAATCTAATTTATTAAAGAAAAGGCAAAGCTTTTAATACAAAGCTAAACGGTAGTTTAAAGTTATAAATTGTAGAAAAAGTCTGTATATTTGAAAAAAAATGTCTGTAATATTTGCATAATATGTCTGTATTTTTTGTAGTAAATGTCTGTATTTTTTTTTGTAGGACTAGACTCTAACCAGGAATGTACGTAGGACGCAATAATCTTCTTTATAGAAGGAGCGTCTGTAATGTATAAGATAAGAAGATAAGATAAGAAAACTTCTGTATTTTCTTTATAGAAAATTTATGTTTTTTTTGTAGAAAATTCATTAATTTTTTTTTAAAGAAAATGTACGTATTTTTTTGTAGAAAATGTATGTATTTTTTAAAGAAAATTTCTGTATTATTTTGTAAAAACTAAAATTTATTCCTTAACATCTTTACACTTTGTTTTCGACCAGTATTTTGTTCATTTATTTTTTATGTTTCCGTTGCAATAAAATACACACGTTGTAACTATACATAAAATTGGTTATATAATATAACATTGCAGAGGAATATAAAAAGAAAAGGTTAATTTGAGGTAAAAAAAAAAGAAAGATTTTTTTTTTAAAATCCATAATTAAAGAGATAGACGCAGTCATCCGCTACTTAAACAGTTCTGATTGAATTTATTTGCGGGTGAGTTGGTCTGAGATTTGCTTTACGGATGACTTGTTCTCAGATTTAGTAGAGATTTTAAAAGTCAATTTTTTTTAAACTTCGTTTTCTAAGTATTTACACTTGTCGAAGATTTATAGATTGATGGAATCCTTATGAGTTAGTCGATTACTGTGGAATCGAGGAACGATTTTGACTTTTTTTTTTCAAAAATAAGTGAAGATTTCTCCTGATTGGCTTCGTGCACCGCGCAGGGAATTTGGATAACGCACGCCAATGCAATAATTTGTCACCATGGATGTTCGACCAATTTCCACCATTTTTATTTTTGCCCTGTGTTCCCCATGAATTGTATTGTTGAACTATTAACAGCCATGCTGTCCTGTTCCAAGGATGTTCATTGTTTATCCACTGATGTTGCTTTGAGGTCATTCCCCCCCCCCCCTGAAGCTGAATGCCCATTGGGGCAAAACGCTTTCTTGGTGTACCCGGATGGTGATGATGTTTTCTGAGCGCGTTTGACTGGCTCCAACAAAAACAAAAGACAAAAAAACAACAACAGCAACAGCCACAAAATCAATACGTAAGGCTGTTTTTCGTACTTCTAACAAAGTTGTTCTAAAACAATAAGAAAATCATCCATATAAATAAAATGCATGGGGTGGGGAGGGGTGGGGGAGATAATAACGTCAAGTTATTTCTTCATTTTCTTTAACAGAGAGAGCTAGTTAAGTAATAGTAATGTTAGTGAGGTTTATGGCCCTTTCGGCAGGCCACACAATCCCCTAGTATGCCTTGGTCACAGAAACTGGTGACCGCCGCTTCACCGGCCTCATTGATCAGTTTGATCCGACCCTTTTCTTTGAATATTTTGTTGTATGGCTTTCGTCCCTCAGCATCTTCAATTTCTTAAAACAGAATTCGCTGCATTGGCATACAAGAGGATTGTTCGGCCAAAACAATTCCCTTCTGAGGCCACGAAATGAAGTTTTTTGCATCGCTGATATATAAAAACGACAACTTCTAGTGATAAGCAGAGAGTATGAGAGAGAAAGGGAGAGAGATGGAGAGACAGAATGATGGAGATGTAAAATTAAAGTTACAATGTGCATTCCAATAGCCCCCCCCCCCCCCCCCCCGGGGCCTCCCGACCCCACTCTTTTCTCTACACTGAAGTAAAAAAACGATCTTTTTTTTTTTGTGTGTGTGCTGATAAATATGTCTGGATCTAGGGGTGACAACTCATGTCACGAAGTAAAAAAAGGAATTATCAAACATAACGATTTATCTCCCTTGAGTACTTGCTCAGAAAGACAACACACGCAAGAGAGGACATTATATTTATTTTTGTAAGTATAAAACTCACACAACAAGTAAATCCAAGGACGAGTCCATTGTGATTGAATATATATATATGTTACAGAAATAAATGTGTAATTTATATATATAAAAAGATCGTGTTTGTGTCCCCACGGATCCCCATTGGTCAATTTGAAAACGCGTGAATTTGTGTCACTGACCTATTTAGGCCTAGGTCCATATACTGTCTAATAATTTTTCTCATCGGACATGTGTCTTCGATAGCTCAGTGGTTAACGTAGCGGACTTCTATGCGGGCGACCCGGGTTCATTGTTTCTACGATTCGTTTTTTCAAACATTCTCAAACAAAAGACATTGTAAATTTAGAGGCAATTTAGATTTTTGTTCAATAAAAATACTTGCCTATTTTTTTACCCGATTACAATATTTATTTTAAATTACATTCCTAAAAGTTTCAGTAAAAAAATCAAAATTTAAATATTAGATTTATAGCTTTCTCTTAATTGTAGATTATAAAATGTTTATCTGCACCTTATACAGTCCTGTTTTTATTTTGACCCGGGCAACGCCGGGCAATGCCGGGCAATGTAGGGGCAACGCCGGGCAATGTAGCTTGTAGATGATATTGTGTGCTGAGGCTGGGAGGCAGAGTGTTGATTTAAGTTATGTATGTATGTATATATATATTTTATTACATTACCACTTGACCATTAATTATTACATTAAAATACCGGACAAGTCCATTAATTATTACATTAAAATACCAGACAAGTCCATTAATGATGTGATAGGAATCCTTTCATAACTGCCAGTCGTATGGTATTGCATCGACGATATACGGTGTTCATCTTCACCATTGTACATGCCGAAAGTTAGTTTGATGTTAGTATACTGGTCAATATTATTATATATTTATGACAACCAGTCATGTTAATATTATAGTTCTTTCAGCTGACTTGCAGGTGCCTGAATTAATATAGGTATGATGTATTCTTGGCTTGAGCCCCCATTATGAAAGATTATTGATATTATTCTTCATAAGTGTTATAAACAGTTCAATGATTATTATTCAGCACAGCAATTATATATAATTGTATGAGTTTAGTATTTACTCATTTTAATTATTGAAGCGCTCAGGGAGAATAAACCAGGACCTACTCTTTAGACACGTTTACAGACTATGTATAGCATTGAGTTCACCATTCATTACAGTTTCATTTGGTATTTATATAGGCTCTTAGTTAGATGTAAATTGGAACAAATGATTCATTTAGTTGATGTATAAAATTGTATACTACACCACAAACAAATGAACGAGAATAAGTAAAGGAATCCTTCGTCAACAGTTAAACAATGAATTTAATTGGGTATATTACAAAGGGGTGTCCAATTTGGATGCAGGTGTTGTGACTGACAAGTTAGTATTCCAAGTAAATAAGAAGATATAATATGCAAGCGTATCAGCTAAGCACATGAAATAAGTGTAAACACACATGGTAGTTTAAAATATAGAATTCCCGAGAATAACATTTTAGAACACACAAATAATCCTTATGAATCAAGCAAAGTGAACATCAGAGTATTATAGCATAGCTTCCTTTAGTATGTACAAGCGCAAAGCTGGAAAAGAGAAAGAACCTCGATTGCATTGCCTTTTTATGTTGAGTCAGTTCGGGCGTTTAATCGGATCTATCGGATTCGTAACCCTCCAAGAGACAATAACTCTGCATGATGCAATTGAAGTTTGATAGAAAATACTTTAGTAATCGATCAAATTAATATCCGAAATCGTTAATAAAAGAGATGCTATAAGACGCCATCTTTAAAGGGACCTTTCAATGTTTAATTTTAAATAATAAGGGAGGTATTCATTAATCAACTAATAACTCTCTACGGCGCATTAGTGTCAACAATAGACAATTTAAAATATCTTCGCAGTTATTAATAATTATGAAACGTCGTTTCGTAACTATATATCTGAATATATATATATACAAGCTACATTGCCCGGCGTTGCCCGGGTGAAAAAAAAAAGGACTGTCTGGGGTGCAGATAACAAATTTATAAACTACACTTACTGAATACTTTTAGGAAAGTAAATAAATATTGTAATAGGGTAAAAAAAATAGTCAAATATTTTTATTTAACAAAATCTATATTGCCTATAGATTTACAATGTCTTTTGTTTTTAAAAGTTTGAAAAATTAATTGTCGAAAAAAAAAAGTATAGTCTAAATGGAGAATCGAACCCTGGTCGCCCGTATAGCAGTCCACTACGTTTACCACTGAGCTATCGAAGACACATGTCCGATGTGAAAAATTATTAGACGGTATATTGGGCTAGGCCTAGATAGGTCAGTGACACACGTGTTTTCAAATTGACCAATGGGGATCCTCGCGGGGCTTAACACTGTCTTTTTATATATATAGATATATACACGAAGTTGTTTTTTAAATGTCAGTTAACAAGACCATCAAATAATATAGTCAAGTGACAGTACTATCATAAGAGGTAAAAATAATAGATTTAATAGATGGATGGATGGATGGATGGATAATGGACACTGTGACCAAACGTCCTGGGTTCGAATCCTGGTAAATTTTTCAAGGGTCTGGAGTTTGCCTCTGAGTATGTCCAGCAATGATGCCTACCTGACATTAGTTGGGGCATAGAATAGGTGGCAGGCCACATAATCCCATAAACCTATAGTACAGGGGTCGGCAACCTTTTGCTAATAGTGTGCCAAATTCGGATTTCTAAATCATTTAGCGTGCCAACAGCCTAACAGTCAACCTGCTTTATTATACTTAGTTTTTTGTTTTGTTTTTAAGAATAAATTTAACTCCGTAGCAAGACCAACGCCTAAAAGCAAAGGAAATTTATAGAGAAATTCGTTAAAGAGTTTCATTTTTAATTTAAAAAAAATTAAATCCTTTTTATTAGCATTTAATAAATGTAGATCCCTGTCGCCCTACAGGAGTTTTGGGACTAGATGACGTTAGTACTGGGTTGTTATCACGAGCGCATAACCGGCAGCAGTGAAACCTCTCACAGATTAATAGTCTTCTAGAGCGCACTGAGCATGCTAAAATAGCATGGATAGAAGCGCTATGTAAACGATTATTATTATAATTGTTATTATTATTATTTATACCAAATACACAATTTTAGTACCAAGTACCAATATTTCATACTTAAGGTAATTATTTTGTAAACCTTATTAAGATGAGGCTGTAGCAACTGCTAATATTGGTTACATGTTGTTCTCAGTTTAACTGAGATTTTATTTAATTTGTTTCAATCCCAAGTATACGTAACCGAACCATTGTTAAGCTGAATTGATACGTAGTAATCATACAAACTGAGAAGTTAATGTAATGTTTAAAAATGTGCATACAATTTTTAGTCATATTAATATAATTTTCAACTACTTTTTACAGTTTGGTCTTTTTAAAATTATAAGTTGTAGGCCATTTAATATAAAAAAAAAACAAAAAAAAAACATAACATTAGAAATATTTGCGCAAGTAAAACGGGTTAATTATCTCCCTTTAATTAAAAAAGTTTCTAAATTTGATTCAATAGTGATGCCAAACATAAAGGCCTATATGTTTTGTAACATAACAATTATTACTGACTACCGGTAATTTTTCTTCGTTACAAGATTCAATTATTAGAGGTATAACATTAACTTACGTTTAAATAGTTAGTTGTAAATAAACATTTCCTGAATTAATTATTTGTTCATTTAACCTTAAGGAGTTTATCATTTAAACACTAATGATTACAACAATTGCATAATATATGCTATTAAAAAACAAATTTTACTTTAGAATTACTGATATTTATGTTCCATCATAGAAGATGAGCATACATACTCTTCTAAATGTAATTAGTCTGTATCAATTAATGAGCGCCTTGTCTTGCTCTTCGCTAATTTATAATGGCAGATACATATTTAGTCGTTTCTGAGTAGTGAAGTGTAAGTGACGTCTTTTAATGCTTAACACAGCTTTCATGTGATGTAAATACTGTACATAAGTGTACGTTGAACCAAACGTTGAAAGTAGAGCGAATGCCTGATAATTGAGAATAGCAGAAGACTTTCTTAACCAGCTTCCTTCCAGATTTTCCCGCAAATTGTCACATTTCGATGCTCATTTTTTTTCATTCTATTCAACTGGTTGCGTTTTAAAATCGCCAATATCCCTCCATTTAATGTACAAAGACATCTACATCTGTAATGGTTATAGTAAGATCAAGCCAGTTATGCTTGAAGGTAGAGTTGGCATATCTAGCTGGGACCTCGTATGGACACTCTGAGTTGTGGGTGTAGAAATGAAGTCAAAAAATTATTTAATATAATTACTTTTTATTTAGAACACAATTAAATGGAACTTATGGGTGATCAAATGCATATAAGTACTATTTCTTCCAGAGCGGCATTCTGGGCATGAAATGGGTTGCCTGAACAAACCGGGAAAACCAGTTACTTAAAATCATTTAAAACATTAATAAAAATGCAAGACTTGACTCAGACCACGGATGAGCATAGGACGCAATAATCTTCTTTATAGAATGAGCGTCTGTAATGTATAAGATAAGATAAGAAGTAGTTGGCACACCATATGTTTCTCAAGATTTAATTTTTTTCAGCAAGTCTTTTTTCTCTTTTACGTAATTATAAAACTCCATGCAAGTCAGCTTGTGGTTAAACTGGCACTGTAAGATTAATTCCACAGTCCCTGGTAGCAAGCAGAAGTCGATTTCTTTCAACTAACTGAGGCTGGATTGACATGGTGCGCTAACAGATAGCGTTACTTCAGTACCTGATCCAAGCTCGTAAAAGTATTTTGCAAAATCTGGACGAAATTGGATCTTGTCGGGTTGTCGGGACAAGAAGGTCCATAACGGTGACGGTCCCGATATATCGGGACGGATGGCAACCCTACTTAAAGGGGATAAGTAAAATGAATTTTAAAGTCTTGCCATTGTTTGTAAACTCCGCTTTGAGTGCTTCGATATACCTCTGAAAAAGCCCACCTATCTATCTTGATAAATTATGCCTTTATAAAAAAAAATTCAAATAGTTAAATGTTTTGAAATTGATTTCACTCAAGATATATGGAAGTTCATTCCAGTGATCTAACAGTTCAAGTGCTGTTTGACCCCGTCCTTGTGAATACGTTCAACTCACTGAAATGTGTTGCTGTGTCATTCAGAGACATGGGCTTCAACAGTCAGTTTTCCTCATTTAGAACCGGAAAATATTTTTTTTTATCAATAAAAACACCTCTTGGAGGTCTCTAGCGTGCCATTGAAAATCGCTCTGCTTGCCAAGTTTGGCATGCGTGCCTTAGGTTGCCGACCCCTGCTCTAGTATGTCGTGGCCACGTTAAATAGTAAACACAATTCACCGACGTGATTAATCTCCCTTTCTATAGATGGATATTACAAACAAAAATTCAAAAGCGCCAACAAATAAAAACTTTATAACATCATTTAATATAAATTAAAGTACCCTTCGGACCAAATTGATCATAGGGCTGGTGAGGCAGCGTTCACAAGTTACTATGGCCACGGCATACTAGGGGATTTGTAGCACAATGCCCAGCCGCCTTTACTTTACCACAACTAATGTCAGGTACCCATCATAGCTGGGTAGACTTATGGACACCCTCAAGTCCCGGGAAAACAATCCTTGCCTCCACCAGGATTCGAACCCAAAACTTTCGGATCGCCAGTCGAACGCGCTGCCGCTCGAGCTACCGTGCCTTATTTTATAAATAGACTATTCAAAAAACTGTAAAACACCATAATTTGATATGTCTTACAGTAACGTTTCTATGACGTGATAACTGCAATACTATTCCAACCAGCAGAGTTCAAATGAAACAGATAAATCATCACCGAGACAGTGTCACGAACGTGTACAGTTGTTTTTTTTTTACCAGCACTGCAAGAGGATTCCGTCGCCATTGGGCAATAGTCCGCCCTTAATGTTTTTATCGAAGTCATGGTGTTGAGTGTTGACAAATGGGACGCCTTGGTTGACTACCTTGTGCACGTTACTGCCAACAAAGATGTATGTCCCCGGTAATTGATTCCAGGTCAGAAATGTTGAGATGAGTGGAGAAGACGACAAAACTCAAAGCAGTGTGCGCAAGACATGAGGGAGAACTACAAAACCGAGTGCGCTATTGGCATGCTGCAGATGTGCTTTGTCCATCAGAAGGAATACAAGGAAAATAAGTCCGGTCCATTGGAACGTTCGCAAATAATTATGCTTGATAAAACTAAATATGCGAAAAAAAATATGCCAATTAAATTTGAGTATAATTTCCACAACATTGCTGTATGAGAATTTAGCAATATACAATTTTGATGTTTCAGCGTTGGGGAGGCCTGATTATTGTCTGGTGTATGCAGTATTCCACGCGCGGGATATGATTGGCACGGGTGGAATTTTATAGATCGTTGACATTGAATGTGACCTTTGATGTGCAGACGTGGTTAGTCTGAATACGTACTGACGACTGAATGATGTCATCGTTTATGTTCTCCTGTTTTTGTTTTAACAACAAAACAACAAGAGATGTGGTTGACATTTTCCTGACAAGACATGGGCGCGTGTGTGTGTGTCGTTATGTAAGCTAATCTATGCATGTCATACATTGGGAAATATTATATCCTGGTGGAAGGGAGAACTGAATATATAGTGATGTTATTTATAATGTCTCTCTATTCGCCAGACTGTCCATGACATGTATATATCTATCTGTATATTTTTTATATCTATCTACCTAAATCTGTCTGTCTCTCTCTTTCTCTCTCCCTAATTGATTATCTATGTATTTGCTTATCTACTTACATATCTACTTACATACATACTTACATACATACTTACATACATACTTACATACATACTTACATACTTACATACATACTTACATACATACTTACATACTTACATACATACTTACATACATACTTACATACTTACATACATACTTACATACATACTTACATACATACTCACATTCATACTCACATTCATACTCACATACATACTCACATACATACTCACATACATACTCACATACATACTCACATACATACTCACATACATACTCACATACATACTCACATACATACTCACATACATACTCACATACATACTCACATACATACTCACATACATACTCACATACATACTCACATACATACTCACATACATACTCACATACATACTCACATACATACTCACATACATACTCACATACATACTCACATACATACTCACATACATACTCACATACATACTCACATACATACTCACATACATACTCACATACATACTCACATACATACTCACATACATACTCACATACATACTCACATACATACTCACATACATACTCACATACATACTCACATACATACTCACATACATACTCACATACATACTTACATACATACTTACATACATACTTACATACATACTTACATACATACTTACATACATACTTACATACATACTTACATACATACATACTTACATACATACTTACATACATACTTACATACATACTTACATACATACTTACATACATACTTACATACATACATACTTACATACATACTTACATACATACTTACATACATACTTACATACATACTTACATACATACTTACATACATACTTACATACATACTTACATACATACTTACATACATACTTACATACATACTTACATACATACTTACATACATACTTACATACATACTTACATACATACTTACATACATACTTACATACATACTTACATACATACTTACATACATACTTACATACATACTTACATACATACTTACATACATACTTACATACATACTTACATACATACTTACATACATACTTACATACATACTTACATACATACTTACATACATACTTACATACATACTTACATACATACTTACATACATACTTACATACATACTTACATACATACTTACATACATACTTACATACATACTTACATACATACTTACATACATACTTACATACATACTTACATACATACTTACATACATACTTACATACATACTTACATACATACTTACATACTTACATACATACATACTTACATACTTACATACATACATACTTACATACATACATACTTACATACATACATACTTACATACATACATACTTACATACATACATACTTACATACATACATACTTACATACATACATACTTACATACATACATACTTACATACATACATACTTACATACATACATACTTACATACATACATACTTACATACATACATACTTACATACATACATACTTACATACATACATACTTACATACATACATACTTACATACATACATACTTACATACATACATACTTACATACATACATACTTACATACATACATACTTACATACATACATACATACATACATACATACTTACATACATACATACTTACATACATACTTACATACATACTTACATACATACTTACATACATACTTACATACATACTTACATACATACTTACATACATACTTACATACATACTTACATACATACTTACATACATACTTACTTACATACATACTTACATACTTACATACATACTTACATACATACATACTTACATACATACTTACATACATACTTACATACATACTTACATACATACATACTTACATACATACTTACCCGCCACCACTCTACCACATCTCTCTCTCTTCCTCTATCTATTTATCGATCGATCTATTTATCTATCGATCTATCTAGCGATCCATCTATCTATTTATCGATCTATCTATCTGTCTATCTCTCGATCTATCCATCTGTCTATCTCTCGATCTATCCATCTGTCTTTTTGTCTATCAATCTATATTTCTATTGTTTTCATCTTTCTATTTATCCATCTCACTTTTTTTTCTGTTAATCCTCCTGTCTGCCAGACATACTGCTTGTCTCGCTATACTTCACTAGATCAAAATTCATTCAGTATGGATGCAACACCTTCATAACATATTGATCATGTATTTATATTTATAAAGTTAGTAAAGTATCCCGTCGGACCAAATTGATCCATAGGGCCGGTGAAGCAGCGTTCACCAGTTTCCGTGGCAACGGCATACTAGGTGATTGTGTGGCCAGCACTATGCACAGCCACGTTTACTTTACCCCAACTAAGGTTAGGTACTCACCAGGGCTCAGTAACTCAGGTACACCCTCAAATCCTGGGAATTAGTCCTAGCATGCACCAGGATTCGAACCCAGGACCCTTGGATCGCCAGGCGAACGCGCTGCCGCTCGGCTACCGATATATTTATTTATATATTATATCTTTTAAAAAAAAGTATAGTCACCTTTTTAAATGCTCAGCGTGATACGAAAGAAGTCAACATTTAGCGAATAATAAGAAGAAGAATTCTTGTATAGCGCATATCCCGTTGAGGACAGTTCTATGCGCTGTCGACATTTACAGACAGAGCTCAGACAACGAATAACAGACGAAAAAGTATTTATATATATGCACTGGTGAATACTGCTACTGGAATAGGTAAATCTTCAACGGCTCCTGAAGGTGTCGAAGCTAAGGATCTGGCGAAGCTGTAGTGGGAGGTACGTAGCGTTTGCTCAAGAATCGAGAAATAGCTTCCTTGTCAGAGTTTTTAAAAACATGATACAGACACAGAGAATATATTTCGACTATCATGTTTTTTTTATATTCTATAAAATATCAAAGTTTCGCAATCCGTCATTCAATTTCTACTTTTTGGGGACACTTTGTAATATGAAAATAGAATTTTTTTAAAATGTGTAAGAAATTATAAATGACTAAAAGGACAGATGGAATGGGAATTCTTCCTGGAACTAGTCTCATGGGGTCTGGAACAAGTCATTTGTTTATCTCGAGCCAGTCGGTGGAGATGACATCTTGTTCCACAGCACCCCATGACATCATCCAACTTCCTCCACTCCCCCCCTGCTGTTCTGTCGCTTCTGTTTCTACAGGACTTTCATATTTGCTACCTCCCCCTTTCTCTCTCTCTCTCTCTCTCTCTCTCTCTCTATGTCTCGCTCCCTGTATCCCGCCAACCATATTAATCATCCCAACGGCTACCCACTAAGTTATTAAGCCTTACGTCGACAAGGTCCTTTCACTGGATCAGCCGCAGGGTCTCCCAGGCGATATGTCAGTTCTTGCCCAGATATCACCCTCCCCCCTCCCAACCCACCCCGGACAGACTTTCTTGCAAATGACATTATTAATTGTTGAAGGAAAATGAAACACTTCTTTTGTGTGTAGTGTACCCACGTTCTGACCGAATTCACTATGGGGAGGGAGGGAGGGGGAGGTAGAGGGTGTGTGTGTGCTTCGGTGCCCATTCAATTGGGCCCCCCTGCGTGTTTCTCGCAGCCCATAATAAGTTTTAATGAGCATATTTTTTCCCTTCGTTTATAGCCAATATAAACATTTTTAAGAATGTTTTTTTAATACAAGAGTTTTCCAAATACTTTAATTTAATTCCAAATTTACTTTAATTAAGTCACAAGTTTCCAGAATAAGCTACACGGGAGCTCCTATATATATAATAAATATATAATATATATATATATATTCTTCTTAGCGTTTAATTCTTTGCTGTAAGATTTGTCAAACCATATAAGGTTATTAGTGACTATATCTAGCCTACTATGTGAAGTCTGTATCACGGATTAAAACCCAACTAGTTCCCTAAGGATAATGAAAATCTGTTTCTATTTTTAATAGTCAAACATTATGTCGTGTGGGCAGCACATATATTAGTCGTTTATTTACACCGGTGGCCGAGCAACAACGCGATCGACTGGCGTACCGAAAGTCTTGGGTTCGAATACTAGTGAATTTCTTTTTCCCAGGACTCGAGGGGCGTCCCTGGGTCTACCCAGCTGACATTAGTTGGTTAATGTGAAGGCGGCTGGGCATTTTGCAGGTCACACAGTCCCGCTTGTATGCATCACCGACCTTACGATCAGTTTGGTACGACGGCTACTTTACTTTTTACCGTAATTTTGTCGTCTGCTGTGTAAATTATTCTTTTGTTTTAGTTCACTTATGTTTTTTTCTGAAAAGAGTTTGTAATGATATTAATTAAAAAAAAAAACAACATTTCTCCTGCATGAATGTCAACCATATAAAGCGAAAAGGCGAGAAAGAGAAAGAGAGATAGAAGGAGAAAGAGAGAGAAGAGAGAGATAATAGAGACAGAGAAAGACAGAGACACAGAGAGAAAGAGAGAGCGAAAGAAATAGAGAGAGAAGAGAGAGAGAGAGAGGATAGCGACTCGTACACGAGTAAATATCACTATTAAAAAAAAAACAACGTTTAAAAGCTTTGTCGACACTAAAATACAATTGTATGACTGTTACGACGCATGTGTATTAACACTATTCTCGCAGTCTTGTCTTCACTCATCTATCTCCAGACTCTCTCAGGTGCTTGCGTAACATACAATCATTTGACCGGACTCAGAACCATCTATAAAAACGTTCATTAATTAAGCACACGGGTAACGGTAGTAAGTACATATCATAACAATCAAACCTGCAGCACCAACGACATTTGATTCAATCATCCACAGACTACTGTATAACTGTAAGGGGCAACGACTCAATCTGATTCTCACTTCAAGCCACAAGAGTCAAATCAAATCGTTCTTATTATTATCATCTCCCTAGTAAGTGCCCTTGCAATCCCTCTGTCACAATTCTGCTGCGTTCAATTTCTTTCTATTTATTGCTTTCTTTTGCGCACCACCAGTGCCCTCACATGGAGGGGGGGCAGAGGGAGGCATATGCCCGGGGGCGGCACTTCCAAGGGGGGGGGGGCGGCAAATGTAGTCTAAATATAGCAAATAATGCACTAAACATGCAGTTACAGTATTCAAGAGGGCGGCGCTGAAATTTTTGCCCTGGGGCTTGTAAAGGCACTGCGCACCTCTCTCTCTCTCTCTTTCTCTCTCGCTCTCTCTCTCTCTCATTTGATTATATAGATTTACATGCTACAATGGCACATAGCAAGAGCCATACTGTTTATTTTATTGGGAAAATAATATACTTACTTAAATTTATAGATTTATTTTGAACAAAATGTTATCTTTTCAGCATAATCTATATTCTGCGATGTTACCTGATCGTTATATATATCTTTTATCCTATACCTGACTTCAGATCGATCAATGAAAACGGGGAGGGGGGTCTGCTAAGTTGTTATAGCGACTATTTATATACCTATATATACCTATATCTGAATCTATTTATCTATCTATATGTATATCTATATAGCAACCTACTCTTTTATAATTTTTTTTGAATTATTTGTACAGGACAATTATTTTAACTCCGTAGCACGACCAAGGCCAAAAGCAAAGGTGATTATTTATAGAGCAAATTGATAAAGCGTTTTATATTTTACATATATGATAAGTATAGGCTAAACATTATCATTCGTTAGTCCTAATGAGGCTATAACTAGAGATGGGTCGCTCACTAAAGAACTGATCAACTGATCCGGGTCTTTTAAAGGAACGGATCCGAAAGCCGATCACTGTCAAAAGACCCGGATCAGTACTGATCCGTTCCCGTTCTGCATTTCGATGTGTTGGTTTCCATAGTTCACTTAGAATCCGGATCTGACCCGGATCAGACCGATTCAGACCCGCTCAGTACTGATCGGATCAGACCCGATCAGTACTGATCGGCTCAGACCCGCTCAGTACTGATATGGGTCTGTACTGATTGGATCAGACCCGCTCAGTATTGATCGGCTCAGACCCGCTCAGTACTGATCGGCTCAGACCCGCTCAGTACTGATCGGCTCAGACCCGCTCAGTACTGATCGGCTCAGACCCGCTCATTACTGATCGGCTCAGACCCGCTCAGTACTGATATGGGTCTGTACTGATTGGATCAGACCCGCTCAGTATTGATCGGCTCAGACCCGCTCAGTACTGATCGGCTCAGACCCGCTCATTACTGATCGGCTCAGACCCGCTCAGTACTGATATGGGTCTGTACTGATCGGATCAGACCCGCTCAGTACTGATCAGCTCAGACCCGCTCAGTACTGATCGGCTCAGGCCCGCTCAGTACTGAATGGGTCTGTACTGATCGGTTCCCGTTCTGCATTTCGATATGCTGGTTTCGAATGCGAGTGATCGTACAATTGCTGTCAATTGTAAATAATGTTGATGATACCATTTTTGCATTATAATTAGCCAATATGATTACAGAATTTTACATTTACCCTTTTAATTTTACTTATTAGTAGATTATTAGGTGAAAAAAAAGGAATTATAGCTTAAAAACAAAAGTTTAATTATAATTAGTTTAGTAGACTACAACTAGACAATTGAGAACAATTATTTCTTATTTATATTTTTTAATGTTTTAAGTAACAAAAAAAACGGCGTTTCAACAAGGGATCCAAGTTGTTTTTCTCTCCCCTTGACATCCAACATATACAATTATGGAGGGAGGCGGGGGGGGGGGGGGGGGGAGGGTAAATTACTAAGTGATCCGTGGAACCGTTCAACGGATCCGTATCTTTTTAGTGAGCGCTCAATTGAGCGGCGATCAGCATGGTGAACGGTTTTGCCCATCTCTAGCTATAACACCTGCATATGTTTATTACATTTTGATATCAGTTTAAGTATAACTGAGTAGACTTTTAATATTTCTGTTAAACAACGATCCAATAATATAAATGAGCGGAATAGATACGTAGTAATCTTAGGGACTGGGTAGTTAATGTAATGTTTTAAAGTAAACATATAGTGTACATTTCAGTTATATAATATACATATAATATTCAAATACTTGATCATTTCAAAGTTATAAATTGTAAAACATTTAATATTTTATAAAAGAAACAAATGAAACACATGGGAAATATTAGTTCAAATAAAACGGGTTAATTATCTCCCTTTATTTTAAAGATCATTTTTACATGAATTCTTCTGATTCTGAGCTGCAGTAGACTTTAGCTCATTTGTAGAATGAAATATTGATATGCAATTAATATATAGATCAAAAAGTCTTTAAAAAAACATTTTTGTATTAATCGAACATTTGTCTGAGAGCCAGATGCAGCCATCAAAAGAGCCACATCTGGCTCGCGAGCCATGGGTTCCCGACCCCTGCGCTAGACGATGGCGCATCACCGTCGGTAGGGGTGCATATTCTTGTGTGGTTCAGCAGAATCAAATGGCAGTCTCTCTCTCTCTCTCTCTCTCTCGCAGTAGTTTGCAAACGTGATCTGTGCTTTCTATTTTTCTCGCCTTTCTTTTTTTCTACGGTCTCCTCCGAACCATCGTATGCGTCTTTCGCTAAGAATCGAGAATACGCATCAGAGGTAAATCTGGACTGGCACTCGTCAAGACCTCGCTATTGGGCACTTTGTCGTCCGGTCATTAAATGCCAATAAACTATTTAGCTTACGCTCAACGAATAGGTGGTCCATGTCTCGCGTCCATAGAGCAACGTGCTGATGATGCAGGCCTGTTTAATAACTAAGGACATCATGTATTCTTAAAGAGACATATTTAAATTCTTACACATTTGTCTCATAACTTTTTACCTAAATTTAGAAACAAAAAAAGCGTTGCAAAACAATAGCATCATTTTGGTAGGTCTTAAAAAAAATATCTATGATGAACCCTTTTGTGTTTTTTTTTAAGAAAGACAAAAATTAAGTTCTTAAGACTTTTCTAGTTATGTCTATGTGTCTCTGTAATAGATTAGTTAGTTATAGATTGTATATAGATTGTAGTAAGGTGCGCATGATGTATTGAATAAGCGATTTGGCAATCTGGAATGAAAGAGTTCGACATTATCCAAGGGCTTCCTGTCAGCGAGGAAACGAAAGATAAGTCAGTTGTCATTCAGATGGCAACCAAGCTAGTTGTGGTATTGTCATCTACTTAAAGGGGTCGGCAATCTACGAAACGTGTGCCAAGCTTGGCTTACAGAGCGATTTACAATGGCACGCCACAGATTCATGAAAGGCCAATGCAAGTCTCTTCTAAAAGAAAAGAACGGGGTGACATTTAGGCTCTGGGCACACTGAATGGCTTGGAAATCCTGTTTTGGCACACTATTACAAAAAGGTTGGCGACCCATGATCTACTTAACTAGCTGTGGCTTTGTTAGATAATTGTAAAAGAAGATACAACATGAGTCTTCGATGACCTTGATGAATAAATAATATCCTATGTTGAGGACAGAAGGGCAAAGAGTAAAGAAGTAATAATACTGCTATGGAGCAAGTAAATAATATATAGGTAGTGACTAAATTAACAATTAAAAAGTCGAAATAAAACCCATTTTTGGATATTAAGAAAACCTAGATAGGAAGTGGATAGTCACATGACTGACCATGCTTATTGGGCAGTCTCAACCATAGTTTGTAATGGAACGCACGTATAATTAGACTCAGAGACCATTAGTAAAAATGTGTATTGTGTAGCTATTATAATTCTGTCATTGTTTTCATGGATGTGAAGTAACCAGTTAATAATATTAATAAATTACATGTGCTGCAACAAGGAGTTCCTTTGTTAATTTACAAGTTCAAATATATATTGTGAAGTCGTCTGTTTTCAATGTATTGATAGACAATAATTCAGCAACTATAGCAAATACACTCTGAAGAGACTGATTATTTTAATTGATGGTCCAACAATAATAAAGGACATCAACAAATACATACGGCATTAAACTCTAATTTAGAAATACAACCTAATAACAACCTGTTGCAATGCTCAGATATGAGGACAAAAACACTTTCCTTATCCTTCATGCGAGAACAAATGCATATAAGTACATTTCTTCCCGAGTGGCATTCTGGCATGGAATTGTTTGCCTGAAGAAACCAGGCAAACCAGTAACTTAAGATCTTTTAAAAC